>OZ038508.1:31437700-31532700 GCA_964036315.1 Acanthosepion esculentum | reverse complement strand
ATTCCGTGTAAATGTACATGCTGAACTAGAATTAACAATTAAATTATGAAGAAATTTACTATTTTGGAGTTATCGACAAGAAAAAAATCGGACTTCTAGTTGGTCATTATTCCACCATTACTGCCATAATGTACAGTAATTTAGTGCAGGATACATATATCGGCGAAAGCAGAAATTTTGGCCTATTTACTTCTTTTACAGACTTTCAGATTAGACTATTTATTTCTAAAGTAACTAATAGCGATAATGAACATACAGATAAAAACAATAACATTAACATCTTCTACAAAAGCCAAATGCGTGTCAAGTATAAGCAAGACGTGTATTTTCTTAGAAATATCATAAAGAAGGGCACAACCCAAATCGGCCTGAAAAAGAAAATTAAATTATCTATTGCAAAATTTTAAAACGGCTAACCTTATCATCAAAAATAACAACACACCGGCAAAATCAAAACTACAAAGCACCAACATTATTTACTAGTTGAAATGTCTCTTAATGTTGGGTCGTGGCACAATAGTAAAAAGAAGAAAATCAAGTCGAGGTTGGTTTAAGGAACAAGTGTATTTAACATCACAGATACAAAGGTAGGAAACCGGTACTACTCAGCTAGGCAGTTGTAGTACTGTCGCTGCTTACGATGTTTAACAACACGCCCACGTGTGTCGAATGTGGCACAAGGCCGGTTTAATGTGGGCTTTCCGAGCCCGTAGGCTCGGGAAAAAATTGCCCGTAGAACCCGTATAAACGGGATCGGGGTGGTCAACCACCCCGAACGAGGTTCTGCCCTTCGGCGGAACCTCGTCCGGGTTCCTCTCCGCCCAAAGGCAAAGAGTTCCCCTCTGCTTCAGAGGCAGAGAGTTCGACCGAATAGCTGAGACGTCCAGAAAGGACTGTCGCTGCTTACGATGTTTAACAACACGCCCACGTGTGTCGAATGTGGCACAAGGCCGGTTTAATGTGGGCTTTCCGATCCCGTAGGCTCGGGCAAAAATTGCCCGTAGAACCCGTATAAACGGGATCGGGGCGGTCAACCACCCCGAACGAGGTTCTGCCCTTCGGCGGAACCTCGTCCGGGTTCCTCTCCGCCCAAAGGCAGAGAGTTCCCCTCTGCCTCAGGGGCAGAGAGTTCGACCGAACAGCTGAGACGTCCAAAAAGGACTGTCGCTGCTTACACACCGGGTAGGTATTACTGGCACTATATATAGTGAGAACCGGTGTAATTCCCTTGTGTTAGAAGGGCCGGTGTAACACCCCCCACCTTTGAAAATATCCCGTCTGGGGATAAATAACGTTTTTGTTTTGGGTTCACCCTAATCAACTCCGTTGATTTCCGTCTTCTTTTTGACCTCCTATTCTCAGGAGCTGTCTCTGATATGGGCACCTGAAAAGTATCAAACACTGTGTCCATGATGTCCTCCTCGGGCGATCTGGTCACATCACTGTTCGAGTATCTTTTCCGGATTTGGTCAGTGTGACGTTTGTGCACGAAATCTGGTCCCTTAATCATATAGACCATGTTGCCTATTTGTTTCTCAATAGTGCCGGACTCCCAAAAGGTCCTATTATTTCTATGAATCTTGTAGAAGACTCTTTCGCCAACTTTATACCGTTTTTTTGTTATCGTTTTTTTTAGGTTTGGCCTATCCTGGTTTGGTAACAACTTGTGGAAAATTGATCTAACCTTGCGTCCGAACATGACCTCAGCAGGTGTCTTCGACGTTTCGATGTTTGCATTCGGAGTGACCCTGTAAACTTGTAAGAACTGTTGGATTGACTTATCCGTCGGTGATCCACTAGCTTTTCTCAGGGCTCTCTTGAACGTATCCACGAACCTCTCCGCTTGCCCATTACTTCTTGGGTGGTATGGTGGAATGGTTATATGCTCGATTAGATAATCCTCGCAGAGATGTTTAAATTCGGTAGACGTGAATTGCGTTCCATTGTCTGTGACAATACAGTCTACAACTCCAAACCTAGCGAATAGTTCATACAGGAAGTTGATAGTTGCCTCGGATGTGGGGTTCTTGCACTTCAGTACTTCCGGCCACTTAGATAGACTGTCTATAACAATGAGATAGTAGAAACCATCTAACGGTCCTGCAAAATCTAAGTGAATTCTCGACCAGGGTCGGTCCGGTTTTGCCCACGATCCGAATTGAGTCGGAGGAGCTTTCATAGCTAATGCGCATCCTCTACACTCCCTGACTTTTTCTTCTATATCCTTATCCATGTTTGGCCAGAAAACGAAAGAGCGCATAAGGCTTTTCATTCTTGATATGCCTGGATGTTCTACATGGAATTCCTTGAGCATTCTTTTCTGTCGCTATATAACAGGACGTTATCACAAATTGAATAAATTTCCTCATCCAGTTGGTTACTGTTGATTTTTTCTTTCGTGCTTATAATAAATTCGTCCACCTCTGCCTTACTCTTAATCTCATCAAGCGTTACTGGAAGTTCTCTTATCGTGTCACATAAAGTATTTTTTACTTCAACTTCCGCTTGAATGGCTGCTATTACCATATCCTCCAATGGTTCTGTCTGCTTAGGTATTAACCTTGATAAGCCGTCTGCATGACCAAGTTTTTTAGATGGTACATAATCCATTTGAAAATTGTAATTCAGAAGAATGGTGCCCCATCTTTGGAGTCTATTCGCCGTATGTTGTGGTAGTCCCTTTTTCGATCCAAAAATCGTTAGTAACGGTTTGTGATCTGTTTGTAACAGAAATTGTCTACCGTGCAAGAAACGACAACATTTCTTTACTGCGAATATAATGCTTAGCGCTCTTTCTCGATTTGCGAGTAGTTCTTTTCGGCTGATAAAAGTGAGCGGGATGCATGGGCTATGGGTTTTACTTTTCCATCATCCATTTTGTGTAGTATGCATGCTCCTATGCCATACGCACTGGCATCGCTTGCAACTATAATATCACGCTTGGGATTATAATGTGCCAGAAACAAGTCAGACGTTAATATATCTTTAATTTCCTGAAATGCTTCTTCGCACTCTTGCGTCCAGACCCATTTTTGGTCCTTCCTTAACAGTTCATTTAAGGGCGATCTTAGTTTATGCATATTTGGCACGAATACATTGTAATAATTCGCCAAACCTAAGAAACTTTGTAGAGACGCAATATTTTCTGGAGCAGGCATGTCCCTTATTGCACTCGATCTATCTGGATCCGGCCTTCTTCCATGTTCATCGATGATTTGCCCCAAGTATTTTATTTTTTCCATGAAAAAAGTACATTTTTCCTGTTTCAGTTTAAATCCATAATCCTGGATCCTTTTGAATACTTGGTTTACATGAGCTTTGTGTTGTTCTTTGCTAGCGCTGTTCATTAACACATCGTCCAGGTACCCTACTGCGAAGTCCAACCCACTCAACATCATGTCCATTGTTTGCTGAAAGATCGCAGGGGCGACTTTGACCCCAAAAGGAAGTCTGTTAAACTTGTACAATCCCTTATGGGTATTGATGCATAGCAGCTTTGAACACTCCTGATCGACTGGGATTTGTAAATACGCGTCACTGAGGTCGATTTTAGAAAAATATTTCCCTCCACTCAATTTCGCGAATATTTCTTCAGGGCTCGGAAGGGGATAATGGTGATCCTTTAATGCATTTTTTAAACCTGTTGAGAAATCGGCACAAACCCTAATCTCCTTGCTCTTCTTTTTGATGTAAACTGTTGGTGTAGCCCACTCACTGTGATCAATTTTTTCGAGGACACCCATGTTTTCGAGTTTTTCACCGTCTATTTGTTCTATAGCGGCGTATGGAACATTTCTTTTCTTTTTGAACACTGGCTGTTCATTTTCTTTGACTTCAAATTTTGCTACCGCTTTTGTACACCTTCCAAGACCGCCTGTAAATACGTCTGGAAAATTCTCTTTTAACTCCCTCTTAAGTTTTTCTGCCTCAACATTCAAATCCTCAACTTTTTGATAAAAAGAGCTTAAAGGCAGATCCCATAGTCTAAATTTTTCGAACAGATCAGTTCCAAAGAGGTTATTTGATTTTCGCATGACAAAAATTTTTGCTTTTTCGGTCTTATTCTGAAAAGAAATATTCGTCAATAATTCTCCTTCGAAGGTGATTTTTTCACCACTGACGCTTCTCGCCGTTTTATGTGATTTAATCATAGCGGGTCTCCCAAGCTTCTTCCATGTCTGTACATTAATGATGGAAATATCAGACCCACTATCAAGCTGTAGTCTTACTTTCTTTTTAAACATTTTGACCTGTACAAATTTCCGGATATTTCGTTCCTCAGGTTCAATTTTCGTGAGTTTAATGGATGTCTTCTTTCTACCAGATTTTTTCCTACAATGTGATGCCTTATGCCCCTTCTGATAGCAGTTGTCACATTGTTTGAATTTGTAGGGACACTCATTGTACCAATGTTTATCTCCACACCTCCAACACGGTCCAGGTGGATCTTTTCCCTGTTTTTTCCTCTGGTTATTTTTTGAAATCAAATTTTTCTTCTGATGGACCTTTTTAATGTGCGACACTCCGCTTTCCTCTATGTCACGACTGTCCTGTTTCAACGCAACAAACCGTTCACAGTCTTCCGCTAAGCTTTGTAGTTTTAAATTCGGCTCGTTTTCGAGTTTATTTAAAACACGACGCCTGATCTCAGCGTCTTTACCTAAAACCAGCCCTTGCACAAATATTAAACATTTAAAATTATCTGATGATAATTCCTCCAGTTTAAAGTCGTCTCAATGCTTGTTTACAATACTTGCATAAGTAGTGTAATCATCTTCCTCTCTTCTAGTGACATTCATACACTTATATCTCCTGTGAAAAAGAGAAGTTTTTGTAGAAAACAGTTCTGTTAGTAGAGTAACTGTCTCTTGGAAGTTCAACTCACTGGTCTTTTTTGGAAGGATAAAATTCACGAACTTTGTATGCTCGGCAGTTCCCAATTTTCTTAGCAGAAACCTAACTTTTTTAGCGTCTGTCCATGTACCGCAATCCGATACAAAAATATCCTATCTTCTATAGAAATGAGCAAACGTGACATCGTCTTCTGGATTATAATTGAAACTTTCAATAGCGTTCCACACAGCCGTCTGGGAGAATGCGTTATGATTCTCGTTTGCATTCGTTAACTGTGTTGCCTCCAGAAGTTTCCTCTGTTCCTCCTGTGGTTTCATAAAGATTTCTTCGGCGCGTTTCTGTTGTTGTAACAGTCTTTCTTCAAATCTTTCTTCCTTTTTTCTTTGGGCATTCTGTTGCTCCAAAAACTCTTTTTTAAATTTCTCCTCACTTTCAAGTTGTCGTTAAAGTTGTTGCTTTTGCAACGCGAGACTTTGTTCCGTTTGAAATTTGAACAATTGAAGAAGAGACTCTCTTAATTCTGCGTCCATGGTACGAATTCAATTTACGCACCATACAGTTTACACTTGTATTAAAAAATCAGTTTTCCCAAGGCTTGATTAATAAAATTAGTTTGCTCAACTAATACACAAACAAGAAATATATTATTTCTTAGCCAAAAAGTCAATCCAAGTTTTTCTTTGTTACAAAAAAATCATTTTGCAAATGTCATTTGTTGCATGCGGTATTTCTCGTAAAAAAAGTCCGTCGCTTTAAGGAGTGTCGACTAATGGGAAAGTCACTAATTTTTTTTTCCAACCTCTTTGTGGTTTTGCACAAATATGACTCGAATATTTAACAGTTTTTGTTAAGCACAAATGACTTACGCGAATATATATTTTTCACTCGACCAATCATTTAACTTTGAAGAGAAGAAAAAAAAATCTTACCGTGAAAAAAAAACTCTGGTTTCTTGTGAAAAAAAGCAGTGAACCTTTTTTTTTTTCGAAACACTTAGTGTCAGTATTTTCAATTATTTTAATAATTGACAATATTATTCGCGTTCTCACGCTGTAGACTTTTGGTAGCAAGTTTTTGGTTGTTTTTTTTTTACGTCGCCAAATTACTATTGTAGTAATTAATTTGCTATTAATCCTTGCGTATCCAAATATCTGTTTGAAATGACGAAGGTGTTTTGCCGTAAAAATCTTGTGAATCCTTGTATTTCAATCACTTTAGGTGATTGTCTGCAGTGATATCGTTTCGATTCCGACGTCGCCAATCTGTTGTGTCGTGGCACAATAGTAAAAAGAAGAAAATCAAGTCGAGGTTGGTTTAAGGAACAAGTGTATTTAACATCACAGATACAAAGGTAGGAAACGGGTACTACTCAGCTAGGCAGTTGTAGTACTGTCAAGATTTATTTATACAAAAATGTACAAATTGTGGCACAAGGCCGAAAAAGGGGAGGGGTAAAGGCTGGTCTTAACTAACTATCCTATACCTAGCTAATCAGATTCGCGACCCATTCATAGATTACAATTGACACATTCACCACAAGAATTCGTCCATCACCATTCAATCCTCCATACACCATAATACCACATCCTCACCAGGGGGGGGACCTACAAAAACGCACCCCACACCATAAAAAATTGATGATAATAAAATACATAAAAATCTAATCATGGAAAGATGTAGGGGGAGGGAGATGAACCCCATAACAAACTAAAAATTCAAATTTTTTTTAAATAAACATAATTTATGTTAGTAGGACCCGTCCAACCCTCAAAATAGAGAGGCCGCTGTATTCTGCCCAGAGGACAAAATCAAGAAGCACTCTCGCTAAGGGAGTGGGAAAGAAATAAAATAACTTGGACATGGGGAAGTAAAAGGCTGATCCAGTTGAGATGAAAAGGAGGCCAAAACAAACTCGGGAGGTTGGGAATCTCGACTTGGATCATAACTAAAATGATGGCCGGGAAGCAGGCCGGGAACAACACTTACTCATATTAACTAGGTACACTTAAGTTTGTCTAACCTAACCAAGGGGAGGGTTCCACAGGAAACCACCCCGATGTAACTTTGGTTGACCTAGAAAAGAAAATCAAGGCTAGCCCCGTTCAAACGAACCAAGCTAGCCGCTTTTACCCACCTTTCGCTAAAGGTTGTCGAATGCAATCGTTTTCTGTCAGTTCTAATCTTCATCTTGAGTTGATGCTCAAAGAATCGGATTAGATCCTGATAAGAAATCTGATTGCCTCGCAAGACTTCCTCCATGCGCGTCGTCCATATCACCATTCGGGCCGTGGCTAGCAGCATCAGAAACACCATTCGTTTCACCCCGGAATACGGGGGCGACACATTGTCACACGCGTATGCACGATCAATGGACACGAGTTCTTCGGGAGCGAGACGAGCCGTCAGCTCGCCGACATGGTCCCATAAGGGGCGGACCCGGGGGCAATGGTAGAAGGCGTGCGAAGCCGTTTCTTCTGACCAAGGCCACACCGTTCACAGTCTGGCAAATCCGCCAAGCCCCATATGAAAGCCTTGTCGTTGAGAGGCAGCCGATTCCGAGCCAATCGCCAGGTAAGCGAAAACTCAGGGTTATTGAGATAATCCGCCGCTGGCGCCCAAGACCAGTAGGAGCGATACTCCTCCTCCGAAAAGCAGAGCGTATCACGTAGGAGATCCTTCGCGCGACCCTCCACTAATCCCCGATAGAAGACCTTCCTAGGCCGTGAAAGGTCACTGGACCGCGGAATAGCCCTCAAGGCTGACCGACACTCGCTGAGGAAAAGCGATTCATCTCGAGACTTACAACGGCGCTCAGCCTTCGAGATGGGGGGACTGATGGTAAGGCTAGAGAAGGCGTCCCTAACAATCCCCTCCAGAATCGGATCTCCTCTAGTCAATGCGCGGCGTAGGAAAGCCAACCGAGAGGCACGGATGTGACTCTTCAAGTGTGGCATTCCCAGCACCCCATGACACGGACGTTTGGTGCAGACTCGTCTGTCGACCCTGTTCGCGCGTCCCCTCCATAAAATGGAGGATAGCGCTTGCTCGAGCGCCTTCATGTGGGCCTTACAGAGAGGAAGTACTGACAATCGATAAAGAATCAGGGGGAAAATGTATGTAACACACACCTCCGCCCTGCCCTTTACGGACAACCTCCGTCGCTTCCAAGTCTTACCGGCAGAAACGACCTTTGCTAGTACTTCAGACCAATTTTTCTCCAGCTGGAGGTCGGGTCCAAACCACACTCCAAGAATGCGGACAGGACCGTCCGTCCAACCGAAGCGGCCTGGAAGATCACGCCCCTTCCAGGCACCTAACCGCAAGCCGGACGACTTGTCGCGGTTTATCTTGGCCCCTGTCACCTTCTCGTACCGATCAAGCGCCTTCTGTACTGCCTCAATGTCGCTAAGGGACGACACGAAAGCAGATACGTCATCGGCGTACGCGGAAACCCTGGCTCGAGACCCTCCAGGAACGGCGATCCCGCGTAGGGCCGGACTGCACGCCTCGTCCTTCAGCCGGCGCTGGAGAGGCTCCAACGCCAAAGCATAAAGGAGAGGCGACAGCGGACAACCCTGACGAACCGACCTCGACAGAACAAAAGCGCCCGACAACTTTCCGTTCACCTGTACCACAGCACTGGGGGAGCGATACAGGAGGCTAATCCAGCGGCAGAAGTCGGGTGCGAATCTGGCGGCCTGCAGGACAGTAGCAAGGTAGCGATGGTCGACCCTATCAAATTCCCTTGGACTGATCCAAATTGATCAGCGCGGCTTCTTCGTCGTCTTTTACGCCCTCTAGGATCGTGCGGATCAAATGCAGGTTGCTTCTGAATTGTTCGGCCCCTCACAGAACAAGTCTGCTCGGGTCCCAACAGAGACTCGGCAACTGACTGCAACCGCTCCTGCAGGATCTTGGCCATAATCTTTAACTCTGTGTTTAGCAGAGTTATGGGCCTATAATCATCTAGTTTCCCCCCAACACCCTTGCCCTTTTTCAACAGAGTGATCACACCCCTGGAAATGCGATTGGGGATGGACCCCGACCGAAACCAGTTGTTGAACACTGCTGTCAAAATCGGAACAAAGATGTGCGACAGCCTCAAGTACAATTCATAAGGCAAACCATCCAGACCGGGCGACTTGCCTCGTAGACTTCGCCCTCTGTGATCTCTCCCTCGCAGCTAGCTGCTTCAGTCGGCTCAAGCCGAGGAAAGTCAGCCAAATAGCTGCGAAACACCTCCTCACGGAGACCAGGCTCCTTGGTAAAGCGGTTCTCGAAATGCCGCCGAAACGCCTCGCACATATCGCCAGTCGACCGCAGAGTACGCCCCTCCGGGGTTTCGACTTGACGAATGTAACGATTACCACCTCGACGGACTTCTTCCCGACGCAGATCTGCGCCTAGGTTCACAGCTTCGTTAGACATCTTACTTAATTTATTCCTAATTACCTGACCCATGTAGCGCTCGCTATTCGAACGCTGCAGGGCCTCCCTAGCCAGGGCTATCTCTAGGGGACCCCCCCCCCCCAGCCTCCGCCCGGGAAAAATTAGCCTTAAGTGTCTTCACCTTTTCAGCTCTATCTAGAGCGAGCCGTCTGCTGAAATCAGTGGTGAAAGACCTAATTCTATCTTTAAGTCTGCCCCACCACCTATTCCCAATAACCGCCCCCACTAGCTCCCGCTGAACTACACTAGTTAGCTGCTCCTGGAAGTCCCGCCTGTCCAGTAAAGACAGATTGAACTTCCAGTAACCAGCCATTCTAGGCCTATGTTCTAACGCCACCCGGGCACAAACGAGTTTGTGATCCGTGTAGCCTATCCAGTGGAACGTGGGACAATCTAACAAGTCTATGTCGGCTCTACGAACTAACATTCTGTCAAGGTAGTTAACTACCTTGTCAGACGGCCAGCTATGAGCCCACGTCCACATTTTCCCCCTGGGATGATCGACCCGGTATCTATCGACGAGACCATAATCGCCAATCAGATCGACCAGGCTACGATCGCCCCTTCTCCCGCTAGCGCCCCGCCCCCTATCTAACTTGGGGTCCAGGATGGCATTCCAGTCCCCCATTAGAACTAGGCGCGAAGAATCGACTAGGAACGGCCCCAACCGCCGAAAAAAGGAACACCGCTTCTCCCGGTCGTTGGGCGCATAAACCGCAACGACCCGAAACGAACCACTTTTCACGGCAATATCGGCCACGATTAACCTGCCCTCGGCATCGGTATGCACAAGGTCCACCTTCGCATCAAGAGTACGTCTGACTAACAAAGAAACTCCTCTGGCCAACCGGTTCCCATATTCTGAATAGACGACAAAGTCATCCTCCAGCACACACGCATCGGAAGTGCAAACAAAGTGGGTCTCTTCGATCGCGGCAACATCCACATCGAAGGACAAGAGATCCCGAAGCAGGCGGGCAGCCTTACCCCGATCTCTCAAGCCCTTCACATTCAGACTGGCTATCTTCATTTCCATTTTCTAGGCCTGCAAATATAAAAGAGAGTTAAGGCAAAAACCTACTCACATACGGGGCGGAAATCTGAGCCGGACAGGACCCCGACGGATTGCCCCAGGCTCCCTACACCCAATTCTGACATAATACGTCCATCCAGGGCAATACCGCCGACGTCCGTGGGGTATGTTAATTTGATGGCCCTATATAAGGAGGGATGAACCAAAACAGGGACCCTCCCAGCACAAAATTGGCGTAGCTTCTTGATCACCGGATCGTCTATTTCCAGCATCCTGCTGTTGGGGAAGGCCTCTTTTGCTTCAAAAAGATGGCTCCATACTTTTAAGAAGCTCCCCGTGTCCCTCACACACGTAATTACCCCTGGGGCCTTGGGGAAATTGAGAGGGTCTTCCGTTGTTTTCCCATCTACCTCATTTATTTTATACAAGGCTTTTAAAAGGGGCCTTTTATGTTTTGAGAGGACCTTTGTGTATTCCTCTTTGTCTACCTGACAAATAGTTTCGGGGCCCTCAAATAGTTTCTTTTTCTTCTTTTTCTTCTCCCTTGAAGGATGGGGAGGGGAAGAAGTGGATGTATGGGGTGGCGTGCTCACAGAACTGGGGGAAGAAATAGAGGGAGAGGGGATGGAGTACGTGTAGGGGAGGAAGGGAGACTCCTATCTTTGGGGGAAACAGTATGTCTTATTGGCGATGCAGGGAAGGAGCGCCGCCTGGTTCTATCCATGCTACGCTCCACCCTGCTACGACCAGAGATATTCTTTTCTTGTTCTTCCGAGTCTTCCTCCCTACATCTTTTCAATGAGGAAGTTCGAGGCGGAGGCATACTCTCCACCTCCATTGGTGCTTCCTGCTGCTGCTGCGTTTGTGGATGCTTTTGCTGCTTCCGTTGTTTGTGTTGAGACCGCTGCTGTTGAGGCTGCTGTTCTTGTTTCTGCTGTTGAGGCTGCTGTTCTTGTAGCTTCTGCTGTTGCTGGCTTTGCAGTTTTGCCTGTTCTTCGGGCTGCTTGTTTTGGCCTTCTTTAGGGTGTTGTTTCACTTCCACTTCTGACTGCCTTTTTTGCGGAATTTCCTTTTGGGGTGGAGATGGAGCACTTGAAGACTTCCTTCCTCTGGTTACTTCCGTCCATTCTCCACCAGGTTTCGGAATCTCCTCATGTTTCTTAGCTGTTGTTGCTGAAGTTGCCGGGCTAGGTGGGACTTGATCTTTCTTCTTAGAAGGGCACACCTTCGCCATGTGACCCACGTCTCCACATAGCCAACAACATGGTTTTCTCCCCTCCACCACCACCAAAATTTTTCTCTTACGGCAGATCAGGGTGTTGGGGATTTCTTTAAAACCCTCTCTGTCTAGGGTGATCTGTATTTCCATATCACCTGTCTCTATTCCAGATTTACTACTTATGGCCCTTACTTCGTTTACCTCTCCATATATGGAGAAGAAGGCCCCCATCCGGTCTTCCGGGATGTCTATTGGCACCCCGTGAATGGTTACTTTGGTTCGGCGGGTGCCCAAATATTCAGTTTGAAGCCTTAGGGCTTTGGCGTTTAAAACACACCCAGCCAGCCGCTTGGCCTGTTCTTCTGTCTGGAGAAGAATATCCCACAGTGCATTGGTCCTTCTTGCGAGTATCTTTGGACTTATATTGGGGGTTTTCAGGGCCTCCTCCATACTTTCCCTGCTCACTCCAATCAGTCTATGTGACTTGACGTCAGAGGTAAGCAAGGAAATGGTCCGCGTGTTAACAGCTTCAAAGGCTTCTTTTATGGTTAGGAATTCATTCCCATTGAAGCTTTTTTCGTATTTTTCTCTTTCGTTGGCATAAAATGTGCCATCCTTTTTTGGCGGCCTATTTTGGTTCCAGACCGTTTTTTCAGGTGTCACCGGTATTGTTACCGGTGTATATGGAGCGTTGCTGTCGCTGTTTTTGTCAACCATGGGACCGACAAAGTCGGCCATGGTTGACGTATAATATAATTTCTTCTCACTTTTTTTTTGTTTTGTTTTAACCGTTAAATAATGACTAGAAATAAAAATAACCGGAAAGAAAAAACGTGGACAACAAAAGATAACTCAAACAAATAATACGGAAAATAAACAGAATAATGCAAACAAAAACAGTGAGTGGGGAAAAAATGCAAGAAGGAGAATAACCAAAAGAGAAAAGAATGTATAAATACAGATAACCAGAAAATAAAAAGGGCAAAGTTTTTAGCAAATAAAATATCAAAAACAGAAAATAAAATATCAAAATCAGAAACTTAACAGGCCTTTGGTCAATACGGCTTTTTGTGCGTATGTTCGCTTCAAGCTTGTCTTTCAAAGCAGTTGTAGTACTGTCGCAATATTTATTACTGTGCTTTACAGTAAATATGGCACAAGGCCAAAAAGGGGGATTGGGGAAAAGGAAGGTCATCACTTGTATTAATCTTAAACTTAGCTAGTCCCGAGCACTGACCCAAACATACAAAACAATATTCCTTCCACCAAAACGCCACATTCATACTTACCTTTCATGCTACATCCACCAAAATACCTCATGGTCTCTATGAACGTCCTAAATAACCCCATATGTACAATAAAGTCTGTGGGGGGCGGGAGTAAAAATTTTAAACAATAAATAATCCCCGATGAATATATACAATATGAATAAATATATGTACAAGAAACTAAACAAAATTATGTTAGTAATAAAAAAAACCCACAAATACTATATGTGACAGTAAAATCAATTAACTGGGCGAAATCGACACGGGACTATAACAATAAAGAACAAACATTTATCCATCCCAACCACTCACACAAACACGCACTGATTCAGACTCAACCATACGAAAAAGCTCACACTCGAAACGAAAGGCGTCCCGTATCCTCCAGAGAACTGAAATCACTGAGCACCTAAAGAGGGGAGGGAAGGGGAGTTAAACTAAAGGAAAAGAAAAGGGGGACAGAAAAAAAAGGGGGCCAATGAGCAATCACACTCTAGCTAAGTTTTACAGAAATTATAAAACTAAAATACAAAAGCAAAATCCCTAAACTATCCTAATTCCAGGGATGGGTTGCCAAGTTCAACCCAGGCAAACAATATCCTGATGCCTAACCAGCATCAAAATGCCACTCAAGGTCAGCCCCTTTCACACTGCACAAACGCGCAAGACTCACCCACCTTTCGCCAAATTCTGATGATGTGAGCCGCCGCCTTTCCGTCCTAATCTTGACTTTAAGCTGATGCCTAAAGAACACGATCAGTAAGGAAGAAGCAAACTTCTCGCCATCATAGAATTCCTTCTGACGCGTCGTCCAAATCACGACTCTCATAACGCCTAGTAAGCAACAGCACACATAATGCTCAGCCTTCGACATCTGAGGCACCACATAGCTACAAACAGAAACAGCATCCAGGACAAAGGACTTTCTCCGCAGTACGCGAACCATGAGGCCTTCAACGAACCTGCACAACGGCACTACCACCGTGCACTGAAAGAAGGCGTGACCAATGGTCTCGACTTCCCCAACACAGCGGCGGCAGTCTGGAGAATTCTCCAAGCCCGCTGCACAAAGTCTTTTGCCGACCCAGAGGGCTCTACGAATCACCCGCCAGGTGAGTGATGCCTCATCGTTAGTGAGGCATTTCAACCCCGGCGCCCAAGGCCATACTAAGCGAGCCCGCTGCTTCGTAAGACCGAGCTCGCTAATCAAACCATCTTGAACGGACCCCCAAACTAACACCTGATACAATGCCCTACGAGACAACGCCTGGACGTTGGAGAGGCCTTCCGACGCCCGTAAGAGGCATTTCAGAGCGCGACGACATTCGTGATAGAAGGAGCTTTCGGCTCGGGGTCTACGGCGGGCCTCCCCCTCGCACGAGTGCACACTTCTCAGGGACGGGAAATTTTTCCGGGCGTCTTCCTTCCAGAAGGCTCCCACCTCGTCCGGTTCGCGACACAATCGGTCTAGGAATGCAATGCGAAGCATATGTTGACGAATCTCAATGCTTGGCATACCCAGGCCGCCCTCAGTGGTATGAAGGCGACAGATCTCCCGAGATACCATAGGGGCCTTGCCTCGCCACAAGAAGGAGAACAAGAGCCTTACTAATAAAATTAGTGTGGCAGACGGAAGTGGAAGTACAGAGAGTCGGTACACGAGGATTGGATATATGTGTGAAACACATACTTCCGCCCTTCCCTTCAGGGAAAGCCTCCTCCGAGACCACAGATTAACCGCGATCCCGGCCTTCTCTCGTACCTCCGACCAATTCATTTCCAACTGGAGATCCGGACCGAACCAGACGCCGAGTATCTTGATCGGCCCATCCGTCCAGAGGAAAGGTCCGGGAAGAGAAACTCCCTTCCACGCACCCAACCGCAAGCCAACAGACTTATCACGGTTGATCTTGGCCCCTGTCACCATCTCATAACCACTGACCTCTTTGCTGACTTCGTCAATCTCGGCTCTGCTCGACACAAGAACCGAAACGTCGTCAGCATAGGCAGAATACTTTGCTGAGGTGGTAGCCCCAGGCAAAGATATTCCACGCAGGACCGGATTCGCCTTTAACTTGCGAAGGAAAGGTTCCAACGCAAGAACGTACAGCAAAGGCGAGAGCGGACAACCCTGACGAATAGAGCGAGACAATACGAAAGGCTTCGATCTTACTCCATTCACTTCCACCAGCGCACCGGGGGTCGCATACAAGAGTCGGATCCAGGAGCGAAAGTCGGCTCCGAAACCGGCCGACGAAAGGACAGCCTCCAGAAAACGATGATCAACCCTATCGAAGGCCTTGGACTGATCTAAATTGATCAGCGCGGCTTCACCGTCGACTTGTTCTAAGATCAAGCGTACCATATGCAGGTTATCCTGAATAGTCCTGCCATTCACAGCACAAGTCTGCTCGGAGCCAATCAGACTAGACAGGACAAGCTGCAAACGGTTGGCTAAGATCTTCGCCAAAATCTTCAACTCAGCGTTTAGCATCGTTAAAGGGCGAAAGTTCCCTAACCCATCCCCACCGTTCTTGTCCTTACGCAGCAACTTGATCACACCCCTGGTGAAGCGTTGAGGTATAGACCCCTGCTTCATCCAGTGGTTGAAAATCAGTTCCAGCAAAGGAACAAAAACGGGCGACAGCCTCAAGTACACTTCGTAGGGCAGACCATCGAGTCCCGGAGACTTATCCAGGCCAACCTGCTTCAGCGCTTCCCAGATCTCAGACTCTGTTATGGGACCCTCGCACCCAGCCGCTTCAGCTGCCTCGAGGCAGGGAAAGTCGGCTAAATAGGAGTCGAACTGAGTAGAGCTCAGACCGGGCTCCCTGGTGAAAAGATCCTGAAAGTAATCTCGAAAGACCTCACATATGCCCGCGTTTGTAGTCACGGTCCGATTATCCGGTAATGTGACACACGCGATATGTCGCCGAGACGCACTCCTACTCTCCTCTGCACGCAATTCAGCGGCCATATTCGTCGCCTCAGAGGACATTCTTTTTAACCTAGCTCTAACTACCAGAGCTTGATCCTCCTTGATAAGCAAGGAGGCCAACTCTGCCTTAGCTAAGGCTACATCCCCACTAACACGGGATTTCACGGCCCGATCGACTTTTTCTTCTAAAGCAGTTTGCGCCGCTAATCTATCTCGATTGAGTCGACGACTAAAATCGGCAGCAAACGTTCTAATTTTGGATTTTAAATTTCCCCACCAGGCGTTCCCAAAAACCGCTCCCGACAATTCCCGTTGTATCATTAGTAGCAGCTGGTCCCGAAATCCCTGTTCACCAAACAGTGAACAGTTGAATTTCCAGTAACCAGCCAACCTAACCTTAGGCTTATCTAAGTTTACACGGACCCGGACAAGCCTATGATCCGAATAAACTATATAATGGAAACTTGGACACCCTAAGAGCCCTACATCGACTCTCTTAACTAGGACTCGATCAAGGTAGCTCGCAAGCGTCCCAGGATCCGAGTTGCCACTATTAGTCCAAGTCCAAGCTATATCCCGCGGATGCTCATTCCGGTACTTATCGACGAGATCAAACCCGTCGATAAAGCCCCGGAATGGTTTCACATCAGGATTGTTAGTAGCCCGTTTTTTCCCTATACGATCTATATCGGGGTCAAGGACGGCATTCCAATCACCCGCTAAAACTACCCGACGAGATGTCGTCAAAAACGGCTCGATCTGCCGAAACAGACTAGGTCGCTCAGCATGGATATTAGGCGCATAAACGCCGATGAGACGTAAAGCCTTACCTTTTATGGTAACGTCCAGCACACAAAGCCTGCCCGCCGGATCTGCGAAAACAAGAGTACATACAGCGTCTAAAGACCTGCTCACTAGCCAAGAGACACCCCTCGAACGACCATCAAAACATGCTGAATAAAGGGCGAACCCATTAGACAGCACATCCTCACGATCATGAGAAGAAAACCGGGTCTCTTGCACACAACAGATATTCACTCCGAGGCGCTGAAGGTCGCGAGAGAGCCTCGCCCTGCGAGACTCCAACCTCAGGCCCCGGACATTTAACGTAGCTAACCAGAGAGCCATATTGAATACTGATTAGGGTTGCTTACCTGCTTTGAACATGGCCGGGGTGAGGATACCAACAGCATCTCCCATAGACCCATGGCCCATCTCAGTATTGATATTACCGTCCTGGGAGATCCCGCCGATATCCCACGGGAACGTAAGTTTAAGAGCTCTATAGAGGGAGGGGTGAACAAAAATTGGGACCCTCCCTGCGCAGAATGAATTCATTTTCCTGAGCTTGTCGCTCTGAATGATAGCAATGGGCAGGCTCATGTTGAAAGAGGTTATAGCCTCGTCCAACATGGCCCATATTTGTTTGGCACCCGTGTCCACGCCCACCACGGTTAAAACCCGCTGGGCATCCGGAAAGTTCAACGGGTTATCAATGTCTTTATCCGAGAACTGCTTGATAGACAGGAGGAATTTTAAGTTAGGGATACGGTTTCCATAATCCCTAGCTTTTTCCGCCTGCCTAGGGGAGATCTTACAAATGTCCAATCCGTGATTGAAAATGCCTTTAGTTTTTTTTTTTTTTTCGCCGGGATCTTGTGTGGGGCTTCGGGGCCTTTTGGTGACTGGAGGTAACATTTGTGAGGATTTAGAGGGAGAAGGACTGGGAGTGTGGCAAGGAGTGCAGGGTTGTCTGAAGGGGCTGGGATCTCTACTGAGCGGGATATGGGACTGGGCATACGAGGTGGACGGCATAGCAGGAGAAGGCTTCACTCTGGAGAGAGGGGTTGAGGGACTTGAAATGGGAGGCATGGGGATGGAGGATACGTTAAGAGTGGCCTTCTTTTTCGGGGGAGATTTGATAGGGGAAATTGGTTTAGGAGACTTTAAAGGGATGATTTTTTTGGTCGGAGATTTTTTTTTTTTTTTTGGTCGTCCAATCGTTTCTTTAGTTTTTTAAGCTTTTCAGCTTTTTCGTGACTTGGTTCATATATTAACCTCTGATCTTCAATTGAAGGAGTGGAGGTCGGGGCGTCGCCCTTGCTGTTGATAGAGGGAGTGGGACTGTGTGTGTCTTTAGACCCCGAGGCTTCAGGGGACTGAGGACCCGCTGGCTGACGCTTCCCTCTGACCCTGCCAACTACCTGCCTTTCCCCTTCTTCCCCCTTCTTGGCCGCAGAAGCGGTGGAAGAGGGCTCTTCGGGGGATATGGGCTTGGATGGTGACCCAACCGGGGGAACAACCTCTCCGGTCCCGGCAGCTGGCATGCCCATTACAGGCGCGGCGGATTTTGCAGACTCGGTCAGAGGGGGAGTTTGGTCTTTTGTGACCTGAGTCCCAGAGGCCTTCTTCTCTGGGCAGGAAGGGGAGAGATGACCAGTCACTCCACACTTCCAGCAGGCTGGTTTACGACCGGTCACGATGACCGGCAGCTTCAGGTCACCGACGTCAATCCAGTTGGGGACGGAGCTGAAGGCCTTTCGATCGAGCATCATGTCAAAGCTCCATCCCCCAGTCAGGCTATCGCAGGAAGCGGCCAATATCTCTCCGTATTGGTCCAGGAAAGCCGCAAGGTGTTCCCCGATAACCTGAGGAGGGACCTCGTACACTGCCACACTGGTCCTTCGCCGACCCTCATACTCGGTTCGGAGGATGAGATCCTTGGTGATCAATTCCCTCCGGGTGGCTCTCACGCAGTCTTCTGCAGTGGGCAGCAGTACGTCCCACATGAAGAAACCCTTGCCCTTAACAATTCTTAGGGGTTTGAACCCCAGGGACTCCAGTGCTTTAAACACTGTGTCTTTAGTCGAACGACAAATTTTGCGCGAACGCTTGTCGACGACAAAAACTGACACTATTCTTTTCTCGACTCTCTTCAGTTCCACTGGATCCTCCAAGAGCCCGTCTTTCACCACGAGGTGAGCGTAACTCTTGGCACGCTCCAGGAACTCCGCGATGTCGATTATACAATTCGGAGGGGACTTCCAACAAGAGAGCGAATCCCCGACCTCCGTATTAACTTTTGGTTTGTCTTGATTTTTTTCTTTTTCCAGGGTTTCCTGAGCTATCCTGGGTTTGGCGGCCTTTTTAAGGACGTCCACTATCTCCTCATTTGTAGGGGTTCGTGGCAGGGCAGGATATTCAACCGGATTATCTTTATCTGAGGGGTCTTTTTTGGGGTTAAAAAGATGCTTCCTAACAGATTTTCTGATGGAAGCAAGGGTCGATGTTTTTTTTTTAGTGATAAGGAAAGAAGCGGCTTTTTTTTTCTTCTTCTCCATGGCGGAGAAAAAAAGGGGGTCAGGAGTGAAGGAATGGGGAAGGGATATTCAATAAATTTCGCCTAAAGGCGAAACAAAAACAAAAAAAATAAAAAAATAACGCCAAAAGGCGAGAAAAAAAATAAAAAGGGGGAAATTTGACAAAAACGTTCAAAGAAAAAGTGGACACAAACCTAATATAATTAAAATCTAGCCGAAGCTAGTTAAAAAAATAATAAAGAAGGCCGACTCTATGAAACGAGTCAAACCAGTAAATTAACAGCTAACTTTAAACAAAAAACACGTAACACTTATAGACAAATATCGCCTAAAGGCGTAACAATTAACAAAACACGAAAAGGACAATTAAATAATAAAATAAAACGTTCAAACAAGGTAAACAAAGAAAATACTCAACTTCGACAAAAAAATCAAAATGGCCGACAATAAACAAAAGAAAATACGGAACTTTGGCAAGAACCAAAGCTAGCAACAAAAATTAAAAATGGCCCACCCAAAACAAACAAGTCGAACCAATAAAGAAAATAAACAAATACATTAGACAATACAACGAATACCAAACGATTTTAGTACAAAATTAATAAAACGAAAAACACGTAAAACGTAAAGTTAGGACAGAAACAAGAAATTAAAATTAATTAACGTGAAACACGGACGAGGTTTACAAATTAACGAAGATAGAAATTAAACGAAAATGAAAATTATAAGTAAGGCTAGAAAAGCGTGGAAATTAAAACGGGGTAGAAACAAAAATTAACGGGGGAAGGGAATTAAAACGAGAAAATAGGGGATAAAAATGAAAAACAAAGAATTAACGGGGGTAAAAAGAAAAAACAAAAAAATAAAGGGGAAAAAACTGAAATAAATAGGGAAAAGAACAAATAGAGGGGGGGTAAAAATAAAAAATGGAGCGAAGAAAAAAATCAAAAAGGACTTTTTTTTTTTTTTTTTTTTTTTTTTTTTCCAAAACAGTTGTAACAGAAAATAAATAAAATAACAAACTTTAACCAAACGAACAGTTCACAGAGATTTCGGTAAGAGCAGTCGTACAGTGGTCTGAAAAAACAACAAAATGTCAAGGTTGGAGGGCTGTCGCTGCTTACACACCCCGGGTAGGTATTACTGGCACTATATATAGTGAGAACCGGTGTAATTCCCTTGTGTTAGAAGGGCTGGTGTAACACTTAATGAACTGTGTTCCTGATCGAACCAAACTCATAAACAATTACGTTGGTCATACAACTACATGACTATCAAGACGACTTACGTTTCATCTACCCGGCCATCGCTCATTTAGGACTCATTTAAACACACACAAAAAACATACCAAACTCCATCCGAAACATATTAGTAGAAAATACAAGTATAATAGCCTCATATATATTAACACATATATTAAATACCCACATATTCAGTTAAAAATAAAAAAAATAAAAATCACCCTTGATAATGTCTAAAAGAAAACCCGAAATATATATATATATATATATAAATATAGGTAACTATACTCGTGTCGAAAAACCTTCGAACTCTTGATTTAACAACAGCCAAATCAATCACGAAGGAAAAGAAGGTTTTAAAAAAATATATATATGTGTGTGTGTGTGTGTGTGTGTGTGTGTGTGTGTGTGTGTGTGTGTGTGTTGTAGAGTTATTTCCTCAGTGAGTTTCCACTGAGGAAATAACTCTACAACACACACGTATTTGGACTAAAATCGGTCCTAAATAGGTTCAACGTACAAAAACGTTAGGAACTTGTTATAATAAGTATTACGCAGAGTAATTGGGTTGTGGTAGCTGACTACTTTCCGTATTCGACTCCCACTGACTCCTACTTATATTAGATGGGAGAGTCTATTATCTATAGACTAGGTGTGTTTCACCATAACAATATGTATATATATATATATATAAGTTTGCCACATATCTAAGTACACATTGATCTAACGTATCTAATTTTAATAGTCTCATTACTCTTTCATGACGGCTTCTAATCTGACACAAGAAAAGAAACTCCTGACCAACGGCAGAAAGTCAATGTTAGCCAACTTATTGAAAATGCGGTGGTGATGGAAAAAAAAACAACAGGTTGCTTTATATGGGCATCACAAAGGTACTCCAATGATGCACATCAAATTCAATATCGTCCGTGATGGTAAGCATCAATAGTCGTATTACGCAACTCCCGTCCCTCTGTAGGATCAGTGCAACCAGTGACATGGGGGTGATAGATACGGTGTTCAAGACATGGAACGAGGACGTGAGCCCACCTGTTCCAGCTGAATTATGTTTTTTTCCCATATGATTCAGGAGTAGCTAACTGAGAATCATCGAATTTTCATCCCCCTGTGACCACTTAACCCTTCTGTAGGCTAATCTGGGGCATCGTTGAGAGGAAGATCAACAGCTAACCGCATAGTACGAAATATTTTCCAGGCTACTGTCGGAAACATGATATCTGAGCAGAGATTTATTTCCGATGCAGCCCTTGAGGTTGAGGGTACCTTTAGTGAATAAACTTTATTTTATTATAATGTCTTCTCAATTACTAACGCATACTATGCCTTTATAAGTGTGTGTGTGTGTTTGTGCGTACATGTTTGTGAATGTATGCGCGAACGCGTGTGCCTGTGCTTTTAAGTGGAGTGAAATTAAATATGTCTCTTCCTAGACTAAGAGCGAAAATTTGAGCTTTGAAATCACTCCACACGGAAGAAGAATATTTGGCGCGAATGTAATTTTTTATTTAATTTTTCTTGTTCGTTCCTTTCTTCCTGTTCATATTGTTTTCCTTTATTGCCCTTCTCTCCTATTCATTTTTTCCAATCATCTCTTGTTCATGTTTGATTTGTTCAAACGATCTCAATAATCATCCACATTAAAATTCGATCTCTGTTTTTTCATTTTTCCTTTCTCTTTGCCCCTCTCTTTCTTTCCCTGTGTCTCCCTCTCTCTATTTCTCTACCCGGTGTACTTTTCCCCCCAGTCACCATTACTTATCTGCCCACAGTCTGATACCTTCTTTTAACGTTGTCTTTCAGCATTATCCACGGTCGACTCCAATTTTACCTTGCCACCATCTTTGTTTGTCTCTTTCTCAACATTCTCGTGTTTATTCGAGTCTCTTCATTGATTTGTCCTGCTTCTCCATTTCTTTTATTTCTGCACACGCACATTTTTCGAAAGCATTCTACTGAAATGCAGTCACGTGCGCATGCGTAACAATCTGCGTGAACGGATATGCGTCAATGTATTAATACGTTTTCGATTGTGTATTAAGAGATATCTATTGTGCGAGACAACCTACTTTCATAATTTTTTTTTTAAACCACTTGGAAGGATTAAATGCGAATGTGTAATATTTTGCCAGCTTTATCCGTTGCCTTTTGACTTTATTGTCGACTTTTGCATTTTTTGCAGATTTTTTTAATGTCTCGAAGACGTAATTTGCAATACGAAACACACAGTTGATTCGCATATTTGTGCGTAGCTCTAGCTTTACTTTCGTCTAAGAAGACATATGAATTGTAGTTCCTGTTTAACTTGTATGTCTGGCTTTAAATTTCATTCTAAATCATTTTATGTACCTATTCTATTTTCCTTTTTTCTTTTTCTTTTTTACTGTTACTAATTCATTTTAGTTTTCATCATTTCTGGGACACTTAATGAGAAAGAAGGGCTTGGAGAATCTGAAGCAAATGGATGACAGAACAGGACCTGGAGAATGTAGCAGAGGGACAAAACTTATTGAGAGCTACAAGGGATAGGGGTAAGGGGAGAGCCATGATCGCCTACGTCCTGAAGGGTCACATCACATAAAAAGAATAGTAATATGGAGTCGGTATTTTTATCTGACTGGGTCAATGATGAGGCTTATATGAAATTTGCCGTGTATTTCAAGACACTCTTCAGTTCAGTGATATAGATGTAGCAACAATGAATATTTTGCCCAGAAAAGCACGGGAAATAAGTTTTCGGAATAATGCTGCCTTTTCCTACACATTTTGGCGCTCACTTATTTTTTACGAGAAAATATCAAACTGAAAAATATCAGTCTGGAAAATATCAGTCTGGAAAATATCAAACTGAAAAATATCAGTCTGGAAAATATCAGTCTGGAAAATATCAAACTGAAAAATATCAGTCTGGAAAATATCAGTCTGGAAAATATCAATCTGGAAAATATCAATCTGAAAAATATCAATCTAGAAAATATCAATCTAGAAAATATCAGTCTGGAAAATATCAATCTGGAAAATATCAATCTGGAAAATATGAAAGCTGCTTTTAAATTTCGCATTGAAATATATTAAGTCTAATCTAAAATTGTATTCACAAATTCGAAAAAGATACTAATGGTTTGATTGACAAACCTTTTGTTAGTCAACTTTCACTGATGCTATAATTTTTTTAATTCCTTAAAAGAATTGTCATTATTATTCATTCCCATCTAATATGTTTCTATTTATACCGATTGTATTGCAACCCAAAGGTCATATTTTAATTTTATAAAATGAATAATTTCAAATAAAATTAAATAATTGTTAGAATAATCAAGAGTAGTCTCCCCTTGTTTGTTACTCTCCTCTATTTCTGAGCTATTTCTGTTTACTGGGATTATAAAGGAACACTATACGCGAACCTTATATTCTCAGTTGAATAAAGTTTTATTGCGTAATTTTGTCATTACAATAATGTAAATAGGTTTACAAGAGTTCAAGTCTAGCTGGAAGCTGATTATTTTTTACGAAACGTGCAACTCTACTGAAGTTTTCTCGAATAGTTATCTAGAAGCAGCAATATGAAGAAAGATGAAATTGATATTAGTCAAAACTGATACTATTTAATAGTTTTGCACGATGAATAGTGAATGTGAACTTTGGCCAGCTTTTTCGTGATTTATGCCCACTGCGATAAGTCAGTGATTAAAGCCCAGTATCTAATACAAAGGAAAGACTATTCTAAGAACAGTTTGATAACTTCTATCTTAGAAACCTTCGTCAAACACTAACACCTATCGTGAGAATAAAAGACGTGTAGTGGAATTGGCAAATAGGAATTTACTTATTTGCAGCTGTTGGTTATAGGATAAGCAATGTGTAGAGTAAAGAGTCAGACGACAGGAAGCTGACTACTGATCATGTGTTGTCAAAAAACACTATAAACATCTATTTTAGTACGTTTGTCTAATGTTAGTATTAAATTTGAAGTATAAAAGTGCGACGTAATTCCAATGGTATATAACTGTTTAGTAAAGAAATTATCTTATTTTATTTAAGAGCAATTTTAGCCTCTCGTTTAAAATATGAAATAAATAAATGGTATGACTAACAGTAAAAATGACAAAGAACTTAAAGAATAAAAAGGGCCTTCAGTCACCAAATCCTTTAAAAACCTGGGATGTTCAAATCTGACTTGATAAGTTAGTGAACCATTTCTATCTATGACACCCTAACCCAACCACGCATAAACATTCACACATGCCCCCCCATAGAATATATCTTAATTTCTTTTATTTGTGCACAAAGAAAATTATGAATATGTTTCATCAGTCGCAGTGCAGCATATATTTATTGACCTACCTCAACTCTAATGCAGCCTGCACTCAGTGAGGATGTAATTCATCAGCAATTACTTACGAGACTAACATAGCAACTATCAATCTACATCAGGTGAAAACAATACTGAAATAATTACGCTTAAAAATATGAGTGAAAATTTGAAATTATCAATGATTTTATTGACAGCGTTTTTAAACTGGTAGATCTGCATAATCGGTTAAAGGCTCCTGACAGATTTAAAGGCGATATTCACTCCTTAAAGTTCAAACAATTATAGTATCGAACAATTAATTCTATTTTTGATTCGAACCCGTTTCGTCATAGCAACTATAAATCTGTGTCAGGTGAACACAATACTGAAATAATTACGCTTAAAATATTAATGAAAATTTCAAATTTTCAATTATTTTATTGACAGTGTATTTAAAATGGTAGATCTGCATAAACCGCTGAAGGCTCCTGACAGATTTAAAGGCGATAAACAAACCTTAAAGTTCAAAAAATAGTAATATCGAACAATTAATTCTATTGTTGATTTTATCCGGTCTTGTCGAATACAAGTTACATGTTTCTACAAGGGTCATTCAATAAATAAGGTGAATTTTTCGGTATAAGGACTTCTAATACAGATAGAAGCTTACTTTTTTTTTCAATGTAGTCTCCCAGCACAGTCACACACTTTTCCCATCTGTGCACAAGCTTCCGTATTCCCTCAGCGTAAAAGTCTTTGGACTGATGTCTCAGCTAGTCGCTCACAACACTTTTGACTTCATTGTCACTTTTAAACTTCGTGATTCTCCTGAACGCTTTCAAGGGACCAAACAGGTGAAAGTCTGAAGGTGCAAGGTCTGGGCTGTAAGGGGGATGGGGGAGCAGTTTCCAGCCCAGCTCGTTGATGGTCTGCACCGTTTGGGATGCTGTGTGAGGCCTTGCGTTACCATGATGCAAGATGACTCCTTATGACTGATGACCTCTGCGTTTGTCCCAACAGATAAGCTCAAATCCTTGCAATGTCATCCACTGTCACTCTTCTGTCAGACTGAATGAGGCCATTGACTGATTCGATCACCACGGGAGACCTCACTACTGTAGGCCTCCCAGGCCTGACTTCATCCTCAACACTGCTCCGTCCTTCTTTAAAAAATTTGGCCCACTTGTAGACATTTTTTGGCTGAAACATGTGGCAACATATATAGTTGACATTCTACTATTAATTTCAACTGGTTTGCACCCTTCAGCAACCAAAATCTTGATAACTGACCGCTGTTCAATCCTGGAGCATGCTTCTTGGTCGGCCATCTTTATTAATCGCCAAAATTCTCAAAGTTTTTTTTTTCAATCTGCAAAAGAAATTAAATCCATGTGAAAAAGAAGTAAAACAAAAACAAATAAAAAAGAGTGAGCTTCTATCTGTATTAGAAGTCCTTATACCGAACAATTCAACTGTATTTATTGAATGACCATGGTATTAACGCAAAAGCATTAATAATTTTGTTACAGATCCTGCAATATAAACAATTCCCTTTCTACATGAACGCAACATAAATTAATATGTTAATTGAAAAGATGGCAAGGTTTGTTATAACAAGTAATATGTAAAACAGTTTATATCACTATACATTCTTAGAAATGACAAACTACTCTAAAGCTATAATAAACACAGTATATCATTTCAAATCTTAATTTATTTTTTAAAGAAAATTCATTATTCTCAGACAAACGTTTCAATTTACAGCTTCCATATTGTCTTAAGAAAAGGATCGTCCACGGGCCAAAGACAAAAGTGTCAATGTAGACACGTCAACAAAAGATGAGCATCATTAGAAAAACGTCAAGAGCAGCAATAAAATATCTGCAATGATATCTATGCCATACATAAATTACACATTTAAAAAGAATAAGAGAAGCTATTTCGTACGTGTTACTGGGGGAAGCATTCTCTTGGTAAATTTTTTTAACAAAATAGAAGTGAACGTTAATCAGTACGATGAATTAATAATTTTTTTCTTGGAAATGAGATAATATCTGTCATTCTTTCTTTCCTTTGTTTAGTTTCTTTCGTTGCTTTGCTCTCTATTTCTTTTGCCTTACTCTCCTTCTTTCTATCGTTTTTTCTTTTTCTTCTTCCTCTTGTTCTCTTTTTTATTCCTTCAGAATTATTTTCATCAATTTTTATTTTGTCACCGTTGTTACTTTGAAACATTTTTCCATTTATATATTTTAATGTGACAGAATGAAGCACGTTGTGGAAAGAAGCGGGCAAACTAGCACCACCAGCAAGAAAATCAGTACGAACGCCAAGGAAATCGGATGGAAGTGGTGAAAAAAGTCAGTCAGGTGTGAAAACTCACCAAGTAAATAATAACAATAATGTTAAACCTGATATTAATGGCGTATTAAAATTGAATACATAAACTGCGTATCTGTGTATATGTCTGTGTGAGTGTGTGTTTAAAAAGGTTATTCCAGTAAGTTTAGATTTATAAAAATTTGTGAATTTTTAACTCGCTGTTGTATAATTTGGGCTATAAAGGCTGATAGAGGTCTATTGAATATCCTCGATTGGAATCAGATATAAGTATGATATCTATACACCAATCTATCTGGAATATTCACACTGAGGCTAAGTTCCCCATGACAAATACATTCGATATAATCATCAAAGGTGGTGCAAAAATATGCGCTTGTTACGTTATGCTCAATAACTGTTCCCTTGCTGAACACGCTGGTCTGCCAATGATTGGGATCTTTTGATGAGCTCCAGGAGAGAAAAACCAATTGTTATTAACTTACTGTTGGAGATAGAAAAAGAAAATGAAACGAAAACAGTAAGTTAGTAACTGTGATGAATAAAGTACGCAGGTGTAGTTTTTTTTTTATGTGCCATGTCCTTTCAGGACGTAAGCGATCATGGCTCTCCACCCCCTCTATCCCTTGCAGCTCTCAACAAATTGTTTCCTTCTGCTTCTTCACCCAGACCACATCCTGTCATCCACTTTCCTAAGGGCGCCAGGTATGTTATGTGTTGTTTTCCCTTGTCTCTCTTTCCCTCTATTCGACCCGTGAGTATCAAATTCTCCAGCCCCTCCTTCCTCATTATGTGTCCCAGAAACTTTAGCTGCTTCTTCCTGGTGTTAAGTATAAGCCTTGTTTGCATCATCTCCAAGACCTCATCTTTGGTCACACGCTCGGTTTACGAAATCCTCAGCATTCTTTTGTAGAACCACATCTCCGTCGCCTCGTGTCTCTTCTTTATCTTTCAGGAAATCATCCAGGATTCGCTGTCGTAAAGGACAGATGCCACGTATCAGCTCAGTATCCTTTTCTTTGCTATTAAAGAAATCCTCATGTCGTGCAATACTCTCCCCAGCTTTTTGTGCGATAAGATTTACTGTTAATGATACCCACCAAAGTAAAAGTTATCAAAACTATTAAGTTATTTCCCTTTAAATGAGCCAAAACTTAGAGAGTTGAGTTAAAGGGAGATAACTGTGGCATCCGGAGGATGCATGGTGCGTGAAACTAGAACAATCTACCCCGGTGGATGAAATAAAGGGTTCAGTTCGAAATTCCAATCACCTGAAGAAGGTTTGTGCGTACAACGGTCGAAACATTCTGAATATAGCAGTGAAGATGAGTCTAACATTCCGAATAATGAAAATAATGCAAATTGGAAAAGGTTGTTCTCATTTCATTTCGGTTTAAAATTCTTAATTTGGAGACGTTCGGCTAATAACAGGACCGGTTTAAGCAAATGAATTGAGAAGAAAAAAAAAGCAATATTTCTAAAATCTACTTCATAACAGCCAGACGGGAAATATTTAAAAAGAAACATTATCAAAAATTTATAATCAATATATTTACCGTATTTTGCAGCTTACAAGACGCACTTTGTTTTCCTAAAAATAATAATACCCTGAGAAATACGTGTGATTATTCCAAGACGAATATAAGGCAACGCCCAGGCTCAAGTAAGCTTGGACGACTTGACTGATAGGGACGTGGATTTGTATGTTGTGTGACAGAGAGAGAGTCTGGGAAATACACACACACACACACGTATATTTTTTTTTTTTGAAATTGGAGTAGATCTGAGTAGCGAAATTAGATCAGAGCATTTTGTTTTAATGGGAAATCTGATCTAGGACAGAAGTTGTACCCATTGGATTTGAGTCATTAGAAGGCAATGAGTATAGTCGAAATAATTTTTATCGGTTAAAAATTGAAATAGAGCTTAGTAAGCTATAAGGAACTTTGGAATTTACTTGATTTTGGTTGAGCAGCCAGAACCCCGTGATAATCGCGTGCGAAGTAGTAGGGCTAAGGGTCGGTTATGACCAGCCGGGTTTTTTTTTCTATATAAATGCGTAGTTATGCTGAGAAAATTCTTGGCTAGACTGTAGAAGAGAATTATCCCGGGCAAGAGTTGGGATAGAGACAGTGGAGAGTTGATTTGGAGACTCGAGGAGGAGATGGAGTGACGTCAGAGATTGGAACGAAGCGTCTGCTAACATGTACTGTTGATATAAGTACCTCTACTTCTGCTACCACGAATATTGCTATTACTATTACTACTGCTGAGGAGTAACGGCACTATAAACTTTAAGCACCGCACAGAAATCTTATCCCTCTATCGCAAGAGTCGTATATCGTTCTGAGACGATTTAACAACAACTTAATCACAATACACACACTCTCTCTCTCTCTCTCCCTCTCTCTCTCACTGTCTAGAATCCAGTGTATGAGTTTTTTTTACGTCAAATACTTTTCTTTTCTGTAACCCGTTTCTTTTCTATACTATTCTTTTCTGCTATATAAAAGACATTAACAATTCAACCATTGAATAGTTGTTTGTCCGGCTTTCTGCAGATATATATATATATTTTTTTTTTTGCTGCATTCTAAATTTCTTAGCACAGACTCCCCAGCCGTGTCTACATCTTCAGTCGACCGTGAATGGATGAACATCACTTCTGCTTTCCTAATCAAACAAGTCACAACGTAGTCAGGAAGGAGGATTAAACCAGTGGGCCGGTCGAATGATCTACGGATGCTCAGGGGACCTACGGCCACTGCCTTAATTTCGGTTAGGACCGAGTAGACACCTCAACCCAGAGAGTAAAACGTCGAAGGTTGAGGGGCTGGGCGAAAGTGTTAGAGTTGAGTCATTACACTATAATATTAGCTATCTATCTAATTCGGCCTTTTATATGATGTAACCTCTGTACTTAGCTGTTACAAGTATTTCCAAGACTATAAACCTTTCTGGAGCCGAGCCATAATCTTAAATATGCTCTGATTACTAGCAGCTGCTGGAGCCGTTTTACTTTTGACTAGTATGTCATTGCCATACAAAATCGAATGAGTGATTAATGTCAACAATACGTGGCGTCAGTCTGTGAGGGACGCATGAGAATGACTTTTTTTTTTCTTAGAAATTTCTTTCCAATATTAGGCTGCGTCTTCCATGCCGCGGCGTCTTGTAAGCCGAAAAATACGGTAATTGTGCGAAAAAATCAAGAATCAAATCTGAGAATGTATTTTGTGCACATCTTGTGAATATGCACGAGAATTTTGCCTGGGCAAATATCAAAAAGAATTTAGCAAGCGAAATAGGCATTTTATGCTTTATTTCTTGATCCTTAGATTTAATCAATAAGCTAAAGGCAACATCTTCTCGAAGCATTACTTAATCCTAAACACACATGAAAGGATGTATTGTTCTTATAAATGTTCTTTCGCTTTGCAATTAAAATTACTCAAATATAAGAGTCGCTGAATATTCATCAAAACTAACATTTAAAAAAAGTAGAAAGAAATATGTGTAATTTTTTCAGTTTCGTCGCTAACACTTTTTCAGAAAATATTTTGTCTTTAAATTTGAACGCCTCGAAGGTAATTTGAAACAAATAATTAGTGAATTTGAACCTGACACACTTTTTGAAATTTTAATCTTTGCCTCTTGGAGAGACTTTAACATTTTAGGTCATAAGATATAGTATAATTAACAAGCTTCTTCGTAGAGAATTAGTCAGAAATGAATTGCCTTAACATTTAGTTAAGTGAGATTTAAGATTCTTGAATATCATTTTATCTACAGTAGAGATCATTTGATTTGTTTATATCCTTTCTCAATAAATATATCTGTGTCTAAAAAGAAAAAAATCAGAATTTGATTTATTTCAGTCAGATTCTATCATCGAAAAGTCTTTTTTTTTATATATATAATACAAAAGTAGAAACAGTTATGTGCCATACGTGATACACGCTTAGGCAAACTTATATCTTTCGATACATGACTGACGAGGCAGATTTTTTCCCCTGCAGTAGGTTGCCATTTCTTCGTGCAGTAGACCAGTTGTCATCCAAGGTTATAGAACCCGGTCTATCCTGCTATTTACCCATAACTGGTGGGAGGATTCATACCTTTCCCAAGTATTAGCACTTAAATGAATGTAATGGATTCGACTGAAATTAGAACCCAGCTCTCCGATTCCTCAATCCATTACTCCACTGTACCACCTTCCAGTCAAATCCATTACATTCACTTAAATGCTAATACCCTTGGAAAAGGTATGAATCCTCTACTTCACCCCCACCCCCAGCTATGGGTAAATAGCAGGACAGACCGATTTCTATAGCAACTGGTTTACCGCAGAAAGAAATGGCAACCTACTTCAGGAAAAAATCTGCCCCGTTAAACATGTATCGAAATTTTTAACTATAAGGTTAGAGGTTTTAAATTTAAAATCTCTAACCTTATAGTTAAAAATAATAATTCCCCTCCTAGAACAAAATGAAATAGGGCAAATATTATTTACGAATTCAAATGTCCATTAAGGAATTGTATTGCTCAACAATCACCTTTCGTAAATAATTATATAGGCCACACTACAACATGTTTATCACGCAGACTAACTCTACAAATTTCTGACAATAGCTCAATTAGATCTCATTTAAATATTCATGGAAACCTACTGGACACTACTCGTAAACATACATGTCGACAACACTCATATAATAGCATCATCTACATGCAACAAAAGGCTAAAATAATGAAAGCCTTATTAATAAAAACAAACAAACCAACACTTAATAATATTAACTTTGAACATGGACATAATATCTTGACCGTGTTTTGAAAAATGAAAACATTTTATAAAACATACATACAACAAACTATTTCTTATTTTAACAGTTAAAATATAATCCTTGAAAATGGCTAAATGTATAGCCGAAATCACTCGGATAAAAAGAACATTCGGACAGTTTTTATATAACTTATCATCCGAAAAGAAAAGAATTATTAGATCGCATGAAAAATTGTATAAAAAACTAAATAAAAGCACCATGTCTGTCGTTTTTAATGAAATGTGCATGAAAGAAGGATTGCTGCCTAAATACACAAATATATAGTAAGTTTATAATTTCGTTGGTATATAATCCAAGTGAATCCTAGTAATATCAAATATTAAAACTGATTCACAAAAAGAGCTCAATCTATTTATTATAACAGAGTATATGAATTACACAAGAAAATCCAAAATGACCTCTCATGACTATAGATCTGTTTTAACAAACGCGTTGATCTTTATTCGACTCCGGTGTATGGAATGTGTTCGTGTCTGAATTAGATATTTAAAACTTAACTTTGACAGCAGTCGAAAAATAGTTATTATATATATATATATATATATATATATATATATATATATATATATATATATATATATATATATATATATATATCGTGCTAGCTTTGGCCAACGAGGTCTTCCACACAGTTTCCTCTCCCAAATGCCCTCACATGGTTTTGGTGGACCCGTGTCTATGGAACAGACACTTGCCAAAGGTGCCCTGTGATTGGAGTCCGATAGCTGCTGAAATTAATTCCAGCCAGGATTCGAACTCGGTGCCTCGTGATTCTAAAGCAACGCCTTAGACCTCACAGCCTACAAGCGGTCCCCAATCTAAGTACTGACCTGGCTCTACGATGCTTAACTTCGGTGATCGAACGAGAACCGGTGATTTCAGCGTGATTTGACCGTAAGCAAAACACCGTGATTGCGAGTTGAGGTGGCCAGCCTTGTTCATTTATGATCACGCTGGGTTCGCACCAACGCTCTAAAACTGTTAATTGGCTCTGCACATGCCAATAACAGTATAAACTGCAGGTGGGCTCTGTGGGCATTTCCCAGTTGGGAAATTGCAAAAATGCCTGTGCAAATGTTGCAATATGCGCTAGCTAGCTGTGCATTGCAACGGGTGTCCTCGATATCGAGTGTCCAATTATTATTATTATTATTATATATATATATATATATATATATATATATATATATATATATATATATATATAGGCTACTGAAAAATTAATTTCGGTTGAGCTCTCTGGGGAAGGAAGTGTGGGTTTGTAAACAGTGACTATTAAGGCTGATATAGCGTGACTCTTCGGCAAAAGCGAATTGAGTCCCTGTCGGTCACTGTGTATTTATCAAAAAATAAATACGCTAAAATTCACCTTCATCCCTGCCGTGCGCCGACGACGTAGAGGTAGAATTACCAATTCAGTTGGGTTTCGATCCTAGCTAAAGGCAGCCGGACGTCTAGCCACACTGAAGAGATGTGATACAGCGAAACAGTCTGTCTGTGGATGACAATGATATATATATATATATATATATATATATATATATATATATATATATATATATATATATATATATATATATGCATGTATAGGCACCTACAATACAACCTAAGGATTAAGTACATTTACAAATTTTCTTGAAGTTGTCATTTTACTTTTAATTGCAAGCTAATAGATTTAATTTAATATTTTCTGTAAGGAAAAAATATTTTGAACCAAATTTGAATTAATTGTAATGATTTTTTATCTGTAAAATCACTAAATCGTCCATACTGACAAATCTGTCAGAACAACATAATTCTCTTTATTAAAAAGTTAATATACTCTTTTGAAACTTTATTTGAGGAAGACTAACTGGTTTAAGATGTAATTAATCTGAATTAAAATAAATATTACTTTTAGTTTAAAATATCGCGGAAAAGAAATTTTTAACACAGAAGTTGTTGTTTTCTTGAGGTATTGACAGCTTACTGGATAGCAAACGATACAGGAGTGTAAAAATTACTTGACGAATACAACGTAAACGCATTTTTGGTAATCTTTTCACCTATCCGGTAGCGTTTAAAATATTTTAAACATTCTAATATTTATAGAATTGTAGGTACTTTTGTTTTATAGTCTTACTTATGCTTGTTGAGGAAATGCATCACAAAATCCTTGCTCTCTCACCGTAATTGCAACACAAAGGTGTTGACGAGAAAACTTTTTTTTTCTTAAGTTTTGGCCATTTCTTTTCATCAAGAGATCTAAGTTGAAGCAGAGTATAACGCTAAGTTTATTTCACTTCCTAGATATATAAATTCTAGTAAAAAGAATGTGAAAATTCACATAACTAAAGCCTGGGCTACCTTAAATAAAATGGATATAATTTGGAAATCTGATTTACCGGACAACCTCAAACGAAGATTCTTTTGTGTCACTATAGAGTCTGTTTTAATGCATGGAGCCACTGTTTGGATATTAACTAAAGCCCTTGAATCTAAGCTTGATGGTTGCTGAAAGCTATACTTTACATCTGTTGGGGAGAACATCTAAACCACAGTTATATGAACATATGTCTCGTATTTCTATAATTTTATGTCAAAGTTCTGTAGCGAATCTTATTCGTGCGCGTGTGTGTGTGTGTGTGTGTGTGTGTGTGTGTGTTTGTGCGTGCGTGCGTGCGTAGCGTGTGTGTGTGTGTGTGTGTGTGTAGTAGACATTATGTTTGATGGTTGTTTGCTTGTTGATTTGGGTACATTTTTACGTAAATACCTTTTGTTTTAGATAAAAATACTTTAGATTCTTTAAAAATGGATTCAACAGAGGCTTGTGACGTAGTGTTTTTGATGTGTGTATATAGTTTGTAAAATATTTATTAGTAAACACTCGATGTACTTTCGACGTAAAGAATTATGTTCTTTTGCTATCAACGACGTGTCTTCTGCATATGATATGTTGTTAAGCTTGCGACCGCCAATAATATATCCTGGTAAGACATCTAATACTCTGAGAATCATTGTCCTCATCTTTGTCATATTTATTACGTTGCGGCCGTTGTACGCTCCGGCCTTCTTCAGGTGGTTGGAATGTTGAACTGAATCCTTTATTTTGCTCACTGGGGTAGACAGTTCTAGTTCCACGTGCCATGTTTTAATGGACGTCAGTTATCAATTATCTCCTGTTAATTTTTCTCTCTGGAAGTTCTCTACTGCCTTACCCACTTGAACTCACAGTCTTTGGTTCCTGTCACTGGATCTAACCAACGCCTTTATCCACTGTACCTGGAGGACATCTGTGTATGAATTTCTGGGTATTATAAACCTAATGTCTTCAGCAACCATTTTTACCGTTTTATTGCAATCCGAATAATGTAAATAATGTACATAATACCTCATCTCAGAAATATAGACAGACTGAGAATCGCTTCACTGTATAGGTTGAGAAGACACGTCCTTATATTACACTCATCTGTATTTTTGTATATTTATTGAATTAATTTTCTATTAGAATTTATAAGTGAAGTTAAATTTTTACATGAGGTCAGTATAAGAGCATTAATAAAATTAAAAATATAGAGTTACCTCCCTTGAAAAACTACGGGGATTTTGGTTTTCAATTTCTGACTTTGAGAAATATTTTCATGCTGTTTTTAATTTGCGCTTTTCAGAAATGCTTTAATGGCGTTAAGCATGTGCGTTGTAGTAAAATGGGTAACTCCATGTTTAAAAATATAGATTTACCTCCCTTGAAAAACTACGGGGATTTTGGTTTTCATTTTCTGACTTTGAGAAATATTTTTAAATGCTTTAATGGCGTTAAGCATGTGCGTTGTAGTAAAATGGGTAACTCCATGTTTAAAAATATAGATTTACCTCCCTTGAAAAACTACCGGGATTTTGGTTTTCATTTTCTGATATTGAGAAATATTTTTAAATGCTTTAATGGCGTTAAGCATGTGCGTTGTAGTAAAATGGGTAACTCCATGTTTTAAAATATAGAGTTACCTCCCTTGAAAAACTACGGGGATTTGGGTTTTCAATTTCTAACTTTGAGAAATATTTTTATGCTGTTTTTAATTGGCGCTTTTCATAAATGCTTTAATGGCGTTAAGGATGTGCGTTGTAGTAAAATGGGTATCAGCTCGAAATGAGAACACGGAGAACCGAGTTCGAATTCCAGTCGTGTTCGTTAGATTCAATTACGCACAAATACCCTTGGGAAAGCCATGAATCCGGTCATGGGATGAATAGCAGGACAGACTGTGTGTTTTAGACTTGGTTGGCAACCAGTCTACCGCAGAAAGAAATGGCAAGCTACTAACAGGAAAAATGTCCAGTTTTGTTAGTTATGTATCGAAATATACATGATCGCCCAAGCATCTATCACGTATGGCTCTTAACTGGCCGACTATAATGTTGTTTACACCTCGATTATAAGCAACATCAATGAGGAGAACAGCAATAACAATGAGAAGAAAATTTGTTTCTTACACGAACAAAAAAGTATTTATCTCACATACAAACATGCATTCTAATCCAAAACTAAAATTGATTTTTTTAATTTATTTTATTATTTTTATTTTGCTTCTGTGTTTGTTTTCTATTTATTTTATTTCTTTATTATACAATTTTCTGTATGCAAAATCAATAACGTTAGAAAGAAACTAGTGAAAATTAGAACGAAAATAATCACCCACCTGATCGCAAACGGCAGCGTATCTGTTCCGCGTGCAAGATTTATTTTTTTTAATGAAAAAAAAAACATGGCTGCCCCCAGAAAGCTTATATTGCGGCCGGTCGTGTAAAACCACGGAAAGTGAATTCACGTATGCAAATGAAGGAAGGCAGAAAAGGACATAAAAACGCCGAACACACGTCACTGGGAAGGAGACAAAAAAAAAGTCTCTTTTGCAACGTTGTAGGAGAATCGTGTAAAGGAGAAAGCAGAGGCACAGGAAGTGATTATTGAGAACATTGAGGAAGTTTATCAGTCGTTGCGATTTTACACCAGGCGCACCAAGAGAATAGTGTGTTTGTTCAGGAAGTTTGTCAGTCGTCGCGGATTTGAATCCGGTTCAGAAACAAAAATAGTAATAAAATAGAATGATATATATATATATATATATATATATATATATATATATATATATATATATATATATATATATATATGACACTTGGGACAACACCGAGCGGCAAAAATCTGTTTCATGATTCAACGCAATATTTAGGCTTCATATTTATATTCCTGACGTTGAGCACTTGTTCTCATAAATGTAGCCTTCCACAAAAGTACACACACACACACCTACACACACACACAGACGCATATATATATATATACACACACACACACACATATATATATATATATTATAATTTTTTTTTTTTTTAAATACGATTTCTTCGCTACATAAGAGTTCTCATGTTTCAAAAACGAGGGCCAAAACCATCAATGTAATTATTAAAATTAAATTGAATTAAAGTATCAAGCCCTGTTTCATCCTCAACCGAAAATTTAGGAATAAACAATCTTGAAATTTTTAATTTTTTAATTACTATGGAAACGGCTGGGGCGACCATTTTGATAAGGGGCGTAAGAGTTAACAATTTGTATCCACATATCAGTCACCATCGGAAAGAGGTCAAGCCGAGGCAGGGCCGGGGTGTCCATTGCAAAGCCAATGATGGCATTCATGTACGCACATCGTCTGGTCAGTCACAGCGAAAGATAGCTGTTGGCACCATGATATGTCGTTAAGTGTCAAGAGAATTTCATTTTATTTTATCTATTTATTTATTTACTTATTTTTTTTCCAAAGGGCTGTTTCATATATTAACGCGTCGCACTGAAGTACAATTTATTTTTCTGACGACTTCATAACGAGTTTTCTATCTTATGATTAAGCTAAGCTTTTAAGCCTTTTATTAGACTATGAAATTTAATTTTTTTTTAACCTAATTATTTAATCAGAAAATTTGTTGATGTCGGCAAAAAACAAAACTCATAGATAGAACGTATGTAAATATAAAAGAGAACATTGCAGTCAACACTCAGAGGCGACAGGGTGTTTCATGCTAGGCGCAATCGTCAGGCCGCCTGACGATTGTGTCTAGCATGAAATAGCCTGTCGCCGCTGAGTGTTGGCTTCAATGTTCACTTTTATATATATATATATATATATATATATATATATATATATATATATATATATATATATAAGGGAAGAGTTTATAGTTGTTCCAACGAGAGAAAAGAAACAAAAAGAAGCAAAATTATGGAAAATAAAGCATAATATAATTTTTTTATTTTTATTTTCTCATTACAACCAAAAACGTTTGCGGTTTCTCTCTTCTTTCAAATATATATATATATATATATGTGTGTGTGTGTGTGTGTGTGTGTGTGTGTGTGTGTGTGTGTGTGTGTGTGTGTGTGTGTGTGTGTGTGTGTGTTTCGGTGAATGTGTGTACGTGTCACCTAGCAAAGTGTGTCCATGTTTTTTTGATTGAATTCCTTCAACGTACAAATACATGGTGCGATGTTTAAATTATCGCCATTGTGGCATGCTGTACCGCTTAGCATTCGCACCGGAAACTCCAATATGAAAATTTCAGAATGTTTGGGTGTCAATCTGAGGACAGTGCAGAGAATCCGGAAAGAGTTGGATGAGTCCACCGCTGCTTAAGAAAGTACAGCAGCTCGAAAAACTTACTCTGATCGTTTAAAAATAAAGAAAAGAACACCCGAATTCGTTGTTGAGGGACTTGGACCCAACACGGAGACGTACATCAAGTGCTTTGTGTAGGTAGTATTGCCTTGGGTCAAGAGCGTGACTGTGCACTCTGTGCTCAAGTGCACAGGACTCTGCACTCTGCCACAGAAGCAGGAGAACACAGTCATGGCTGTCAGTCAATTTCTGCAAGAAGGCAAGAATTATGGCAGCATTCACCAACTTAAAGTTTCCACATGTCCTCCATCATTAGCAATACAAAGTGTAATACGATTTTGCAGCTCATGGAAAACGTTTGCCAACTGATTTACAGTAATGCCTGAAATCACATTAGTTATTTTAGCTATACTTAAAACTACATACATTAAACTTTATAACATTTTTTACAGATTATTTTTATTGCCAATACAAATAAAGTTATAAATTTTTTAAAGTGCACACGAACTTTATGGACACCCTGAATATATATATATATATATATATATATATATATATATATATATATATTTGTCATCCACAGACAGACTGTTTCACAACTCATCAGTGTGGCTAGACATCCGGTTGCCTCTAGCTAGGATCGAAACCCGACTGAATTGGCGTCAGTCGGAACTTTTACCACGACAGGGATGAAGGTGAATTTCAGCGTGTTTATTTTTAGATTTAGATAAACACACAGTGACTGACAGTGACTTAATTCTGCCGAAGAGTCATGCTATATTAGCTTAAATAGTCACTGTTTACAAACTCACACCCCAAACCAAAGAGCTCAACCGAAATTAATTTTTCAGGAGCCAATATTTTTGTCATCCACACGAAATTAATTTTTCAGGAGCCAATATGAATTATCAAGGTAAATATAATAATTTTATTTTGCAACTTGTATTTATAAACAGAAGTAAAAAAAAATTCTTATTCATTTAAGAACACTCTAAAGTATTCTTAGTTCTCAGTAAATGACAAATTATGGAAGCCGCCAAGTGATGTAATTTCACGCCTGACAAATGAAAGTCAGTAAATGTTTCTCTTGTTAAAGTTTATTTTCTAATTTGTTTATATATAATGTAATAATTATTTATTAATTTATTTTAATTTGATAAATTATTTCCTATGTATTTATTTTAAATAATAGAGAAACAGAGTTAACAGTTTCCTATTAATTTTTCTAAATTTATATGGTCATGTATGTCTTGGGAAACGAGTATTTCTTTTAAGAAAGGAAATATTTGAAAACAATCCAGGGTGTAAGTTAACATTTTGGAAAACACGATAGCAGCACACTCAAGAAACTTCGAAATTATTTTTTCTTTTAATGAGCGTGGCATTCTTGAGATTGAAGTTTTTTGAAAAGTTTTCCTTTTGTCTTTATTAATTAATACTGTCATTTTACAGATATATTTTATTTATAACTGAATTTTTACACACACACATACATATATACATACATACATACACACACATATATATATATATATACTTATATGTATATATATACGAGGGTCATTCAATATATAAGGTGAATTTTTTGGTATAAGGCCTTCTAATACAGATAGAACCTTACTTTGTTTTATTTTTTTGTTTTATTTCTTTTTCACATGGATTTAATTTCTTTTGCAGATAAAAAAAACCTTCAGAGTTTTGGCGATTAACAAAGATGGCCGACCAAGAAGCATGCTCCAGTATTGAACAGCGGTCAGTTATCAAGTTTTTGGTTGCTGAAGGGTGCAAACCAGTTGAAATTCATAGGAGAATGTCAACTGTGTATTGTGCCACATATTTCAGCCAAAAGAATGTCTACAAGTGGGCTAAATTGTTTAAAGAAGGACGGAGCAGTGTTGAGGATGAAGACAGGCATGGGAGGCCTACCGAAGTGAGGTCTCCTGAGGTGATCGAATTAGTCAATGACCTCATTCAGTCTGACAGAAGGGTGACAGTGGATGAAATTGCAAGGACTTTGAGCTTATCTGTTGGGACAAACGCAGGGGTCATCAGTCAGAAGGAGTCATCTTGCATCATGACAACGCAAGGCCTCACACAGCAGCCCAAACGGTGCAGACCATCAAAGAGCTGGGCTTGGAACTGATCCCTCATCCCCCTTACAGCCCAGACCTTGCCCCTTCAGACTTTCACCTGTTTGGTCCCTTGAAAGCGTTCACGAGAGGCACGAAGTTTAAAAGTGACGATGAAGTCAAAACAGTGTTGGGATACTACGTTGAAAAAAAGAAAGTAAGTTTCTATCTGTATTAGAGGTCCTTATACCGAAAAATTAACTTTATTTATTGAATGACCCTCGTATATATATATATATATATATATATATATATATATATATATATATATATATATATATATATATATATATAATAATCTTATAAATATAAGTAATTATACACGTCTGGAAAAACCTTAGGTGTTTTGGCTTGTAAATGAACAAACCAATACCCAAGGAAAAATAAGGAATAAAAAAAGAAAGAACTAAGAACATGTAATTGAGCCGAAAACAATCGTCCAGAATCCAAGCTCAGAGTTCAAAGAAAAAAAACTCCAAAAACGAGTAACTAAGCAAAGGGCTCAATACACTAATAGCAAATCTAACTATGAACCTAAAGACCCAGGCAAACCTACCTAGGTTTCATCTACTCGGATCGTCAGGGTACGCCGGCCGTACATATATATATATATATATGTGTGTGTGTGTGTGTGTGTCTATGTGTTTGTTATTAAATATATGTATATGTACAGTGCTGCACAAAAGTAAGTGAGCCTCTAAGATAATAATTTTCTAAAAAATTACCTCTTTTTCTAGATAATAAACAAATCTTAATTAAACTATATATTCATTAAGAAAAAACTTTCTTAAACGAATTACAAGCACTTTCAAAATTGTTTTATCAAGCTGAAAGAAAAATATTAATTAAAAATTAAGTTGTTCAAAAGTAAGGGAACCCTCACATTTAATATTTGGTGATTCTAACTTTTCGGCGCACAAATTACAGCAGAGCGCCGACAGATCATAACACTTTCGCGCCGCCGTCATGTTTAACTGTTGGCACCGTATTAGGAGATCGCCAGACATAACGCTTATCTTTCTTCTCAAAATGCTCTAGTTTGATCTCATCAGACCATAAACCTTTCGCCAGAACGTTTCTAGCTTATTAATATGAGCTTTGGTATAGTCGAGCCGAAATTGTTTGGGCATTTTCATAAGTAGTGTTTTTAGGCATTCTGCCATGAAGACCAGCACCATTCAGATTTCGTGACACATGCACAGTTAGAAACTTGGAGAACCAGAGCGGTCAAGGTAGGATTTGCCTGAGCTTGCTGAACTTGATGTCTATTTGCACTCGCGATGCCGTCATACCAAATGCCATCCATTTATAAATGCTTCACAGAATGGAGACGGGCACTCCAAATCGGTTTGATAGCTTTGTCTAGACGTCATTATAGGTTTCAACTATACAACTTTTATAAAGACCTAGGACATTCTATTCATCATGACATATTTTTTAAAATTTAGTCTGTAACAGCGACCTTTTGCATACACAATGAGTTATATTGGTTGAAATCAGTATACATAATTTATCGCAAAAGATGTGTCCTTTTGATTTTTATACGTGTGAAAAAATATAGTGTAAACGTGAGGATTCATTTACTTTTGCACATCTTAATTTTTAAGTTTTAATTAATACTTTTATTCCAGCTTGATAAAAAATTTGGAAGTGGTTGTAATTCGTTTAATTAAGAGTTATGGTCCAAGGTTAGGACCAAGGAAGAACAACACGAACACAGGAGTAGAAATAATAAAAAGATATATTACTCAGAATAATAATACAAGATGTTGAAGGTGTTAGTATGACTGTCAGTCTGGTTTGGAGTGAACTACTATTGACTCGACTCGAGTCCGTCTCTCCCCTCTCTCTTGAGAGGCGCAGTATTCATAGTGTCAGGAAGAGTTCACTTTGTCGTTATAGGTAAGGTCCCATAACATTAAGTTTTTTCTTAATGTATATATAAATTAATTAAGATTTGTTATCTGGGAAAAAAAAGATTTTTTTAAATATTATTTGAAGTGTCCACTTACTTTTGCGCACCATCGTGTGTGCACATATATATATATATATATATATATATATATATATATATATATATATATATATATATATATATAATTGTTAGGAGGATTTGAGATAATCATAATTAAGTAATTCATTGAGTTTTTAGAAGAAACCTCAACTGAATGCAGAAAGCACTGTACGGCCGTTTCGTCCTATATTTGGGACTCATCAGTTCAAGCAAGGATATACAAGATACATATTGAATATCCTTGCTTGAACCGGCTTCTAATGCTCTGGATGGAGCGGCTTGGTGATAGTAGTCGTGGCTCTCGGGGGCACAATCCGTGGTTTAAGGAACTTGGAAGAGTGAACTATGTGAACGAGCAGCGCTATGTCGAGTTTAATTCGTTACTTCTTCGCCACCGGGGCCCGTGGCACAGTTCGTATGACGCTTGCTTAATACCGTAACTGTCTGGGTTTCAGTTCCTGGTAGTGGATGCGCACTGCTGATGAGTCCCAAATGTAGGACGAAACGGCCGTCCAGTGCTTTCTGCATTCTGTTGAGGTTTCTTCTAAAAAGTCGATGAATTACTTAATTATAATATATAAAGAAAGAACAGTAAGATATATAATCCGGTGTTTTTATTGATATTTTTTTATTTTTACAAACAGTGCTCATTTACAGAGCATAAATAAACCATATTTTAAATCAGTTAATATATAAAAATTTTAAATCAGTTAATTTATAAAAATTCATAATATATATATATATATATATATATATATATATATATATATATATATATATATATATATATATATATATATATATATATATATATATATATTTATTTGATGATATTAAATCGAAAAACGTGTCAAAATCGTTATACAACTGCAGTCGGGTTTCGATGCGTATCAACGCTTCTCATTAAATTACTGGCGAGTGAACGATTTATTCAGATTTAAAAGCAAAATACAGCCTCAGTAAAGCCCCAAAACCTTATAACCATCCCACCTCTTTTCTTTTCTCGTAAAAAAGAGGTTGTATTTTGCTTTTAAATCTGAATAAACCGTTCACTCGCCAGTAATTTGCAATCGCCTGATGAGGTGCGTTGTATACGCATCAAAACACGACTGCAATTGTGTAGCGATTTTGACGTTTTTTGATGTAATATCCTAAAATAAAGAATATTTTTTTATTGAGCCCTCTTTTAAAGTAAATGTTACGAACGTTGGAATTGTACCCTATTCGTTCTTATATTACCTGGATATATATACTTTAAGGAGGCACGGTGGAGTAATGAATAACGGCTCGGATTGAGCCGAGTTCGAATCCCAGTCGAATCCGTTACATTCACTTACGTGCTAACACCATTGGGAAAGGTGTGAATCCTCTTCTTCTCCCTCCAACTATGGGTAAATAGCAGGACAGACTGGGTTCTATAGTCTTGGATGGCAACTGGTCTAGGAGAAGGACAACTCTGAATTCAAAACCTGCGGAGGGTGGCATCCGTTGCACCAGGTCCCTGTATTCGTCCCTCGAAAAAGTGTGGATGGCCCTGCACAAGGCCTTCACCACTATAATCAAGTCCTGTGTGGCTGTCGGGCTTTCGGTTTCTGGGAGCTGTTCTGTCTGACCCTCATACGTCGAGTTCGACGGGAGAAGCATAATATATACGTGTCTATATACGCATATATATGTTTTATGTGAGCGTGTGTGTGTGTGTGTGTGTGTGTGTATGTGTGTGTGTGTGTGCGCGCGCGCATATGCCAATTAAACCCATCGATACAAAATAATTACATCGTTATAAAACTCATACATAGCAATGGAATCTGAATTTAATTCAGAAATATCCAGATAGTACATAGCCCCCAGATATATTCATATGCCTCTATACACATATGCATGTCTAATGTTTACAGATGGATACACATTTACAGACATATATTCATAGCCTAATCGATGGTTGCTTTCAATGTATACATTTACATACATATCTACCCAATAAATAATTTCTCCCTTTCTATCTGTCGTTCACTTTGTTTTTCTGTCACTTTCATACCATTTTCTTTTATCTTTTCTAGTCATTCTTTCCTCCTCGTTCCATCTCTCTCTTTCTCTCTCTCTCTCTCTCTCTCCCCTATATGTCTATCTATCTATCTATCTATCTATCTATCTTTGTAGGTGTGTATGTTTGTGTGTTTGAGGTTTAAAATGCAGCGATGTAGATCTGAGTTTTAATACAAAACTGATTTCGCAAATGTTGTAAAGCAGCTTAACCTACAATAACAGACAAGATCAGCTTACCTGGCTGAAGATTTAATATTTCTTGTTTTCACATTCTCAATACAAAGTGCACTTTTATGGATAAACCAGTGACAAGCCATTTTCCTCGATTGCACAGCTCTGTCCAATTGACCTAAAAAAATGTCTGTGCGTCATATTTGATCTGACCTTTTGTCATTGGTTATTGTGTCATTACAAAGTAGAACTGATTAATCTTTTGTCAACAACCGACTGTATCACACTCTCTCAATCTATATATTCAAGCGTGTATATAGCATCACCTTTCTTCTTGCCGTCTCTGTGTATCTATGTAGTTACCGACATCTATCTATTTATCGATCTAGCTATCTGGTGCCACACAGAGAAAGCAATAAAAAGGAAGAGAAATGGAGAAATAGATTTGGTGGATATGATGTTAAAACACTTGAGTACACGTTCTAATCTCATTTAAGATTGAAACAAAAAGTTAAACATTTAATCATGATTGTGTATGCAAACATGGTGGAGTCAGTTTTCTCCAGCAGGCTCAAATTCACTCTGATAATGTAACTTTTTGCTTCATTCCTTCATTTTTCTTGCTTTACCTGGTCAAAATGGATAAAATTCTTACAAACCTCATTAATTGCAGAATCGCTTCAACGAAAGGATGACAACGAGGCACATCTGCAACAAGATAGCGACGAGATGCATGATTGTGATGAAACCTGGACTGAAACTGAAAAGCTATTGAAATGGTTGTCAGTTTTATGGAAAGAAAGCCAGCATTCAGCTATGACGATTGAAATAACGCACACAGAGTTAAAATGTCTTTCGGTTAAAAAAAAAATTCAAGAACAAAAGCAAAACGAAATGCGGAAAAAGTTGAGAATGACCTTAGAAGAGAAAGAATCATCATGCAACAGCGTTTAAAAAAAATTACATTATTTGTTTTGCATACATGACATGCTTAATTTAATGAATTTTCATTAACATTACATAATTTATTTCTTTTTCCTTAAAAATGAATTCCGTTATATTTCGCTCACTATTAGTTCATTTTGTTTACCTTAAAACATCGAAAAGAAATGTTAAACATGATTCTGGTTGTTTTATTTTAAGCTAAATATAACCCCTCATATCCGGACTTTGTAACCAATTCCTCATATCCGGAAGGCCTTCTTAGTCCATTTGTCAGGAATTCCACTGTAATCAAAAACAAATTTCCAGTATGTTTTTTCTTTTGCCTAGGAACTGTTAGAGACTGGCTTCGTGTGAGTTGTCCCTTTACGATTAATCTCTTCTTTTTCTTAAGCCTAAACATGGTCATCGTTATAATATACTTCAAATCACTGCTCAAATACAATAAAAATAAATAATTTGAAAAATCAGAGCGGTTCACTTGCGACTCTTTTATTTCGTGATTGAAAGGTTATTTAACAACAAATGGCTTTCGGTTTCGGTATTGAGATCGCTTGCAATAGGGTTCAGATTTTGCTGATTCAGGCTAAAGACTGGATGGATGAGACTAGGCAGATATAAGAGTCATGGTGTAGATTGACCGCAAAATTGTTTGCTCAAGCAGAACGACAAGGAAAAATCTGTATTTAGGCTTATGCAACCCAAATAAACAAAAATATAAATGCTTTCTCACGAATGATATCAAACTTGTACACATGAAAATACGAAATTTACTAACCAGTAAATAATTTGGTGATCTGAAAATTACGATTACTTATTTAGAAAAACGTGTATTTTACAAGTACAGAAGTGTACAAACATATATACTGATATTAAATTTCATGGTATTGTAAGAAGTTTATCGCAAACTCTGTATTTTATGATTTTTGATATTTTAAAATCAAATTTGCCCGTTATGCAATCTCTGTAAATTAAAATAGTTTAATATATGTCGCTGATATGATTTAAAAGTGATACTGTTTTATCAGAATATTATCTTCGTAATTCATATGCTTCTGCTTTAATGTGTTAGGGAAAGCTCTTTAGAAAAATAAAGGCACAGCTTGGTAATAGGAACCCAAGATAGGATAAAAATTGAGAGATAAACTCTCCAGGACATGAAATATATACGATGTGGTGCAAAAAAGTACTTAGAAAGACCCACTTCTCAAAATCGACGAAATGACCAAACATCAGACTTTTTTAAACCATTCTTTTTCAGGCACTCTTATCTATCTATCTATCTATCTATCTATCTATCTATCTATCTATCTATCTATCTATCTATCTCAGGCTGTTCACATCTATCTATCTATCTCAGGCTGTTCACATCTATCTATCTATCTATTTGAGGCTATTTACGTCTATTTATCTATCTATCTCAGGCTGTTCACATCTATCTATCTATCTCAGGCTGTTCACATCTATCTATCTATCTATCTATTTGAGGCTATTTACGTCTATTTATCTATCTATCTCAGGCTGTTAACATCTATCTATATATCTATCTATCTATCTATTTGAGGCTATTTACATCTATCTATCTATTTATCTATCTATCTATCTCTTTAAGGCTATTTACGTATATCTATCTATCTATCTATCTACCTATATATATATATATATATATATATATATATATATATATATATATATATATATATATATATATATCAGACTGTTCACATCTATCTATCTATCTATCTCAGGCTGTTCACATCTATCTATCTATCTATTTGAGGCTATTTACGTCTATTTATCTATCTATCTCAGGCTGTTAACATCTATCTATATATCTAACTATCTATCTATTTGAGGCTATTTACATCTATCTATCTATTTATCTATCTATCTATCTCTTTAAGGCTATTTACGTATATCTATCTATCTATCTACCTATATATATATATATATATATATATATATATATATATATATATATATATATATATATATATATATATATATATATATATATATATATCAGACTGTTCACATCTATCTATCTATCTATCTCAGGCTGTTCACATCTATCTGTCTATCTATCTATTTGAGGCAGTTCACATCTATCTATTTGAGGCTTTTTATATCTATCTATCTATCTATCTATATTTCTCAGACTGTTCACACCTATCTACCTGTCTCTTTGAGGCTGTTCACATCTATCTATCTATCTATCTATAAACAGTTTAATTCACGAATGACCGGATGGTATCGCTTGGATAATAATCAGCTAAGAATTTTTATCCGAACATGTTTCAACTACCGCTTTCTTGAAACAGAACCAAATCTGTCCTTCATTGACGAGCAGTAGAGGAACTTTTAGATGATTGTGTTATAACGTTGCTAGAAAATGTGTATAGTGTTTTACAGTCGTTTTGGTTATGACACCTTTTCAGTTCGATCTGAAACACGTGCTATAATGTGATTTTTTTTACCGCTTCCAAAATTGAAAAATGCCTAGAAAGAACAAAGATTTTCTCATATCACTATCATCCAGCGACACATGACTAGAAAAAAGACTTTCGGAAAAAGGTCCCAGATATTTTTCAAGTATATTATCATCGTTTCACTACTCAAGGCTAATACTTTGAGGTGACAGCAGTTAATAGCGATCAAGTAAACAATAGGGTTATTCTGGGAATTAAATTATCAATCCTCCTGTGTATGATGGACTCTTCCATTGATTTTGATATATGAGGATTCGACAACCTCATTCAGTTTTTATGTGCGTGGCGTGTGTGACACTTCAGTCCCACTAGTGACCCGTGTACAAGTCCACATTTTGTGCAACAGCGAGGATCTCGGGACATAGCAACAGGAACATTTGCTGACGCATTTCGCCGTTGTCTTTTGTCTCTTAGCCGATCAATACAAATGTTTTTTTAAATTCCTGATACCACTCTGGCACAAATATCTCCAAATATCGTTCGAAGTTAGTATGAGGCGCATTGACAGCTGAGAGGTTTCTCTTTAGCTTGCCTTTATATCTGAGTCACGACCGTCCAACAGTCTTTTGGCCACTGTCATGCAGGCTATACATGAGGACCTTAAGTATTCTGTTATCACTCAGCCTTGCAACATAACCAGCCCAGCAAAGTTGTGACGTCAAAGGTATAGTCACAGATCGCGCGGAAACAACCTTTGTGGAAACAGCTGGAAAGGATACTGTCCCACCCGAAATCTACCAATATGGTGGTAAAAAATGTTAAAAAGCTACACGAGAAATATGGAGGGCTGGTCGTGTTCCTCATTACTACAAGGATGACTTAATTCAACACCGATGCAAGAAAAAAATAATAGAAATGTTTGTGACACCTATAGTGGAATATCTCCGCTATTAATTGGTGCTAAAATATTAGCTAGCCAGATTCTGAACAGGATAATCGTGTATATATATATATATATATATATATATATATATATATATATATATATATTAACTGATTTAAAATATGTTTTTTTCGCTACACAATAATAACCATGTTTCTAAAATGGTAGCTAAAAACTTCAAATTTAATTTTGTACTTGAATTAAAAACATTAGTTCCATTCCATCTTCCAATTTTGAGAGTGCCATAATGGTTATCAAGTTTGTGTCGCTATAACAATAAGTTATTATAATAAGTTAAAAATACAGATGAAATACTTCAACTTCAAAAACGTTTCCAAAATAATTCTCTCCTTAAATTCACGTATGAACTCAATACTAATAATAAAATTCCCTTCCTTGACATATTGATAAACACAAATAATAACAAATTTACTATTTTTCATACAAAAAAACCTACCAGCATAAATTCATGTACACTTAACTCTTAAATGAGTGAATGCCCATATTACTACAAAATAGCAATTATAAAAAATCTAATGCATCGTGCAGAATCTAATTCATCCACAAAACAGATTTTTTTACAGTGAACTAAGGAATATAAAGCAAACACTTATTATTAATAGCTTTCCAAACTATATAGTTGATGAACAAATAAGATGCTTTCTTAGAAATCTCAATACTAATCAAATAGTACATAATACTGCTTCTACTAATCTCAAACATATTAATCTCCTATATCGTAATCAAATGCATACTAATTATAAAAAAGATGAAAATATACTAAAAAAATTGGTAAATACTAATATATCTACAACAGATCCTAGCAAAAAAATAAAGTTAATCATATACTAAACTAAATCTAGTATATCCAACTCAATTATTCGCAATGATTCTTCTTCCTCGGTTAGCTATTTGCAAAAAAACAACATACTTTACAATTCAAGTGCCCTTTGGGAGATTGTATCTCCAACGATTTAAATAATATTTATGTTGGTCACACCTCAAAACTCGCTTTCACGACGATTGACACTACATTTGAATGATAACACTAACATTTTTAGGCATTTAAACAACATGCCTGGCCGCATACACAATTCTGGAAATTCCTTGTTGAAAACACAACTATACTTAAACATGAAAACAATAAACAAAAACTAGTTGAAGCTATATACATAAAACAGTTGAAACCTAACCTAAACAAAATAAACTATGAAATCTCCACAAATATTCTTAAATGCCTATAATTGGTAACAGAAGCCATTGGTTCATACCAACGGCTTCCCATAATAAATATTTCTCGAATTCACTCTCGCGTGGTCATGTGTGACGTCATGAGCTGCGGTGCGATTTTCGTTTCCAGCGTCTTATATGCACGTGTTTATCGACGCTTGGAAATCATCCATGTAAACAGAAACAGACCATCATCACTTTCTTGTCCGTGTATTGCTTAATATATTGTACTCTAATTGTCATCTTTGATAATGGCTTATGTAAGCCGAAAGCTTAGATTGGATTAAAAGATATTTATCAATATTGTGATTTTCTTTCTTCGTTTAATGACAATGTTATTAACCTTATCAGACGATATAAAAAGAATTTACATAAAATAAATAAAGAACACTTGTCTATATTATTTAAAGAAACATGTATGAATATATATATATATATGTGTGTGTGTGTGTGTGTGTGTGTGTATGTGTGTGTATATATATATATATATATATATATATATATATATATATATATATATATAAATGAACATTGAAATCAACACTTAGAGGCGACAGTCTGTTTCATGTTAGGTCAGGCCCAAAAGTGCTGTTTTTTCTCGGCTATTTATATATACGGTTCAGTGGTGCATTGTGGATAGTCTATTTTGGCGGTTATTTTGCCGGAAGTCGTTTATTTGTTTATTTATTTATTTGAGTTATATTTTTTGCTTGTTTTTATTTATTTTTATTATTTATTTTTTAATTTTTATTCTTATTTTTATTATTATTATTTTTTATTTCTTATCTTATATATTTACTTATTTATTTTTATTTTAATCGGTTTTATTAACGTAGTAAATTTAATTTAATAGTTTTGTTTTCTTTATATCGCTTATTTAATAGTTTTGTTTTTATATTTACACATGCTCTATCTCTGATATTGAGCACTTTATCCCATAAGTATAGCACAACTTAATACTATATTTTTCATATATATATATATATATGTTCAAAAGACTTTCCTCGAGAAATATATATTTATATATATAAAAACTTTCTCGAGAATATATATATATATATATATATATATATATATATATATATATATATATATATATATATATATATATATATCAAATATGTGGTGCAATTCAGTTGAACCGCACCACATATCTGATTTAAAAAGAACTGATCCGACGTGTAAATTTGCGGGATAACAGCTGCGACATTACTCTATTGAACAATTTGGTTCATGCCACATTGACTGAAAAAACTCTTACAACAAAAAATTCTCAAATTACCATATTAGTAAAAAACGCACTCTCTTACATTTTCAAAAAATTCAACTTTAGCGTTGCGACTGCACGCTCCATAAGTTTTTAGCCGTTAACAATAACACATTTCTAACAAAAACATATTCCGATTCGCATTTAATTTTTCGTGTCCCCTATTACCTGGATCTACTAAAAAAAAAAATAATTTCCATGCCTGAGGATGGCGGAATGTACAGCCGAAAGTACTAGCAGAATAAAAAAAAGACCTCAAGGATCATAGCATTCATCGAGTGGTTCGTAGGTTAATTCAACTTTAAAATTCTGTTTGCGAAGATTTTTTTTTGCCATTTATATCATTAACTTTACTAATCTACTTTTTGTATGAATGATTCATGTAATATATATATATATATATATATATATATATATATATATATGTGTGTGTGTGTGTGTGTGTGTGTGTGTGTGTGTGCAGAATACTTTCCTCAAGAAAACTTTTCCCAAATAACATATCAAAATCTTCGCAAACAATATTTTAAAGTTGAATTAACCTACGAACCACTCGATGAATGTTATGATCCTTGTTTTTAATAACTTCATGTTGCATGGGGTCTTTTTTTACAAACGGAGTGGCTCTTGCAGCGTGTCTCACTGGCGACGGTTCGAGGTAATGTTTTCTCCATCATAGCGGCTGGAAGAGGATAGAAAAGAAATTTTTTTTTTATAGTTACGTTGTTCTGGAATTGTCATCATTGGCCGACTGAACTTGCTTTGTTTCAATTATTGTTTCCCTTAGATTGAACTTACCGTTTCTTTTTATACTATAATGTATTTCAGTGTTTTGTCCATACGAAACAATTTATAATAAATTTTTATACCTACATATCAAATTGTTATTCATTAATTAGTTATGGACTTAGGTCTTGTCTGTACGAAAGAAAACCTATCACTCGGCAATATTTTGATAAGCGTTTATGCTGTTTGACACTCCGTGTTTTTAATATATTTGCATTATATATATATATATATATATATATATATATATATATATATATATATATATATATATATATATATATATATTACATGATATATATATATTTATATATATATATATATAATATATGTTTTGATGCAAAATATTGCAGTTATGGATGTCACGGAAAGAAAGATATTCAAATCATCGTTCGAGAATTTAATATCTAACTTCAATGTCTTAACAAAACGTCAAGCTATTTATTTATTAAATAAAACTATTTTTAGAAATGATAGCTTACATTTATTGTGTAATTTAAATAATAGTTACTATTATTTCCCATAGCTGAGGTTTTGGAGGAGAAGTAGACGAGGATTCATACCTTTTCCAAGGGTATTAGCACGTAAATGGATCCGACTGGAATTTGAACTCGGCTTTCCGATTCATCAATCCGAGTCGCTATCCATTACTCAACCGTTCTCCCTTGTTCAGTTATGTGTAAATAGCATGGCAGACTGGGTTCTATAACCTTGGGTGGCAACCGGCCTAAGAGAAGGAAAAACTCTGAATTCAAAACCGGCTTGGAGAGGGTTGGGCTCCGTCAGGCTATATTTCTACCACTTCTACGGTTTGTTAGCACAACTTTTCTGTCACTCTATTCTACCGCCGCCAGGTGTACAATCCATAAAGAGAGAATAAGTTCCTTTTACTCACATTTATTTCTTAAATTTATGCACATGTAAAGAAGGTGTGCTACAAAGGTCAGGAGAGTGCATATTTTCCTTCTAACTCATTCTTAGCTTGTTGCATTTACTGACACAATCAAGTAATATTATCCCATTTAGCACAATAACATTTCATTCATAGTGAACTCTGTTCTTTCACCTCAATCACAATAATAACACAGTTTGTCAATGAAATATCAAAGGATTAAAAAATTGTCTATAATCCCTCGGCGAGAGAGCGCATTCCATGTTGCCAGCCGCGTGATAATGTTTCGATATTGTTTGAAGCATTTTATTTCAGACGCCCAAGAAAACTAAGAGAAGTTTCCATTCCCTTTAAACCTGGGTGTTCACTCAAGTCGTGTGTAATGATTTCGTTTGTTACAACTTGATATAATACCATCCTATGCATCTGTCTGGTTTCTCGTAGACCAACAGGAGCTTGAGAAAGAACGCATGTCTATATACACAGTAAAAACATTAGTTTCGGTGTTTTCAGTAAGCTTCGCCAACAGACAAGTTCACACTTTCCAAGCTTTCAGACGTTCTTGGTGTGACGTTAAACTGCATCCAACAGCAAGGCCTCTGATCAGGAGGTTTTGAGGAGCGTGGAACCACCTCTTAATTACTGGTGTTCTCAGGTACACCCTGACCCAGCGTGGTAGCACCGGTTAGGGTCCCAGCTATGGGCAAATAGTGAACTCCCAGTTTAGCTCACGTCCTGGGTATGATCGTAAACTGCATCCGCGTCCATGGGTATGACGGTAAATTGCATCCGTGTCCATAGGTACGACGGTAAACTGCATCCACGTCCATGGGTACGACGGTAAACTGCACCCGCGTCCTGGGTACGGCGATAAACTACATCCACATACTGGGTATGGCGATAAACTACGTCCAACAGAGAGGCCGTTTTTGAAAAAGTAAGGTTGCCGGCTATACGTTTTCGAAGGAATAATGTTCCCAGAAGTGCATTTTTGAAAAAAGATATTAGCAACTATATGTTTTTGGAAAAATATTACCAGCTGTACATTTTTTTGAATAATATTACCAGCTGTACATTTTTGAAAAGTTTTACCAGCTATACGTTTAAAAAAAAAGAAAAATATTGCCAGCTATACGTTTTTTAACAAAACCATATTCAATGGAATTGAAACTGGGGTCGAAACACTATGAAAGTGTAAAAATAGGTTTTAATACCAGAAATTCTTTGGAAAAAAAAAATGATTACCATCAATACATTTTCGAAAAATAATGTTGCCAGCAATGCATTTTTGAAAAATAAATATTACCAACAATATATTATTGGAAAAAGAAAAATATATATTACCAGCTATACGTTCTTGGAAAAATATTATTACTATCTATACGTTCTTGGAAAAATACTATTACCAGCTATATATTTTTGAGGAAAGAAATATTGACAGAAATGGATTTCTAACAAAGCAAAAATATAATCGGAAAAAAGAAAAGTTGTCAGCATTAAATGACCCATTGAGGTGTTGATATGAATTAAAACAAAACAAAACAAATCAAATACATGTTTTCAGACGTTCTTCGTGTCTTCATTCCACAGGTTGCTTGCCTTCTCTTACATTAACGTCTGGCCTAAAAAGTATGATATTGAAATATCCCGCTGGATTTTCAATTCCAGCACTCTTTGACCATCTTTGGATGTCTAAACTTGATCTAAGAGATATTTACAGAAACCTACTTCTAGCTGTTGAATAATAACTCTATCGATAGGCCTTAATGTTAGAGGAAATTTTGTCGGAAAAATAGAAATAAAAACGACACTTATACTTAGAATCAGAAATAGGCAAGTATCAGAGATGTGGTACTGCAGAAGGACGCTAAGAATAACATGGTGGGAGCAGGAGAGCCATGAGGAAAGTTTAAAGGAAAATGGAAACAAAAAGGAGACTTATACTTATAATCAGAAAGAGACAAGCATCAGAGATGTGGCTCTACAGAAGAAGGCTGAGAATACCATGGATGGAGCATGTGGGCCATGAGGAAAGTTTTAAGGAAAATGGAAACAAAAAGGAGACTTATACTTAGAATAAAAAAGAAACAAGCATCACAAATGTGGTACTACAGAAGAAGGCTGAGAATACTATGGATGGAGCATGTGGGCCATGAAGAGAGTTTTAAGGAAAATGGAAACAAAAAGGAGAATTATACTTAGAATAAAAAAGAAAAAAGCATCAGAAATGTTGTACTACAGAATAAGGCTGAGAATACCATGGATGGAGCATGTGGGCCATGAAGAGAGTTTTGAGGAAAATGGAAACAAAAAGGAGACTTATACTTAGAATAAAAAAGAAACAAGCATCAGAAATGTGGTTCTACAGAAGAAGGCTGAGAATACCATGGATGGAGCATGTGGGCCATGAGGAAAGTTTTAAGGAAAATGGAAACAAAAAGGAAACTTATACTTAGAATGAAAAAGAAACAAGCATCAGAAATGTTATACTACAGAATAAGGCTGAGAATACCATGGATGGAGCATGTGAGCCATGAAGAGAGTTTGAAGGAAAATGGAAACAAAAAGGAGACTTATACTTAGAATAAAAAAGAAACAAGCATCAGAAAGGTTGTACTACAGAATAAGGCTGAGAATACTATGGATGGAGCATGTGGGCCATGAAGAGAGTTTTAAGGAAAATGGAAACAAAAAGGAGACTTATACTTAGAATAAAAAAGAAACAAGCATCAGAAATGTGGTACTACAGAAGAAGGCTGAGAATACCATGGATGGAGCATGTGGGCCATGAAGAGAGTTTTAAGGAAAATGGAAACAAAAAGGAGACTTATACTTAGAATAAAAAAGAAACAAGCATCAGAAATGTTGTACTGCAGAATAAGGCTGAGAATACCATGGATGGAGCATGTGAGCCATGAAGAGAGTTTTAAGGAAAATGGAAACAAAAAGGAGACTTATATTTAGAATAAAAAAGAAACAAGCATCAGAAATGTGGTTCTACAGAAGAAGGCTGAGAATACCATGGATGGAGCATGTGGGCCATGAAGAGAGTTTTAAGGAAAATGGAAACAAAAAGGAGACTTATACTTAGAATAAAAAAGAAACAAGCATCAGAAATGTGGTTCTACAGAATAAGGCTGAGAATACCATGGATGGAGCATGTGGGCCATGAAGAGAGTTTTAAGGAAAATGGAAACAAAAAGGAGACTTATACTTAGAATAAAAAAGAAACAAGCATCAGAAATGTGGTACTACAGAAGAAGGCTGAGAATACCATCGATGGAGCATGTGGGCCATGAAGAGAGTTTTAAGGAAAATGGAAACAAAAAGGAGACTTATACTTAGAATCAAAAAGAAACAAGCATCAGAAATATGGTTCTACAGAAGAAGGCTGAGAATACCATGGATGGAGCATGTGGGCCATGAAGAGAATTTTAAAGAAAATGGAAACAAAAAGGAGACTTATACTTAGAATAAAAAAGAAACAAGCATCAGAAATGTGGTTCTACAGAATAAGGCTGAGAATACCATGGATGGAGCATGTGGGCCATGAGGAAAGTTTTAAGGAAAATGGAAACAAAAAGGAAACTTATACTTAGAATGAAAAAGAAACAAGCATCAGAAATGTTATACTACAGAATAAGGCTGAGAATACCATGGATGGAGCATGTGAGCCATGAAGAGAGTTTGAAGGAAAATGGAAACAAAAAGGAGACTTATACTTAGAATAAAAAAGAAACAAGCATCAGAAAGGTTGTACTACAGAATAAGGCTGAGAATACTATGGATGGAGCATGTGGGCCATGAAGAGAGTTTTAAGGAAAATGGAAACAAAAAGGAGACTTATACTTAGAATAAAAAAGAAACAAGCATCAGAAATGTGGTACTACAGAAGAAGGCTGAGAATACCATGGATGGAGCATGTGGGCCATGAAGAGAGTTTTAAGGAAAATGGAAACAAAAAGGAGACTTATACTTAGAATAAAAAAGAAACAAGCATCAGAAATGTTGTACTACAGAATAAGGCTGAGAATACCATGGATGGAGCATGTGAGCCATGAAGAGAGTTTTAAGGAAAATGGAAACAAAAAGGAGACTTATACTTAGAATAAAAAAGAAACAAGCATCAGAAATGTGGTTCTACAGAAGAAGGCTGAGAATACCATGGATGGAGCATGTGGGCCATGAAGAGAGTTTTAAGGAAAATGGAAACAAAAAGGAGACTTATACTTAGAATAAAAAAGAAACAAGCATCAGAAATGTGGTTCTACAGAATAAGGCTGAGAATACCATGGATGGAGCATGTGGGCCATGAAGAGAGTTTTAAGGAAAATGGAAACAAAAAGGAGACTTATACTTAGAATAAAAAAGAAACAAGCATCAGAAATGTGGTACTACAGAAGAAGGCTGAGAATACCATGGATGGAGCATGTGGGCCATGAAGAGAGTTTTAAGGAAAATGGAAACAAAAAGGAGACTTATACTTAGAATCAAAAAGAAACAAGCATCAGAAATATGGTTCTACAGAAGAAGGCTGAGAATACCATGGATGGAGCATGTGGGCCATGAAGAGAATTTTAAAGAAAATGGAAACAAAAAGGAGACTTATATTTAGAATAAAAAAGAAACAAGCATCAGAAATGTGGTTCTACAGAATAAGGCTGAGAATACCATGGATGGAGCATGTGGGCCATAAAGAGAGTTTTAAGGAAAATGGAAACAAAAAGGAGACTTATACTTAGAATAAAAAAGAAACAAGCATCAGAAATGTGGTTCTACAGAATAAGGTTGAGAATACCATGGATGGAGTATGTGGGCCATGAAGAGAGTTTTAAGGAAAATGGAAACAAAAAGGAGACTTATACTTAGAATAAAAAAGAAACAAGCATCAGAAATGTGGTTCTACAGAATAAGGCTGAGAATACCATGGATGGAGCATGTGGGCCATGTAGAGAGTTTTAAGGAAAATGGAAACAAAAAGGAGACTTATACTTAGAATAAAAAAGAAACAAGCATCAGAAATGTGGTACTACAGAAGAAGGCTGAGAATACCATGGATGGAGCATGTGGGCCATGAAGAGAGTTTTAAGGAAAATGGAAACAAAAAGGAGATTTATACTTAGAATAAAAAAGAAACAAGCATCAGAAATATGGTTCTACAGAAGAAGGCTGAGAATACCATGGATGGAGCATGTGGGCCATGAAGAGAATTTTAAGGAAAATGGAAACAAAAAGGAGACTTATACTTAGAATAAAAAAGAAACAAGCATCAGAAATGTGGTTCTACAGAAGAAAGCTGAGAATACCATGGATGGAGTATGTGGGCCATGAAGAGAGTTTTAAGGAAAATGGAAACAAAAAGGAGACTTATACTTAGAATAAAAAAGAAACAAGCATCAGAAATGTGGTTCTACAGAATAAGGCTGAGAATACCATGGATGGAGCATGTGGGCCATGAAGAGAGTTTTAAGAAAAATGGAAACAAAAAGGAGACATATACTTAGAATAAAAACGAAACAAGCATCAGAAATGTGGTTCTACAGAATAAGGCTGAGAATAACATGGATGGAGCCTGTGGGCCATGAAGAGAGTTTTAAGGAAAATGGAAACAAAAAGGAGACTTATACTTAGAATAAAAAAGAAACAAGCATCAGAAATGTGGTTCTACAGAAGAAGGCTGAGAATACCATGGATGGAGTATGTGGGCCATGAAGAGAGTTTTAAGGAAAATGGAAACAAAAAGGAGACTTATACTTAGAATAAAAAAGAAACAAGCATCAGAAATGTGGTACTACAGAAGAAGGCTGAGAATACCATGGATGGAGCATGTGGGCCATGAAGAGAGTTTTAAGGAAAATGGAAACAAAAAGGAGACTTATACTTAGAATAAAAAAGAAACAAGCATCAGAAATGTGGTACTACAGAATAAGGCTGAGAATACCATGGATGGAGCATGTGGGCCATGAAGAGAGTTTTAAGGAAAATGGAAACAAAAAGGAGACTTATACTTAGAATAAAAAAGAAACAAACATCAGAAATGTGGTACTACAGAAGAAGGCTGAGAATACCATGGATGGAGAATGTGGGCCATGAAGAGAGTTTTAAGGAAAATGGAAACAAAAAGGAGACTTATACTTAGAATAAAAAAGAAACAAGCATCAGAAATGTGGTACTACAGAAGAAGGCTTAGAATACCATGGATGGAGCATGTGGGCCATGAAGAGAGTTTTAAGGAAAATGGAAACAAAAAGGAGACTTATACTTAGAATAAAAAAGAAACAAGCATCAGAAATATGGTTCTACAGAAGAAGGCTGAGAATACCATGGATGGAGCATGTGGGCCATGAAGAGAGTTTTAAGGAAAATGGAAACAAAAAGGAGACTTATACTTAGAATAAAAAAGAAACAAGCATCAGAAATGTGGTTCTACAGAAGAAGACTGAGAATACCATGGATGGAGCATGTGGGCCATGAAGAGAGTTTTAAGGAAAATGGAAATAAAAGGAGACTTATACTTAGAATAAAAAAGAAACAAGCATCAGAAATGTGGTACTACAGAAGAAGGCTGAGAATACCATGGATGGAGCATGTGGGCCATGAAGAGAGTTTTAAGGAAAATGGAAACAAAAAGGAGACTTATACTTAGAATAAAAAAGAAACAAGCATCAGAAATGTGGTACTACAGAAGAAGGCTGAGAATACCATGGATGGAGCATGTGGGCCATGAAGAGAGTTTTAAGGAAAATGGAAACAAAAAGGAGACTTATACTTAGAATAAAAAAGAAACAAGCATCAGAAATGTGGTACTACAGAAGAAGGCTGAGAATACCATGGATGGAGCATGTGGGCCATGAAGAGAGTTTTAAGGAAAATGGAAACAAAAAGGAGACTTATACTTAGAATAAAAAAGAAACAAGCATCAGAAATGTGGTACTACAGAAGAAGGCTGAGAATACCATGGATGGAGCATGTGGGCCATGAAGAGAGTTTTAAGGAAAATGGAAACAAAAAGGAGACTTATACTTAGAATAAAAAAGAAACAAGCATCAGAAATATGGTTCTACAGAAGAAGGCTGAGAATACCATGGATGGAGCATGTGGGCCATGAAGAGAGTTTTAAGGAAAATGGAAACAAAAAGGAGACTTATACTTAGAATAAAAAAGAAACAAGCATCAGAAATGTGGTTCTACAGAAGAAGGCTGAGAATACCATGGATGGAGCATGTGAGCCATGAAGAGAGTTTTAAGGAAAATGGAAACAAAAAGGAGACTTATACTTAGAATAAAAAAGAAACAAGCATCAGAAATGTGGTTCTACAGAAGAAGGCTGAGAATACCATGGATGGAGCATGTGGGCCATGAAGAGACTTTTAAGGAAAATGGAAACAAAAAGGAGACTTATACTTAGAATAAAAAAGAAACAAGCATCAGAAATGTGGTTCTACAGAAGAAGGCTGAGAATACCATGGATGGAGCATGTGGGCCATAAAGAGAGTTTTAAGGAAAATGGATACAAAAAGGAGACTTATACTTAGAATAAAAAAGAAACAAGCATCAGAAATGTGGTTCTACAGAAGAAGGCTGAGAATACCATGGAAGGAACATGTGGGCCATGAAGAGAGTTTTAAGGAAAATGGAAACAAAAAGGAGATTATACTTAGAATAAAAAAGAAACAAGCATCAGAAATGTGGTTCTACAGAATAAGGCTGAGAATACCATGGATGGAGCATGTGGGCCATGAAGAGAGTTTTAAGGAAAATGGAAACAAAAAGGAGACTTATACTTAGAATAAAAAAGAAACAAGCATCAGAAAAGTGGTTCTACAGAAGAAGGCTGAGAATACCATGGATGGAGCATGTGGGCCATGAAGAGAGTTTTAAGGAAAATGGAAACAAAAAGGAGACTTATACTTAGAATAAAAAAGAAACAAGCATCAGAAATGTGGTGCTAAAGAATAAGGCTGAGAATACCATGGATGGAGCATGTGGGCCATGAAGAGAGTTTTAAGGAAAATGGATACAAAAAGGAGATATATACTTTGAATAAAAAAGAAACAAGCATCAGAAATGTGGTGCTAAAGAATAAGGCTGAGAATACCATGGATGGAGCATGTGGGCCATGAAGAGAGTTTTAAGGAAAATGGATACAAAAGGGAAATTTATACTTAGAATAAAAAAGAAACAAGCATCAGAAATGTGGTGCTAAAGAATAAGGCTGAGAATACCATGGATGGAGCATGTGGGCCATGAAGAGAGTTTTAAGGAAAATGGAAACAAAAAGGAGACTTATACTTAGAATAAAAAAGAAACAAGCATCAGAAATGTGGTGCTAAAGAAGAAGGCTGAGAATACCATGGATGGAGCATATGGGCCATGAAGAGAGTTTTAAGGAAAATGGATACAAAAAGGAGACTTATACTTAGAATAAAAAAGAAACAAGCAGCAGAAATGTGGTTCTAAAGAATAAGGCTGAAAATACCATGGATGGAGCATGTGGGCCATGAAGAGGGTTTTAATGAAAATGGATACAAAAAGGATATTTATACTTAGAATAAAAAAGAAACAAGCATCAGAAATGTGGTGCTAAAGAATAAGCCTGAGAATACCATGGATGGAGCATGTGGGCCATGAAGAGAGTTTTAAGGAAAATGGAAACAAAAAGGAGACTTATACTTAGAATAAAAAAGAAACAAGCAGCAGAAATGTAGTTCTAAAGAATAAGGCTGAAAATACCATGGATGGAGCATGTGGGCCATGAAGAGAGTTTTAAGGAAAATGGATACAAAAAGGAGACTTATACTTAGAATAAAAAAGAAACAAGTAGCAGAAATGTGGTTCTAACGAATAAGGCTGAGAATACCATGGATGGAGCATGTGGGCCATGAAGAGAGTTGTAATGAAAATGGATACAAAAAGGAGACTTATACTTAGAATAAAGAAGAAACAAGCAGCAGAAATGTGGTTCTAAAGAATAAGGCTGAGAATACCATGGATGGAGCATGTGGGCCATGAAGAGAGTTTTAAGGAAAATGGATACAAAAAGGAGATTTATACTTAGAATAAAAAAGAAACAAGCATCAGAAATGTGGTGCTAAAGAATAAGGCTGAGAATACCATGGATGGAGCATGTGGGCCATGAAGAGAGTTTTAAGGAAAATGGAAACAAAAAGGAGACTTATTCTTAGAATAAAAAAGAAACAAGCATCAGAAATGTGGTACTACAGAATAAGGCTGAGAATACTATGGATGGAGCATGTGGGCCATGAAGAGAGTTTTAAGGAAAATGGAAACAAAAAGGAGACTTATACTTAGAATAAAAAAGAAACAAGCATCAGAAATGTGGTACTACAGAATAAAGGTGAGAATACCATGGATGGAGCATGTGGGCCATGAAGAGAGTTTTAAGGAAAATGGAAACAAAAAGGAGACTTATACTTAGAATAAAAAAGAAACAAGCATCAGAAATGTGGTTCTAAAGAATAAGGCTGAGAATACCATGGATGGAGCATGTGGGCCATGAAGAGAGTTTTAAGGAAAATGGAAACAAAAAGGAGACTTATTCTTAGAATAAAAAAGAAACAAGCATCAGAAATGTGGTACTACAGAATAAGGCTGAGAATACTATGGATGGAGCATGTGGGCCATGAAGAGAGTTTTAAGGAAAATGGAAACAAAAAGGAGACTTATACTTAGAATAAAAAAGAAACAAGCATCAGAAATGTGGTACTACAGAATAAAGGTGAGAATACCATGGATGGAGCATGTGGGCCATGAAGAGAGTTTTAAGGAAAATGGAAACAAAAAGGAGACTTATACATAGAATAAAAAAGAAACAAGCATCAGAAATGTGGTACTACAGAATAAGGCTGAGAATACCATGGATGGAGCATGTGGGCCATGGAGAGAGTTTTAAGGAAAATGGATACAAAAAGGAGACTTATACTTAGAATAAAAAAGAAACAAGCATCAGGAATGTGGTTCTAAAGAATAAGGCTGAAAATACCATGGATGGAGCATGTGGGCCATGAAGAGACTTTTAAGGAAAATGGATAGAAAAAGGAGACTTATACTTAGAATAAAAAAGAAACAAGCACCAGAAATGTGGTACTACAGAATAAGGCTGAGAATACCATGGATGGAGCATGTGGGCCATGAAGAGAGTTTTAAGGAAAATGGATACAAAAAGGAGACTTATACTTAGAATAAAAAAGAAACAAGCAGCAGAAATGTGGTTCTAAAGAATAAGGCTGAAAATACCATGGATGGAGCATGTGGGCCATGAAGAGAGTTTTAAGGAAAATGAATACAAAAAGGAGACTTATACTTAGAATAAAAAAGAAACAAGCAGCAGAAATATGGTTCTAAAGAATAAGGCTGAGAATACCATGGATGGAGCATGTGGTCCATGAAGAGAGTTTTAAGGAAAATGGAAACAAAAAGGAGACTTATACTTAGAATAAAAAAGAAACAAGCATCAGAAATGTGGTACTACAGAATAAGGCTGTGAATACCATGGATGGAGCATGTGGGCCATGAAGAGAGTTTTAAGGAAAATGGAAACAAAAAGGAGACTTATACTTAGAATAAAAAAGAAACAAGTATCAGAAATTTGGTACTACAGAAGAAGGCTGAGAATACCATGGATGGAGCATGTGGGCCATGAAGAGAGTTTTAAGGAAAATGGAAACAAAAAGGAGACTTATACTTAGAATAAAAAAGAAACAAGCATCAGAAATGTGCTTCTACAGAAAAAGGCTGAGAATACCATGGATGGAGCATGTGGGCCATGAAGAGAGTTTTAAGGAAAATGGAAACAAAAAGGAGACTTATACTTAGAATAAAAAAGAAACAAGCATCAGAAATGTGGTACTACAGAAGAAGGCTGAGAATACGATGGATGGAGCATGTGGGCCATGAAGAAAGTTTTAAGGAAAATGGAAACAAAAAGGAGACTTATACTTAGAATAAAAAAGAAACAAGTATCAGAAATTTGGTACTACAGAAGAAGGCTGAGAATACCATGGATGGAGCATGTGGGCCATGAAGAGAGTTTTAAGGAAAATGGAAACAAAAAGAGACTTATACTTAGAATAAAAAAGAAACAAGTATCAGAAATTTGGTACTACAGAAGAAGGCTGAGAATACCATGGATGGAGCATGTGGGCCATGAAGAAAGTTTTAAGGAAAATGGAAACAAAAAGGAGACATACTTAGAATAAAAAAGAAACAAGCATCAGAAATGTGGTACTACAGAATAAGGCTGAGAATACGATAGATGGAGCATGTGGGCCATGAAGAAAGTATTAAGGAAAATGGAAACAAAAAGGAGACTTATACTTAGAATAAAAAGGAAACAAGCATCAGAAATGTGGTACTACAGAATAAGGCTGAGAATACCATGGATGGAGCATGTGGGCCATGAAGAGAGTTTTAAGGAAAATGGAAACAAAAAGGAGACTTATACTTCGAATAAAAAAGAAACAAGCATCAGAAATGTGGTTCTACAGAAGAAGGCTGAGAATACCATGATGGAGCATGTGTGCCATGAAGAGAGTTTTAAGGAAAATGGAAACAAAAAGGAGATTTATACTTAGAATAAAAAAGAAACAAGCATCAGAAATGTGGTACTACAGAATAAGGCTGAGCATACCATGGATGGAGCATGTGGGCCATGAAGAGAGTTTTAAGGAAAATGGAAACAAAAAGGAGACTTATACTTAGAATAAAAAAGAAACAAGCATCAGAAATGTGGTTCTACAGAAGAAGGCTGAGAATACCATGATGGAGCATGTGGGCCATGAAGAGAGTTTTAAGGAGAATGGAAACAAAAAGGAGACTTATACTTAGAATAAAAAAGAAACAAGCATCAGAAATGTGGTTCTACAGAAGAAGGCTGAGAATACCATGATGGAGCATGTGGGCCATGAAGAGAGTTTGAAGGAAAATAGAAACGAAAAGTAGACTTATACTTAGAATAAAAAAGAAACAAGCATCAGAAATGTGGTTCTACAGAATAAGGCTGAGAATACGATGGATGGAGCATGTGGGCCATGAAGAAAGTTTTAAGGAAAATGGAAACAAAAAGGAGACATACTTAGAATAAAAAAGAAACAAGCATCAGAAATGTGGTACTACAGAATAAGGCTGAGAATACGATGGATGGAGCATGTGGGCCATGAAGAAAGTTTTAAGGAAAATGGAAACAAAAAGGAGACTTATACTTAGAATAAAAAAGAAACAAGCATCAGAAATGTGGTACTACAGAATAAGGCTGAGAATACCATGAATGGAGCATGTGGGCCATGAAGAGAGTTTTAAGGAAAATGGAAACAAAAAGGAGACTTATACTTAGAATAAAAAAGAAACAAGCATCAGAAATGTGGTTCTACAGAAGAAGGCTGACAATACCATGATGGAGCATGTGGGCCATGAAGAGAGTTTTAAGGAAAATGGAAACAAAAAGGAGACTTATACTTAGAATAAAAAAGAAACAAGCATCAGAAATGTGGTACTACAGAATAAGGCTGAGAATACCATGGATGGAGCATGTGGGCCATGAAGAGAGTTTTAAGGAAAATGGAAACAAAAAGGAGACTTATACTTAGAATAAAAAAGAAACAAGCATCAGAAATGTGGTTCTACAGAAGAAGGCTGAGAATACCATGATGGAGCATGTGGGCCATGAAGAGAGTTTTAAGGAAAATGGAAACAAAAAGGAGACTTATACTTAGAATAAAAAAGAAACAAGCACAGAAATGTGGTTCTACAGAATAAGGCTGAGAATACCATGGATGGAGCATGTGGGCCATGATGAGAGTTTTAAGGAAAATGGAAACAAAAAGGACACTTATACTTAGAATAAAAAAGAAACAAGCATCAGAAATGTGGTACTACAGAATAAGGCTGAGAATACCATGGATGGAGCATGTGGGCCATGATGAGAGTTTTAAGGAAAATGGAAACAAAAAGGAGACATATACTTAGAATAATAAAGAAACAAGCATCAGAAATGTGGTTCTACAGAAGAAGGCTGAGAATACCATGATGGAGCATGTGGGCCATGAAGAGAGTTTTAAGGAAAATGGAAACAAAAAGGAGACTTATACTTAGAATAAAAAAGAAACAAGCATCAGAAATGTGGTTCTACAGAAGAAGGCTGAGAATACCATGATGGAGCATGTGGGCCATGAACAGAGTTTGAAGGAAAATAGAAACAAAAAGGAGACTTATACTTAGAATAAAAAAGAAACAAGCATCAGAAATGTGGTTCTACAGAAGAAGGCTGAGAATACGATGGATGGAGCATGTGGGCCATGAAGAAAGTTTTAAGGAAAATGGAAACAAAAAGGAGACTTATACTTAGAATAAAAAAGAAACAAGCATCAGAAATGTGGTACTACAGAAGAAGGCTGAGAAAACCATGGATGGAGCATGTGGGCCATGAAGAAAGTTTTAAGGAAAATGGAAACAAAAAGGAAACATACTTAGAATAAAAAAGAAACAAGCATCAGAAATGTGGTACTACAGAATAAGGCTGAGAATACGATGGATGGAGCATGTGGGCCATGAAGAAAGTTTTAAGGAAAATGGAAACAAAAAGGAGACTTATATTTAGAATAAAAAAGAAACAAGTATCAGAAATTTGGTACTACAGAAGAAGGCTGAGAATACCATGGATGGAGCATGTGGGCCATGAAGAGAGTTTTAAGGAAAATGGAAACAAAAAGGAGACTTATACTTAGAATAAAAAAGAAACAAGCATCAGAAATGTGGTACTACAGAATAAGGCTGAGAATACCATGGATGGAGCATGTGGGCCATGAAGAGAGTTTTAAGGAAAATGGAAAAAAAAAAAGGAGACTTATACATAGAATAAAAAAGAAACAAGCATCAGAAATATGGTACTACAGAATAAGGCTGAGAATACCATGGATGGAGCATGTGGGCCATGAAGAGAGTATTAAGGAAAATGGAAACAAAAAGGAGACTTATACTTAGAATCAAAAAGAGACAAGCATCAGAAATGTGGTTCTACAGAAGAAGGCTGAGAATACCATGGATGGAGCATGTGGGCCATGAAGAGAGTTTTAAGGAAAATGGAAACAAAAAGGAGACTTATACTTAGAATCAAAAAGAGACAAGCATCAGAAATGTGGTTCTACAGAAGAAGGCTGAGAATACCATGATGGAGCATGTGGGCCATGAAGAGAGTTTTAAGGAAAATGGAAACAAAAATGAGACTTATACTTAGAATCAAAAAGAGACAACCATCAGAAATGTGGTTCTACAGAATAAGGCTGAGAATACCATGGATGGAGCATGTGGGCCATGAAGAGAGTTTTAAGGAAAATGGAAACAAAAAGGAGACTTATACTTAGAATCAAAAAGAAACAAGCATCAGAAATGTGGTTCTACAGAATAAGGCTGAGAATACGATGGATGGAGCATGTGGGCCATGAAGAGAGTTTTAAGGAAAATGGAAACAAAAAGTAGACTTATACTTAGAATAAAAAAGAAACAAGCATCAGAAATGTGGTTCTACAGAATAAGGCTGAGAATACCATGGATGGAGCATGTGGGCCAAGAAGAGAGTTTTAAGGAAAATGGAAACAAAAAGGAGACTTATACTTAGAATAAAAAAGAAACAAGCATCAGAAATGTGGTTCTACAGAAGAAGGCTGAGAATACCATGGATGGAGTATGTGGGCCATGAAGAGAGTTTTAAGGAAAATGCAAACAAAAAGGAGACTTATACTTAGAATAAAAAAGAAACAAGCATCAGAAATGTGGTACTACAGAAGAAGGCTGAGAATACCATGGATGGAGCATTTGGGCCATGAAGAGAGTTTTAAGGAAAATGGAAACAAAAAGTAGACTTATACTTAGAATAAAAAAGAAACAAGCATCAGAAATGTGGTACTACAGAAGAAGGCTGAGAATACCATGGATGGAGCATGTGGGCCATGAAGAGAGTTTTAAGGAAAATGGAAACAAAAAGTAGACTTATACTTAGAATAAAAAAGAAACAAGCATCAGAAATGTGGTTCTACAGAATAAGCCTGAGAATACCATGGATGGAGCATGTGGGCCATGAAGAGAGTTTTAAGGAAAATGGAAACAAAAAGGAGTGTTATACTTAGAATAAAAAAGAAACAAGCATCAGAAATATGGTACTACAGAATAAGGCTGAGAATACCATGGATGGAGCATGTGGGCCATGAAGAGAGTATTAAGGAAAATGGAAACAAAAAGGAGACTTATACTTAGAATCGAAAAGAGACAAGCATCAGAAATGTGGTTCTACAGAAGAAGGCTGAGAATACCATGGATGGAGCATGTGGGCCATGAAGAGAGTTTTAAGGAAAATGGAAACAAAAAGGAGACTTATACTTAGAATCAAAAAGAGACAAGCATCAGAAATGTGGTTCTACAGAAGAAGGCTGAGAATACCATGATGGAGCATGTGGGCCATGAAGAGAGTTTTAAGGAAAATGGAAACAAAAATGAGACTTATACTTAGAATCAAAAAGAGACAACCATCAGAAATGTGGTTCTACAGAATAAGGCTGAGAATACCATGGATGGAGCATGTGGGCCATGATGAGAGTTTTAAGGAAAATGGAAACAAAAAGGAGACTTATACTTAGAATAAAAAAGAAACAAGCATCAGAAATGTGGTTCTACAGAATAAGGCTGAGAATACCATGGATGGAGCATGTGGGCCAAGAAGAGAGTTTTAAGGAAAATGGAAACAAAAAGGAGACTTATACTTAGAATAAAAAAGAAACAATCATCAGAAATGTGGTTCTACAGAAGAAGGCTGAGAATACCATGGATGGAGCATGTGGGCCATGAAGAGAGTTTTAAGGAAAATGCAAAAAAAAAGGAGACTTATACTTAGAATAAAAAAGAAACAAGCATCAGAAATGTGGTACTACAGAAGAAGGCTGAGAATACCATGGATGGAGCATTTGGGCCATGAAGAGAGTTTTAAGGAAAATGGAAACAAAAAGTAGACTTATACTTAGAATAAAAAAGAAACAAGCATCAGAAATGTGGTACTACAGAAGAAGGCTGAGAATACCATGGATGGAGCATGTGGGCCATGAAGAGAGTTTTAAGGAAAATGGAAACAAAAAGTAGACTTATACTTAGAATAAAAAAGAAACAAGCATCAGAAATGTGGTTCTACAGAATAAGCCTGAGAATACCATGGATGGAGCATGTGGGCCATGAAGAGAGTTTTAAGGAAAATGGAAACAAAAAGGAGTGTTATACTTAGAATAAAAAAGAAACAAGCATCAGAAATGTGGTTCTACAGAAGAAGGCTGAGAATACCATGGATGGAGCATGTGGGCCATGAAGAGAGTTTTAAGGAAAATGGAAACAAAAAGGAGATTTATACTTAGAATAAAAAAGAAGCAAGCATCAGAAATGTGGTTCTAAAGAATAAGGCTGAGAATACCATGGATGGAGCATGTGGGCCATGAAGAGAGTTTTAAGGAAAATGGAAACAAAAAGGAGACTTATACTTAGAATAAAAAAGAAGCAAGCATCAGAAATGTGGTTCTACAGAAGAAGGCTGAGAATACCATGGATGGAGCATGTGGGCCATGAAGAGAGTTTTAAGGAAAATGGAAACAAAAAGGAGACTTATACTTAGAATCAAAAAGAGACAAGCATCAGAAATGTGGTTCTAAAGAATAAGGCTGAGAATACCATGGATGGAGCATGTGGGCCATGATGAGAGTTTTAAGGAAAATGGAAACAAAAAGGAGACTTATACTTAGAATAAAAAAGAAGCAAGCATCAGAAATGTGGTTCTAAAGAATAAGGCTGAGAATACCATGGATGGAGCATGTGGGCCATGAAGAGAGTTTTAAGGAAAATTGAAACAAAAAGGAGACTTATACTTAGAATAAAAAAGAAGCAAGCATCAGAAATGTGGTACTACAGAAGAAGGCTGAGAATACCATGGATGGAGCATGTGGGCCATGAAGAGAGTTTTAAGGAAAATGGAAACAAAAAGGAGACTTATACTTAGAATAAAAAAGAAACAAGCATCAGAAATGTGGTTCTACAGAATAAGGCTGAGAATACCATGGATGGAGCATGTGGGCCATGAAGAGAGTTTTAAGGAAAATGGAAACAAAAAGGAGACTTATACTTAGAATAAAAAAGAAACAAGTATCAGAAATTTGGTACTGCAGAAGAAGGCTGAGAATACCATGGATGGAGCATGTGGGCCATGAAGAGAGTTTTAAGGAAAATGGAAACAAAAAGGAGACTTATACTTAGAATAAAAAAAGAAACAAGCATCAGAAATGTGGTTCTACAGAAGAAGGCTGAGAATACCATGGATGGAGCATGTGGGCCATGAAGAGAGTTTTAAGGAAAATGGGAAAAAAAAAGGAGACTTATACTTAGCATAAAAAAGAAACAAGGATCAGAAATTTGGTACTACAGAATAAGGCTGAGAATACGATGGATGGAGCATGTGGGCCATGAAGAGAGTTTTAAGGAAAATGGAAACAAAAAGGAGATTTATACTTAGAATCAAAAAGATACAAGCATCAGAAATGTGGTTCTACAGAAGAAGGCTGAGAATACCATGATGGAGCATGTGGGCCATGAAGAGAGTTTTAATGAAAATGGAAACAAAAAGGAGACTTATACTTAGAATCAAAAAGAGACAAGCATCAGAAATGTGGTTCTACAGAATAAGACTGAGAATACCATGGATGGAGCATGTGGGCCATGAAGGGAGTTTTAAGGAAAATGGAAACAAAAAGTAGACTTATACTTAGAATAAAAAAGAAACAAGCATCAGAAATGTGGTTCTACAGAATAAGGCTGAGAATACCATGGATGGAGCATGTGGGCCATGAAGAGAGTTTTAAGGAAAATGGAAACAAAAAGGAGATTTATCCTTAGAATAAAAAAGAAGCAAGCATCAGAAATGTGGTACTACAGAATAAGGCTGAGAATACCATGGATGGAGCATGTGGGCCATGAAGAGAGTTTTAAGGAAAATGGAAACAAAAAGGAGACTTATACTTAGAATAAAAAAAGAAACAAGCATCAGAAATGTGGTTCTAAAGAATAAGGCTGAGAATACCATGGATGGAGCATGTGGGCCATGAAGAGAGTTTTAAGGAAAATGGAAACAAAAAGGAGACTTATACTTAGAATAAAAAAGAAGCAAGCATCAGAAATGTGGTTCTACAGAAGAAGGCTGAGAATACCATGGATGGAGCATGTGGGCCATGAAGAGAGTTTTAAGGAAAATGGAAACAAAAAGGAGACTTATACTTAGAATCAAAAAGAGACAAGCATCAGAAATGTGGTTCTAAAGAATAAGGCTGAGAATACCATGGAAGGAGCATGTGGGCCATGATGAGAGTTTTAAGGAAAATGGAAACAAAAAAGAGACTTATACTTAGAATAAAAAAGAAGCAAGCATCAGAAATGTGGTTCTAAAGAATAAGGCTGAGAATACCATGGATGGAGCATGTGGGCCATGAAGAGAGTTTTAAGGAAAATTGAAACAAAAAGGAGACTTATACTTAGAATAAAAAAGAAGCAAGCATCAGAAATGTGGTACTACAGAAGAAGGCTGAGAATACCATGGATGGAGCATGTGGGCCATGAAGAGAGTTTTAAGGAAAATGGAAACAAAAAGGAGACTTATACTTAGAATAAAAAAGAAACAAGCATCAGAAATGTGGTTCTACAGAATAAGGCTGAGAATACCATGGATGGAGCATGTGGGCCATGAAGAGAGTTTTAAGGAAAATGGAAACAAAAAGGAGACTTATACTTAGAATAAAAAAGAAACAAGTATCAGAAATTTGGTACTGCAGAAGAAGGCTGAGAATACCATGGATGGAGCATGTGGGCCATGAAGAGAGTTTTAAGGAAAATGGAAACAAAAAGGAGACTTATACTTAGAATAAAAAAGAAACAAGCATCAGAAATGTGGTACTACAGAATAAGGCTGAGAATACGATGGATGGAGCATGTGGGCCATGAAGAGAGTTTGAAGGAAAATGGAAACAAAAAGGAGATTTATACTTAGAATAAAAAAGAAACAAGCATCAGAAATGTGGTACTACAGAATAAGGCTGAGAATACCATGGATGGAGCATGTGGGCCATGAAGAGAGTTTTAAGGAAAATGGAAACAAAAAGGAGACTTATACTTAGAATAAAAAAGAAACAAGCATCAGAAATGTGGTTCTACAGAATAAGGCTGAGAATACCATGGATGGAGCATGTGGGCCATGAAGAGAGTTTTAAGGAAAATGGAAACAAAAAGGAGACTTATACTTAGAATAAAAAAGAAACAAGCATCAGAAATGTGGTACTACAGAATAAGGCTGTGAATACCATGGATGGAGCATGTGGGCCATGAAGAAAGTTTTAAGGAAAATGGAAACAAAAAGGAGACTTATACTTAGAATAAAAAAGAAACAAGTATCAGAAATTTGGTACTACAGAAGAAGGCTGAGAATACCATGGATGGAGCATGTGGGCCATGAAGAGAGTTTTAAGGAAAATGGAAACAAAAAGGAGACTTATACTTAGAATAAAAAAGAAACAAGTATCAGAAATTTGGTACTACAGAAGAAGGCTGAGAATACCATGGATGGAGCATGTGGGCCATGAAGAGAGTTTTAAGGAAAATGGAAACAAAAAGGAGACTTATACTTAGAATAAAAAAGAAACAAGCATCAGAAATGTGGTACTACAGAATAAGGCTGAGAATACGATGGATGGAGCATGTGGGCCATGAAGAGAGTTTGAAGGAAAATGGAAACAAAAAGGAGACTTATACTTAGAATAAAAAAGAAACAAGCATCAGAAATGTGGTACTACAGAATAAGGCTGAGAATACCATGGATGGAGCATGTGGGCCATGAAGAGAGTTTGAAGGAAAATGGAAACAAAAAGGAGACTTATACTTAGAATAAAAAAGAAACAAGCATCAGAAATGTGGTTCTACAGAATAAGGCTGAGAATACCATGGATGGAGCATGTGGGCCATGAAGAGAGTTTTAAGGAAAATGGAAACAAAAAGGAGACTTATACTTAGAATAAAAAAGAAACAAGCATCAGAAATGTGGTACTACAGAATAAGGCTGTGAATACCATGGATGGAGCATGTGGGCCATGAAGAAAGTTTTAAGGAAAATGGAAACAAAAAGGAGACTTATACTTAGAATAAAAAAGAAACAAGCATCAGAAATGTGCTTCTACAGAAAAAGGCTGAGAATAACATGGATGGAGCATGTGGGCCATGAAGAGAGTTTTAAGGAAAATGGAAACAAAAAGGAGACTTATACTTAGAATAAAAAAGAAACAAGCATCAGAAATTTGGTACTACAGAAGAAGGCTGAGAATACCATGGATGGAGCATGTGGGCCATGAAGAAAGTTTTAAGGAAAATGGAAACAAAAAGGAGACATACTTAGAATAAAAAAGAAACAAGCATCAGAAATGTGGTACTACAGAATAAGGCTGAGAATACGATAGATGGAGCATGTGGGCCATGAAGAAAGTATTAAGGAAAATGGAAACAAAAAGGAGACTTATACTTAGAATAAAAAGGAAACAAGCATCAGAAATGTGGTACTACAGAATAAGGCTGAGAATACCATGGATGGAGCATGTGGGCCATGAAGAGAGTTTTAAGGAAAATGGAAACAAAAAGGAGACTTATACTTAGAATAAAAAAGAAACAAGCATCAGAAATGTGGTTCTACAGAAGAAGGCTGAGCATACCATGATGGAGCATGTGTGCCATGAAGAGAGTTTTAAGGAAAATGGAAACAAAAAGGAGATTTATACTTAGAATAAAAAATAAACAAGCATCAGAAATGTGGTACTACAGAATAAGGCTGAGAATACCATGGATGGAGCATGTGGGCCATGAAGAGAATTTTAAGGAAAATGGAAACAAAAAGGAGACTTATACTTAGAATAAAAAAGAAGCAAGCATCAGAAATGTGGTTCTACAGAAGAAGGCTGAGAATACCATGGATGGAGCATGTGGGCCATGAAGAGAGTTTTAAGGAAAATGGAAACAAAAAGGAGACTTATACTTAGAATCAAAAAGAGACAAGCATCAGAAATGTGGTTCTAAAGAATAAGGCTGAGAATACCATGGATGGAGCATGTGGGCCATGATGAGAGTTTTAAGGAAAATGGAAACAAAAAGGAGACTTATACTTAGAATAAAAAAGAAGCAAGCATCAGAAATGTGGTTCTAAAGAATAAGGCTGAGAATACCATGGATGGAGCATGTGGGCCATGAAGAGAGTTTTAAGGAAAATTGAAACAAAAAGGAGACTTATACTTAGAATAAAAAAGAAGCAAGCATCAGAAATGTGGTACTACAGAAGAAGGCTGAGAATACCATGGATGGAGCATGTGGGCCATGAAGAGAGTTTTAAGGAAAATGGAAACAAAAAGGAGACTTATACTTAGAATAAAAAAGAAACAAGCATCAGAAATGTGGTTCTACAGAATAAGGCTGAGAATACCATGGATGGAGCATGTGGGCCATGAAGAGAGTTTTAAGGAAAATGGAAACAAAAAGGAGACTTATACTTAGAATAAAAAAGAAACAAGTATCAGAAATTTGGTACTGCAGAAGAAGGCTGAGAATACCATGGATGGAGCATGTGGGCCATGAAGAGAGTTTTAAGGAAAATGGAAACAAAAAGGAGACTTATACTTAGAATAAAAAAAGAAACAAGCATCAGAAATGTGGTTCTACAGAAGAAGGCTGAGAATACCATGGATGGAGCATGTGGGCCATGAAGAGAGTTTTAAGGAAAATGGGAAAAAAAAAGGAGACTTATACTTAGCATAAAAAAGAAACAAGGATCAGAAATTTGGTACTACAGAATAAGGCTGAGAATACGATGGATGGAGCATGTGGGCCATGAAGAGAGTTTTAAGGAAAATGGAAACAAAAAGGAGATTTATACTTAGAATCAAAAAGATACAAGCATCAGAAATGTGGTTCTACAGAAGAAGGCTGAGAATACCATGATGGAGCATGTGGGCCATGAAGAGAGTTTTAATGAAAATGGAAACAAAAAGGAGACTTATACTTAGAATCAAAAAGAGACAAGCATCAGAAATGTGGTTCTACAGAATAAGACTGAGAATACCATGGATGGAGCATGTGGGCCATGAAGGGAGTTTTAAGGAAAATGGAAACAAAAAGTAGACTTATACTTAGAATAAAAAAGAAACAAGCATCAGAAATGTGGTTCTACAGAATAAGGCTGAGAATACCATGGATGGAGCATGTGGGCCATGAAGAGAGTTTTAAGGAAAATGGAAACAAAAAGGAGATTTATCCTTAGAATAAAAAAGAAGCAAGCATCAGAAATGTGGTACTACAGAATAAGGCTGAGAATACCATGGATGGAGCATGTGGGCCATGAAGAGAGTTTGAAGGAAAATGGAAACAAAAAGGAGATTTATACTTAGAATAAAAAAGAAACAAGCATCAGAAATGTGGTACTACAGAATAAGGCTGAGAATACCATGGATGGAGCATGTGGGCCATGAAGAGAGTTTGAAGGAAAATGGAAACAAAAAGGAGACTTATACTTAGAATAAAAAAGAAACAAGCATCAGAAATGTGGTTCTACAGAATAAGGCTGAGAATACCATGGATGGAGCATGTGGGCCATGAAGAGAGTTTTAAGGAAAATGGAAACAAAAAGGAGACTTATACTTAGAATAAAAAAGAAACAAGCATCAGAAATGTGGTACTACAGAATAAGGCTGTGAATACCATGGATGGAGCATGTGGGCCATGAAGAAAGTTTTAAGGAAAATGGAAACAAAAAGGAGACTTATACTTAGAATAAAAAAGAAACAAGTATCAGAAATTTGGTACTACAGAAGAAGGCTGAGAATACCATGGATGGAGCATGTGGGCCATGAAGAGAGTTTTAAGGAAAATGGAAACAAAAAGGAGACTTATACTTAGAATAAAAAAGAAACAAGTATCAGAAATTTGGTACTACAGAAGAAGGCTGAGAATACCATGGATGGAGCATGTGGGCCATGAAGAGAGTTTTAAGGAAAATGGAAACAAAAAGGAGACTTATACTTAGAATAAAAAAGAAACAAGCATCAGAAATGTGGTACTACAGAATAAGGCTGAGAATACGATGGATGGAGCATGTGGGCCATGAAGAGAGTTTGAAGGAAAATGGAAACAAAAAGGAGACTTATACTTAGAATAAAAAAGAAACAAGCATCAGAAAAGTGGTACTACAGAATAAGGCTGAGAATACCATGGATGGAGCATGTGGGCCATGAAGAGAGTTTGAAGGAAAATGGAAACAAAAAGGTGACTTATACTTAGAATAAAAAAGAAACAAGCATCAGAAATGTGGTTCTACAGAATAAGGCTGAGAATACCATGGATGGAGCATGTGGGCCATGAAGAGAGTTTTAAGGAAAATGGAAACAAAAAGGAGACTTATACTTAGAATAAAAAAGAAACAAGCATCAGAAATGTGGTACTACAGAATAAGGCTGTGAATACCATGGATGGAGCATGTGGGCCATGAAGAAAGTTTTAAGGAAAATGGAAACAAAAAGGAGACTTATACTTAGAATAAAAAAGAAACAAGCATCAGAAATGTGCTTCTACAGAAAAAGGCTGAGAATAACATGGATGGAGCATGTGGGCCATGAAGAGAGTTTTAAGGAAAATGGAAACAAAAAGGAGACTTATACTTAGAATAAAAAAGAAACAAGTATCAGAAATTTGGTACTACAGAAGAAGGCTGAGAATACCAGGGATGGAGCATGTGGGCCATGAAGAGAGTTTTAAGGAAAATGGAAACAAAAAGAGACTTATACTTAGAATAAAAAAGAAACAAGTATCAGAAATTTGGTACTACAGAAGAAGGCTGAGAATACCATGGATGGAGCATGTGGGCCATGAAGAAAGTTTTAAGGAAAATGGAAACAAAAAGGAGACATACTTAGAATAAAAAAGAAACAAGCATCAGAAATGTGGTACTACAGAATAAGGCTGAGAATACGATAGATGGAGCATGTGGGCCATGAAGAAAGTATTAAGGAAAATGGAAACAAAAAGGAGACTTATACTTAGAATAAAAAGGAAACAAGCATCAGAAATGTGGTACTACAGAATAAGGCTGAGAATACCATGGATGGAGCATGTGGGCCATGAAGAGAGTTTTAAGGAAAATGGAAACAAAAAGGAGACTTATACTTAGAATAAAAAAGAAACAAGCATCAGAAATGTGGTTCTACAGAAGAAGGCTGAGCATACCATGATGGAGCATGTGTGCCATGAAGAGAGTTTTAAGGAAAATGGAAACAAAAAGGAGATTTATACTTAGAATAAAAAATAAACAAGCATCAGAAATGTGGTACTACAGAATAAGGCTGAGAATACCATGGATGGAGCATGTGGGCCATGAAGAGAGTTTTAAGGAAAATGGAAACAAAAAGGAGACTTATACTTAGAATAAAAAAGAAACAAGCATCAGAAATGTGGTTCTACAGAAGAAGGCTGAGAATACCATGATGGAGCATGTGGGCCATGAAGAGAGTTTTAAGGAAAATGGAAACAAAAAGGAGACTTATACTTAGAATAAAAAAGAAACAAGCATCAGAAATGTGGTACTACAGAATAAGGCTGAGAATACCATGGATGGAGCATGTGGGCCATGAAGAGAATTTTAAGGAAAATGGAAACAAAAAGGAGACTTATACTTAGAATAAAAAAGAAACAAGCATCAGAAATGTAGTTCTACAGAAGAAGGCTGAGAATACCATGATGGAGCATGTGGGCCATGAAGAGAGTTTTAAGGAAAATGGAAACAAAAAGGAGACTTATACTTAGAATCAAAAAGAAACAAGCATCAGAAATGTGGTACTACAGAATAATGCTGAGAATACCATGGATGGAGCATGTGGGCCATGAAGAGAGTTTTAAGGAAAATGGAAACAAAAAGGAGACTTATACTTAGAATAAAAAAGAAACAAGCACAGAAATGTGGTTCTACAGAATAAGGCTGAGAATACCATGGATGGAGTATGTGGGCCATGAAGAGAGTTTTAAGGAAAATGGAAACAAAAAGTAGACTTATACTTAGAATGAAAAAGAAACAAGCATCAGAAATGTGGTACTACAGAATAAGGCTGAGAATACGATGGATGGAGCATGTGGGCCATGAAGAGAGTATTAAGGAAAATGGAAACAAAAAGGACACTTATACTTAGAATAAAAAAGAAACAAGCATCAGAAATGTGGTACTACAGAATAAGGCTGAGAATACCATGGATGGAGCATGTGGGCCATGATGAGAGTTTTAAGGAAAATGGAAACAAAAAGGAGACTTATACTTAGAATAATAAAGAAACAAGCATCAGAAATGTGGTTCTACAGAAGAAGGCTGAGAATACCATGATGGAGCATGTGGGCCATGAAGAGAGTTTTAAGGAAAATGGAAACAAAAAGGAGACTTATACTTAGAATAAAAAAGAAACAAGCATCAGAAATGTGGTTCTACAGAAGAAGGCTGAGAATACCATGATGGAGCATGTGGGCCATGAAGAGAGTTTGAAGGAAAATAGAAACAAAAAGGAGACTTATACTTAGAATAAAAAAGAAACAAGCATCAGAAATGTGGTTCTACAGAATAAGGCTGAGAATACGATGGATGGAGCATGTGGGCCATGAAGAAAGTTTTAAGGAAAATGGAAACAAAAAGGAGACTTATACTTAGAATAAAAAAGAAACAAGCATCAGAAATGTGGTACTACAGAAGAAGGCTGAGAAAACCATGGATGGAGCATGTGGGCCATGAAGAAAGTTTTAAGGAAAATGGAAACAAAAAGGAGACATACTTAGAATAAAAAAGAAACAAGCATCAGAAATGTGGTACTACAGAATAAGGCTGAGAATACGATGGATGGAGCATGTGGGCCATGAAGAAAGTTTTAAGGAAAATGGAAACAAAAAGGAGACTTATACTTAGAATAATAAAGAAACAATCATCAGAAATGTGGTACTACAGAAGAAGGCTGAGAAAACCATGGATGGAGCATGTGGGCCATGAAGAAAGTTTTAAGGAAAATGGAAACAAAAAGGAGACATACTTAGAATAAAAAAGAAACAAGCATCAGAAATGTGGTACTACAGAAGAAGGCTGAGAATACCATGGATGGAGCATGTGGGCCATGAAGAGAGTTTTAAGGAAAATGGAAACAAAAAGTAGACTTATACTTAGAATAAAAAAGAAACAAGCATCAGAAATGTGGTTCTACAGAATAAGGCTGAGAATACCATGGATGGAGCATGTGGGCCATGAAGAGAGTTTTAAGGAAAATGGAAACAAAAAGGAGTGTTATACTTAGAATAAAAAAGAAACAAGCATCAGAAATGTGGTTCTACAGAAGAAGGCTGAGAATACCATGGATGGAGCATGTGGGCCATGAAGAGAGTTTTTAGGAAAATGGAAACAAAAAGGAGATTTATACTTAGAATAAAAAAGAAGCAAGCATCAGAAATGTGGTTCTAAAGAATAAGGCTGAGAATACAATGGATGGAGCATGTGGGCCACGAAGAGAGTTTTAAGGAAAATGGAAACAAAAAGGAGACTTATACTTAGAATAAAAAAGAAGCAAGCATCAGAAATGTGGTTCTACAGAAGAAGGCTGAGAATACCATGGATGGAGCATGTGGGCCATGAAGAGAGTTTTAAGGAAAATGGAAACAAAAAGGAGACTTATACTTAGAATCAAAAAGAGACAAGCATCAGAAATGTGGTTCTAAAGAATAAGGCTGAGAATACCATGGATGGAGCATGTGGGCCATGATGAGAGTTTTAAGGAAAATGGAAACAAAAAGGAGACTTATACTTAGAATAAAAAAGAAGCAAGCCTCAGAAATGTGGTTCTAAAGAATAAGGCTGAGAATACCATGGATGGAGCATGTGGGCCATGAAGAGAGTTTTAAGGAAAATTGAAACAAAAAGGAGACTTATACTTAGAATAAAAAAGAAGCAAGCATCAGAAATGTGGTACTACAGAAGAAGGCTGAGAATACCATGGATGGAGCATGTGGGCCATGAAGAGAGTTTTAAGGAAAATTGAAACAAAAAGGAGACTTATACTTAGAATAAAAAAGAAACAAGCATCAGAAATGTGGTTCTACAGAATAAGGCTGAGAATACCATGGATGGAGCATGTGGGCCATGAAGAGAGTTTTAAGGAAAATGGAAACAAAAAGGAGACTTATACTTAGAATAAAAAAGAAACAAGTATCAGAAATTTGGTACTGCAGAAGAAGGCTGAGAATACCAGGGATGGAGCATGTGGGCCATGAAGAGAGTTTTAAGGAAAATGGAAACAAAAAGGAGACTTATACTTAGAATAAAAAAAGAAACAAGCATCAGAAATGTGGTTCTACAGAAGAAGGCTGAGAATACCATGGATGGAGCATGTGGGCCATGAAGAGAGTTTTAAGGAAAATGGGAAAAAAAAAGGAGACTTATACTTAGAATCAAAAAGAAACAAGCATCAGAAATGTGGTTCTACAGAAGAAGGCTGAGAATACCATGATGGAGCATGTGGGCCATGAAGAGAGTTTTAATGAAAATGGAAACAAAAAGGAGACTTATACTTAGAATCAAAAAGAGACAAGCATCAGAAATGTGGTTCTACAGAATAAGACTGAGAATACCATGGATGGAGCATGTGGGCCATGAAGAGAGTTTTAAGGAAAATGGAAACAAAAAGGAGACTTATACTTAGAATCAAAAAGAAACAAGCATCAGAAATGTGGTTCTACAGAATAAGGCTGAGAATACGATGGATGGAGCATGTGGGCCATGAAGAGAGTTTTAAGGAAAATGGAAACAAAAAGTAGACTTATACTTAGAATAAAAAAGAAACAAGCATCAGAAATGTGGTTCTACAGAATAAGGCTGAGAATACCATGGATGGAGCATGTGGGCCATGAAGAGAGTTTTAAGGAAAATGGAAACAAAAAGGAGATTTATCCTTAGAATAAAAAAGAAGCAAGCATCAGAAATGTGGTACTACAGAATAAGGCTGAGAATACCATGGATGGAGCATGTGGGCCATGAAGAGAGTTTTAAGGAAAATGGAAACAAAAAGGAGACTTATACTTAGAATAAAAAAAGAAACAAGCATCAGAAATGTGGTTCTAAAGAATAAGGCTGAGAATACCATGGATGGAGCATGTGGGCCATGAACAGAGTTTTAAGGAAAATGGAAACAAAAAGGAGACTTATACTTAGAATAAAAAAGAAGCAAGCATCAGAAATGTGGTTCTACAGAAGAAGGCTGAGAATACCATGGATGGAGCATGTGGGCCATGAAGAGAGTTTTAAGGAAAATGGAAACAAAAAGGAGACTTATACTTAGAATCAAAAAGAGACAAGCATCAGAAATGTGGTTCTAAAGAATAAGGCTGAGAATACCATGGATGGAGCATGTGGGCCATGATGAGAGTTTTAAGGAAAATGGAAACAAAAAGGAGACTTATACTTAGAATAAAAAAGAAGCAAGCATCAGAAATGTGGTTCTAAAGAATAAGGCTGAGAATACCATGGATGGAGCATGTGGGCCATGAAGAGAGTTTTAAGGAAAATTGAAACAAAAAGCAGACTTATACTTAGAATAAAAAAGAAGCAAGCATCAGAAATGTGGTACTACAGAAGAAGGCTGAGAATACCATGGATGGAGCATGTGGGCCATGAAGAGAGTTTTAAGGAAAATGGAAACAAAAAGGAGACTTATACTTAGAATAAAAAAGAAACAAGCATCAGAAATGTGGTTCTACAGAATAAGGCTGAGAATACCATGGATGGAGCATGTGGGCCATGAAGAGAGTTTTAAGGAAAATGGAAACAAAAAGGAGACTTATACTTAGAATAAAAAAGAAACAAGTATCAGAAATTTGGTACTGCAGAAGAAGGCTGAGAATACCATGGATGGAGCATGTGGGCCATGAAGAGAGTTTTAAGGAAAATGGAAACAAAAAGGAGACTTATACTTAGAATAAAAAAAGAAACAAGCATCAGAAATGTGGTTCTACAGAAGAAGGCTGAGAATACCATGGATGGAGCATGTGAGCCATGAAGAGAGTTTTAAGGAAAATGGGAAAAAAAAAGGATACTTATACTTAGAATAAAAAAGAAACAAGGATCAGAAATTTGGTACTACAGAATAAGGCTGAGAATACGATGGATGGAGCATGTGGGCCATGAAGAGAGTTTTAAGGAAAATGGAAACAAAAAGGAGATTTATACTTAGAATCAAAAAGAGACAAGCATCAGAAAGGTGGTTCTACAGAAGAAGGCTGAGAATACCATGATGGAGCATGTGGGCCATGAAGAGAGTTTTAATGAAAATGGAAACAAAAAGGAGACTTATACTTAGAATCAAAAAGAGACAAGCATCAGAAATGTGGTTCTACAGAATAAGACTGAGAATACCATGGATGGAGCATGTGGGCCATGATGAGAGTTTTAAGGAAAATGGAAACAAAAAGGAGACTTATACTTAGAATCAAAAAGAAACAAGCATCAGAAATGTGGTTCTACAGAATAAGGCTGAGAATACGATGGATGGAGCATGTGGGCCATGAAGAGAGTTTTAAGGAAAATGGAAACAAAAAGTAGACTTATACTTAGAATAAAAAAAAACAAGCATCAGAAATGTGGTTCTACAGAATAAGGCTGAGAATACCATGGATGGAGCATGTGGGCCATGAAGAGAGTTTTAAGGAAAATGGAAAAAAAAGGAGATTTATCCTTAGAATAAAAAAGAAACAAGCATCAGAAATGTGGTACTACAGAATAAGGCTGAGAATACCATTGATGGAGCATGTGGGCCATGAAGAGAGTTTTAAGGAAAATGGAAACAAAAAGGAGACTTATACTTAGAATAAAAAAAGAAACAAGCATCAGAAATGTGGTTCTACAGAAGAAGGCTGAGAATACCATGGATGGATCATGTGGGCCATGAAGAGAGTTTTAAGGAAAATGGACAAAAAAAAAGGAGACTTATACTTAGAATAAAAAAGAAACAAGGATCAGAAATTTGGTACTACAGAATAAGGCTGAGAATACGATGGATGGAGCATGTGGGCCATGAAGAGAGTTTTAAGGAAAATGGAAACAAAAAGGAGACTTATACTTAGAATAAAAAAGAAGCAAGCATCAGAAATTTGGTACTACAGAATAAGGCTGAGAATACCATGGATGGAGCATGTGGGCCATGAAGAGAGTTTTAAGGAAAATGGATACAAAAAGGAGACTTATACTTAGAATAAAAAAGAAACAAGCATCAGAAATGTGGTTCTACAGAATAAGGCTGAGAATACCATGGATGGAGCATGTGGGCCATGAAGAGAGTTTTAAGGAAAATGGAAACAAAAAGGAGACTTATACTTAGAATCAAAAAGAAACAAGCATCAGAAATGTGGTTCTACAGAAGAAGGCTGAGAATACCATGGATGGAGCATGTGGGCCATGAAGAGAGTTTTAAGGAAAATGGAAACAAAAAGGAGACTTATACTTAGAATTAAAAAGAAACAAGCATCAGAAATGTGGTACTACAGAAGAAGACTGAGAATACCATGGATGGAGCATGGGGGCCATGAAGAGAGTTTTAAGGAAAATGGAAACAAAAAGGAGACTTATACTTAGAATAAAAAAAGAAACAAGCATCAGAAATGTGGTTCTACAGAAGAAGGCTGAGAATACCATGGATGGAGCTTGTGGGCCATGAAGAGAGTTTTAAGGAAAATGGAAAAAAAAAGGAGACTTATACTTAGAATAAAAAAGAAACAAGGATCAGAAATTTGGTACTACAGAAGAAGGCTGAGAATACCATGGATGGAGCATGTGGGCCATGAAGAGAGTTTTAAGGAAAATGGAAACAAAAAGGAGACTTATACTTAGAATAAAAAAGAAACAAGCATCAGAAATGTGGTTCTACAGAAGAAGGCTGAGAATACCATGGATGGAGCATGTGGGCCATGAAGAGAGTTTTAAGGAAAATGGAATCAAAAAGGAGACTTATACTTAGAATAAAAAAGAAACAAGCATCAGAAATGTTGTACTACAGAAGAATGCTGAGAATACCATGGATGGAGCATGTGGGCCATGAAGAGAGTTTTAAGGAAAATGGAAACAAAAAGTAGACTTATACTTAGAATAAAAAAAAACAAGCATCAGAAATGTGGTTCTACAGAATAAGGCTGAGAATACCATGGATGGAGCATGTGGGCCATGAAGAGAGTTTTAAGGAAAATGGAAACAAAAAGGAGATTTATCCTTAGAATAAAAAAGAAGCAAGCATCAGAAATGTGGTACTACAGAATAAGGCTGAGAATACCATGGATGGAGCATGTGGGCCATGAAGAGTGTTTTAAGGAAAATGGAAACAAAAAGGAGACTTATACTTAGAATAAAAAAAGAAACAAGCATCAGAAATGTGGTTCTACAGAAGAAGGCTGAGAATACCATGGATGGATCATGTGGGCCATGAAGAGAGTTTTAAGGAAAATGGACAAAAAAAAAGGAGACTTATACTTAGAATAAAAAAGAAACAAGGATCAGAAATTTGGTACTACAGAATAAGGCTGAGAATACGATGGATGGAGCATGTGGGCCATGAAGAGAGTTTTAAGGAAAATGGAAACAAAAAGGAGACTTATACTTAGAATAAAAAAGAAGCAAGCATCAGAAATGTGGTACTACAGAATAAGGCTGAGAATACCATGGATGGAGCATGTGGGCCATGAAGAGAGTTTTAAGGAAAATGGATACAAAAAGGAGACTTATACTTAGAATAAAAAAGAAACAAGCATCAGAAATGTGGTTCTACAGAATAAGGCTGAGAATACCATGGATGGAGCATGTGGGCCATGAAGAGAGTTTTAAGGAAAATGGAAACAAAAAGGAGACTTATACTTAGAATCAAAAAGAAACAAGCATCAGAAATGTGGTTCTACAGAAGAAGGCTGAGAATACCATGGATGGAGCATGTGGGCCATGAAGAGAGTTTTAAGGAAAATGGAAACAAAAAGGAGACTTATACTTAGAATTAAAAAGAAACAAGCATCAGAAATGTGGTACTACAGAAGAAGACTGAGAATACCATGGATGGAGCATGGGGGCCATGAAGAGAGTTTTAAGGAAAATGGAAACAAAAAGGAGACTTATACTTAGAATAAAAAAAGAAACAAGCATCAGAAATGTGGTTCTACAGAAGAAGGCTGAGAATACCATGGATTGGGCTTGTGGGCCATGAAGAGAGTTTTAAGGAAAATGGAAAAAAAAAGGAGACTTATACTTAGAATAAAAAAGAAACAAGGATCAGAAATTTGGTACTACAGAAGAAGGCTGAGAATACCATGGATGGAGCATGTGGGCCATGAAGAGAGTTTTAAGGAAAATGGAAACAAAAAGGAGACTTATACTTAGAATAAAAAAGAAACAAGCATCAGAAATGTGGTTCTACAGAAGAAGGCTGAGAATACCATGGATGGAGCATGTGGGCCATGAAGAGAGTTTTAAGGAAAATGGAATCAAAAAGGAGACTTATACTTAGAATAAAAAAGAAACAAGCATCAGAAATGTTGTACTACAGAAGAATGCTGAGAATACCATGGATGGAGCATGTGAGCCATGAAGAGAGTTTTAAGGAAAATGGAAACAAAAAGGAGACTTATACTTAGAATCAGAATGAGATATGCATCAGAAATTTGTTTCTACAGAAGAATGCTAAAAATATCATGGTTGGAGCATATGAGCCATGAGGAAGTTTTATGGATAATGGAAGCGAAAAGTAGACTTATACTTAGAATAAGAAATAGGCAAGCATCAGAGATGTGGTTCTACAGAAAAAGGCCGAGAATACCATTGAAGGAGCATGTGAACCATGTGGAAGTTTTATGGATAATGGAAACCATAAGAAGACTTATTCTTAGAATCAGAAAGAGACAAGCATCAGAGATGTGGATCTACAGAAGAACGCTGAGTGTACCATGGTGGGGGCATGTGAACCATAAGGAGGTTTTATGGATTATGGAAACACAAATCAGAGATGTGGTTCTACAAAAGTAAGCTGAGAATACTTAGAATCAGAAAAAGACAATTGAAGAATTTGACCCTCACGGAACATATTAAAGGCAAGAGATAGAAGCGAAATAACCCAATAAATGGTCTTGTGTAACTGATTTTCAGAACAATGATGAATAAACTTTCATTAATTTGTATAAAAACATTCCGACTTAGCATCTTATCCCTCTCCCAACAAATTTACATTAAATTCTACAAAGAAATTGTAAATATTAATTTTAGATTAGGAATTTCATTTAGTAAATGATGCTTTTTGTTAGAATAAATGTGATCTTTTGGTGAATGGAATATTATATGTAGAGTTGGGTCTATATGTGTGTCCCTTAGCTAGGTTTAATTTAGGACTAGTAAAGCCCAGCCTTTCCCCATACTTATCTATTTCCGTAGTATCAAAAGATAGAGCAGCACCAAATAATGAATTATTTCACTAATCCAAAAAATTATTGAAATGATATCGAAAATTATTTTTAGGACAATATTATATTTACTTATATATTTAGAAGAGTATATTTTAAAATTATTTTGAAGAAGCCTCCAAATAACAGTTTCTATAATTTTTAACCATTTTCATTTCATTAAATTTTAATTAATTGTGATTTCACTGTTTTTTCATACTTTTAAAAATTCCCTTGTATTTCATTATTTAGCCAAACAACAATATATCCTTTTATCAAGCCACTCGTTTCATATATTCTCGGAGGATAGATTGGCATTGCACTTTTAATATTTCGCCCGAAATGAAAGTTGGGGATTTAATGTTGCTTTGCACATTCAAGAAGTATCGCTTCTCTTTATGAAAAAAAAGAAAAATTAAGCAAACTTCTTATGTTGATCTTTAACTTTTCTCTATGACGTCTGGTAATATCCATTGTTAAATCCGAAGGATTTATATGGCTTTCTTTGTCGGACAATTCATTGATTATAAAATTTCACTTTTTGAGTAGCGATATTTTGACGATGACTCAAGATCACCGGAACCCAATCGAAGATTTGATCATCATTATTATTGTTTTTGTTTGTTTATTTTTTAAACAATGTTTTTATTTGAACAAAGTATCTATAAACAAAAAAAATGCTCTTCTTTTCGTCATCCTCTGCCAGCCGCAATGATGGAGAAAGCGTTACTTCACACCATCGCCAATGAGACACGCTGCAATAACCAGTCCGTTTCCCCAGGTTCGTCTCTTAATCGAGACACAATCTCGCTAACCCTCCGAAGGAACGCCACCGAATTAGGGCCAGTATTAATCATCAAAATTGTTTTAATGTTAAGCACTAAAAATAATAAAACATTAGACCAGACAGCGTTTAAATATACAGAAGAGATTATTAGTATGAGAGTACGTGTCAAAATTTCATTGAGATCTTTATTCTGATGCGAATTTATATTGTTTGTCAATAAGGAAATAAATATTTTGTTTTCTTGTCTATGACTATATGCAGGTTAAAAGATGATTGTGTTAAGGTTAATTTCTCGTGTGGAAGATTAACCTTTCAGGATTCGAAGTATAATCTTCCTTGGATTTCTATTGGCATTTGAAAATTTTAAAAAAGGAAACTTTGATTCTGCAAAAAAATCAAATGTTCATGCAGAGATTTGCCAATTGAATTAATCGATATAAAATCAAAATGATAAATTCTTTCTAGTTTTACAGAATCCAATTTCGAATGCAGTGATTATGAATATATTTTCGTGTCTTGAAAATATTTAAATGGCATCAGAGGCAAGGCAAGAATGTTTCAGATTTGATGCTGCAGTTAATAAACTGTTGCAAAAGCTTTGTTTCAAGAGAAACAATTTGAATTTGCGTACGTTTTGCTTTTAAAGCAATTTTCCGATCTTAATTCTTGCTTCTTGTTCTCTAGTCTATCATCATCTATAATCGAAGCTTTCTGTGTCCTGGGTAACACGATAAACGACATCCGACAGCAAGGCCTCTTATCAGGAGGTTTTGAGGAGTGTGGAACAACCTCTTAGTTACTGGTCTTTCCAGGTTCACCCTGACCTGGGGTGGTAGTACCTGTTAGGGTACCAGCTGCGGGCAAATAGTTAAAGCCCAAACAGGGGTCAAAACACGATGGAAGTGTAAAATAGGTTTTAATACCAGCAGTCCATTTTTGGAAAATATTATAACTAGCAATAGATTTTTGGAAAAAAATATTACCATCAATACATATTATCAATAAATATATTAGCAAATAAAAGATAATATCAATAAATATTTTAGCAAATAAAAGATGATGAAATGAAAATGTACTCGGGAAAGACAATGTTTCAAAAGTCTCGTGGCGGTGTTAATTTTTTTGTTTAAAATTGATAGTAAGATAGACAAGGGCATCACGTCAGCTATCGTGAACGATAGCTATCTGAGGAGAAATTTTTCTTTTAGATCCGTAAGTTTAAAAACCTAATTTTACAATCACAAGTGTTTGACCAAAGGCGACATAATAGGTGACTTCTAAGAAGTAGTTTCATAGATTTCCAGGACCAGCAGCTACTAATGCTACAGCAGGAATCGATGGAGTTTGTGGTTGGGAATATGTTATAGTAATTTACCCACGCACGCATGGACACTCCCAGCTATAAATAGGAGCAGGTACTGCCTTTTGGAGAGGGAATTTTCCAGCAGACATCTCTGACAGTCGAACCGCACACTCTTGATGTAACACACTCGTTTGTATATGTCTGTATTACTGTTTCCGCTAATATATATGTTTAACTCAATTCCTCTATTGTGTATTTATTTCTGGCCCTAACAAAGCCACGATAGAATATGTGATAGGATGAATTAAGATCCAAAATTACGTCCTTTGCTGCTAATTACAGCTGTCGACTCAGTCTAGTTACAATAACGGAGTAAACGGCGTTTGAGGAAGAAGTTAATCGGCGATTAAATCCCGTGATTGTGTGAGCGTAACCTTAGGTAGGGCATATTTGGACTCCTTGCTTATCAAGAATGATCAAGCTCTGGTAGTTAGGGCTATGTTAAAAAGAATGTCTCCCGAGGCGACAAATAAGTCCGCTGAACTGCGTGCAGAGGAAGTTAGGAATACGTCTCATCGGCATGTCGCGTGCGTCATATTGCCTGATAAACGGACCGTCACTACAAAGTCGGCACATGTAAGGCTTTTCGTGATTACATTCTGTTTCTAACTATTCCACACCCAGTAACCCCTTGCGTCTCAGTGTCTTTACTGCCTTGCATGGGGTAAACAAGATTAATATATATATATATATATATATATATATATATGTGTGTGTGTGTGTGTGTGTGTGTGTGTGTGTGTGTGTGTGTGTGTGTGTGTGTGTGTGTGTGTGCAATACTTAGTGGAAAGCGCTCAATGTCAGTGATAGAACTAACATATCAAGTTGTATGGATATGAGTTTGTGATCCTGGGTTTCATGCTTTTACGATCATCAACTTGTCTAATGATCGTAAAAGCGAGAAACCCAGGGTCACAAACACATATCCATACAACTGAATATATATATATATATATATATATATATATATATATATATATATTACACAGCAAAAAAAATACAAAATTACCTCAGAGTATAAATCTATTTCAGCCAACGCTAAGTACGTTGGTCTTATTCAACCCTGGTAGATTGACTGTTACCCAAATGAGGTAATTTTGATATTTGCTGGTGTGTGTAATGTATATGCTCTGTTATAATAAATACATTGAGCTCTCTTTGTGTATCAGTTTTAATATTTGATATTATTTGGATCCACCTGGATTATATAGCAACAGATCTATTACATATACTATATATATATATATAGAGAGAGAGAGAGAGATAATATTAGTGGTGAATATACACATACATATGCAATTATATATACATATATGTATAAAAATAATTCCAAGAGGATATGATCCAGGTAGAACTCGATGTCCAGGACAGAGTAAGGATATAATAAAAAGACTTAAACACTAATAGTCCATGGTCATAATTTATTCCATTGGAATCGTAAGAACAATCCAATTCATCAGACCTACAGATTCAAAAAGAAAACAGAACAACAACTCCGGGAAAAATTGGTGAGAGTATGTGTGAGAGTGTGGGGGACCTGTGATCTATATAGAGGGGTAACAGACGAGAGAGACAGGGAGATCCGAAGGTGGAGAGGGCATTAAAATCTAACAGAGGGAAGATTTAAAGAGGGGTTTCAGTGAGAAAAGGGTGCGTATTTTCAAGCATCCGAAGATATACCGGAAGAGTGTACATTTCTTGGCGACACACACACCCATAGGCGATAAAATCTTATACTCCCGCTCAGACCCCTACAACGCATACATGCACACACAATACACACACATCTATATATATATATATATATATATATATATATATATATATACATCTACATCTGCACGCCTAGGACAGCCGATTTCAAAACCAATGCTAAATTCGCTATAATGAGATAAAGGAAAAGTTTAGATAAGATAACATTAGAAAGATTTTAGGATTCCTTGAAGTTAAGTGAAGACGACGCTCGGAAACATATTGTCTAGCCGGGCCAAGTCATAAACTAACAATATAGATAGTTCTAATATATAACCCTGCAAATCACAACTTACTTACCCACCCCCACGCGGATCTAACCACGTACGCACATCATCTCATACACACTCTTTAATGAGTCAAGTGATCACACACACCCATCTCAGTATACACGCTTACGCATACCCTACTCACTCCCTATTCAAGGACCAAAAACACATGCGCGCCCATCCCACCAGCAGAGGCCCCCATAAAATTATCGGACTGGCTAAATGATTCTCGGGCGACCTGTTTTCATCCCGCCCTCATCCCAAATAACAACCCAAACGCGACCGTTTGACCAACACAAGGAATTTTGGAGAAATCCCGCTGACAAGATAAAAGACAGATGAAAAGCTACAGACAAAATTCCATTTTCACTCTTCGGACTTCCGGTTGATTATACATACCTGCGTACATCTACACCCATATACAGCTATATGTCTACATATATATATCTAAATATACACACACACACATAACCACATCTGCATATATATATCTACCTACGTATCCATACGTCCATACATGTAGGTGTACACACACACACACACACATATTTATATACTTACCCACATACGCATATATATACATATATTTATGGGTATACTTATATATACACATCTACCCACACACGCATAAACCCATATGAACGCACATATCCATTTCTATATTTAAACCAAATCAAAGGCCAATTAAAAAATATAATATTCTAAAACCGCTGGGTGAGTAGCGTGTATCTATCTCTAATGTTAGAATGTATACCTAGGTGTCTAACTATTATAATGCTATCTGATTTTGCAAATCAGTTATTAGGGGAACGTTTACCTACCTAACCACTCACACATGTATCACCACGTGAATAAAGAAAAACCAAAATTACAAAAATTAGAAATACATGGCGCATCACATAAACATACACAATGATACATATAAGTAATGGTCATTACATGAATGAAGCCTAAAAAAGAAGAAAAAAATTTGGAATACATGGCGCCTCACATAACCATACACAATAATACATACAAGTAATATTCAATACACAGAAAGTCATGCCCGATGTTACTGGGCTAAGGTGGAAGTGTCACACCCGACAACGTGTTACAAAACGGTGTTCATGTTTTGAACCGTTTTATGTGTCTACATTTGGAGAGGATCTCACTCCGAAGGTTTAACAGTTCAATCCTGATTTTCATCTCTCATAATAAAGATCTTTTCGGCGATGCACAGATTACACCTATCACGGAAGTTATTAGGTGTGCTAGCTCTTGACAAGTATCTCCATTCGAAAAGTGGGGTTAGACCCCTATCCACCAGATGCTTGTAGTGTTTGGATAGGGACGTTTGGTTTCTGAGGTATCTGTGTCTGAAGGAGTGCCTATGGCTGTATAGACGTTGCTTCCAATCACCAGCGGATATACCTATGTATCTTTTCTTCTCGTTTCTGTTTTCTTCGGGGAAGATAGTTGCCTCGTACACTAAGTTTTTATACATGCACTTACCCCCGATAGGGCAAAGATCTTTATTCCTACAACTGCAGGTGGGGTCACTCGTTTGAGTTACGTTATTGTGGTAGTTTTTAAGTATTCTACAATTATGGGAAGATATAATTTTCTCTATATTATTCACGCACAAGTAACTAATTTTCAGTGTTTTCCTATTGAAAATTTTATGTAATGGATGTTTATTATGAAAGTGTTTATCTCCTAATCTAAGGAAGAAACTACCTATATCAATTTTAGAGAGCTTGCAATATGGTGGGTTAAACCATATTACTTTCCTCTTTCTGTATTTAGTTCTATTCTTAATATTTTGATTTGCTAGTTCTTTGTTAAATTTTAATTCTTGTCAAAAACCACTATTCCTGAGGGCCTGGTTGTATGTAAATTTATTCTCTTCAAAAATTCTATGGTTAGAAGATAGCTTGTTTATTCTAGTATTCACGGTTTTGGGGATGTGGTCTATCACAGATTTAGGGTGGTTAGAGTGGATGTTGTTATATAGGGGTGTCTGATCCAGTTTATGGAAAGGTCTAAATGTATCATTTGATAGGTTAAGAGTAATGTCCAAAAAGTTAGCAATTTTAAGGTTGGAAGATATTTCAATCTTAAGGCCTAGGTATTTGAAGGCTCTGACGACCTTCTTATGTAAGCTTGAAGTTAAGGGGCCATTACTACTAGGGACGAAGATCAGACCGTCATCTCTATAAAGCCCGACTTGGTTGAGGTTAACTATTCTACTTAGGGTATCTAGTATATATATGCCCACTACATCTGCAATTTGGTATGTTCTTTTTATCTGAGCGCTTTCGGCTATACATTTAGCCATTTTCAAGGATTAAATATTTTAACTGTTAAATAAGAAATAGTTTGTTGCATGTATGCTTTATATCTTGTCTGTCGAATTCAATAAAATCTGCATGAAAGAAAGGATTGCTACCTAAATACACACACACACACACACACACACACACACACACACATATATATATATATATATATATATATATATATGTATGCAGGTGTGCAGTGAAATAGGAAAGAACACGTTAGGTAGATAATCCGGTGTTCCTTAATATTTAACTTTATTTTCAAAAGGACAGTGCTCCATACAGAAGTAGAGCTTATATTATAATAATATTTTTAGTTTTTAAAAATATGATTCCTCCGCTACATAAGAGTTCTCATGTTTCAAAAGCGAGAGCCGAGACCCCTAACATAATTTTTTAAGTTATGAAGAGTTAAGGCGTCTGGACCCGCTTCCTTGTCAAGCGAGAATTTGGGAATAAGCTATCTTTTGGTTAGCTGGTGTTTATAACTACGGTATCATTGGAACATTTGTTGCTATGGAAACGGCTAGTTTCGGCCGTTGAAGTTTGGTGGTTTAAGGGGCTAAGAATTAAGAATTAATTTTTATCTACAGGCCAGTCCCTTTCTAAAGAAGCGTATCAAGTTACAATGTCCAGAGTGTTTTTGGCTTATGCTAGTCAGACGGCGTCTTTTTTATTTATGGGTTTGCCTTGAGTCGTTGAGTGACTAGAAGGTTATGTTTCATTATTATCTATTTGATCTGTTTGTTTATTTGTTTATTTACATGGCTTTTTTTATCAAAGGGTTTTTCTCAATAATTATTGGGCTGAGTTTTTTAAGGCTTTTAAATTATGGATTTAATTTGTTTAAATCTATTTATTAATTATTTAATGCGAAAATCATTTGATGACGACAGAACACCGTTAACTCATGTCTATGATTTAGTAACTTTTCACTATTTAGACATCTAATTATGTGCAGTTTTTCGTGTAGGCACAGAGGGCATGGGTCATCCCAGGTTTTACATGTTCTAGTTCTATTTATTATTTTCCATTTTACTTTCGGTGTTTTGTTCGTTTCCTTTAAATGCCAGTAGTATCTCAATACTACTGGCATTTATTATTTTCCATTTTACTTTCGGTGTTTTGTTCGTTTCCTTTAAATGCCAGTAGTATCTCAATACTACTGGCATTTAAAGGAAACGAACAAAACACCGAAAGTAAAATGGAAAATAATAAATAGAACTAGAACATGTAAAACCTGGGATGACCCATGCCCTCTGTGCCTACACGAAAAACTGCACATAATTAGATGTCTAAATAGTGAAAAGTTACTAAATCATAGACATGAGTTAACGGTGTTCTGTCGTCATCAAATGATTTTCGCATTAAATAATTAATAAATAGATTTAAACAAATTAAATCCATAATTTAAAAGCCTTAAAAAACTCAGCCCAATAATTATTGAGAAAAACCCTTTGATAAAAAAAGCCATGTAAATAAACAAATAAACAAACAGATCAAATAGATAATAATGAAACATAACCTTCTAGTCACTCAACGACTCAAGGCAAACCCATAAATAAAAAAGACGCCGTCTGACTAGCATAAGCCAAAAACACTCTGGACATTGTAA
>OZ038508.1:31415200-31432700 GCA_964036315.1 Acanthosepion esculentum | reverse complement strand
CGAAACCCGACTAAACCATTTGCGCACGGCAGGGATGAAGGTGAATTTAGACGTATTTATTTTTTAGACAGACACGCCAGTTACCGGAGAACTCGATTCGTCTTGACAAAGAGTCTTGCATCAGTAGCATCAATAGTCACTGTTTACAAAATCATTTTTCTACCCGAAGTGCTCAACCAAAATAATTTTTTTCAGGAGCATGTATATATTGTCATCCACACGCAGACTCTTTCGCTGTTTCACAGCTCATTAGTGATATTTAATAATCAAACAAATCATTTTACCTTATATGGGGAATAGGCTATTTCGGCAGACGACGAAAGTGGTCGTCTGTCTTTTCAACCCTGATGGGGAATAAAGTACAGGTCTTTGGGGAAAACTATATACAATTTGATACAAAATTATACTTCTTTCAATATGTATGCAGATAGATAGATATGTAGAAAGAAGAAATTTGCGTAAAAACAAAGGATTATTAAACAAAAAATAGGAAATTGAATATTTGGAAACAGATACTCAAATAATGAACGTGCTAATCTATATTATCTATACTAAACGAATAAACCCCATTAATGATATCAGAAAGAGGCGGCTGAAGTTCCGGGGACACATAATGATGAAAGAGGGCCTGGAGAATCTGATACTCACGGGTCGAATAGAGAGAAAGAAAGACAAGGGAAAACAACGCGTGACATACCTAGCGGCTTTAAGCAAATGGATGACAGAACATAGACGAGGGGAGGAAGCAGAGGGAAGGAACTTGTTGAGAGCTGCAAGGTATAGTGGGAGGTGGAGAGCCATGATCGTCTACGTCCTGAAAGGACACGGCACATAGAAAGAAGAATGATATTTGCTTCGACGCACATTCACACGCACATAAACACACGATGTGCACGTGTAATATGTTTAACCACTCAAATATTTATTTGAGTTTTCTAATGCCCCTCCTCCTGAAAAAATAAATAAATATTGGCAACAGGACACCATTGCCTTAAATAAATATCTGAATTTTTCACCTTTGGGATGAGTTCAAAATCTCTTTTAGCAAAAGCTAGTTTTGTTTTCTCTTTTTCTTTAAGTTTACATCATGACGAAATTTTACCTACTAAAATAATATTTTTACTATAACTTTTATATAAAAAAAATACTTGTTTATGGTGTGCTTTTCAGATTCTTTGCTAAATACTGTTACATTGACCTTATTATTTTGCGATAGCCTTCACTGATGTATGACAAGTGCTTGCCTTTCATAAGTTAGTTCAGATTGTTGTTAAAGATAGTAATTGAATAATTTTTACTCACTGACATATTTCCCTTCAAGCTGCGACGTAAAGTAACATATTTTATGACAATCACAGAAGACAGCGTTATTAAATACACAGAAAGTCATTAATGCAGTATAGATGGAAGATGTTATTAAGAAGTTGTGAGAAACGTAAGATTAATTTCGAGCACTAACTAATCAAAAGTCATTCAAAAGTTGTTATGATCCAAGATTAGGACCAAGGAAGAACAACACGAACACAAGAGTAGAAATAACAAAGATATATGATACGAAATAATAATACGAGATGTGGAAGCTGTTAGTATGACTGTCAGTCTGGTTTAGAGTGAACTATTATCGGCTCGACTCGATTCGTCTCGATATTTAACAACCCTCCCACGTGGATCGCATGTGGCACAAGGCCAGCTTAATGTGGGTTCTCCGAACCCGTAGGCTCGGCCAAAAATATACCCATTTAGAACTCGTATAAACGGGTTCAGGGACTGTCTACCTCCCGGGACGAAACTTTGCCCTTCGGCAAAGCCTCGTCCGGGTTCCTCTCTGCCAAAGCAGAGAGTTCGACAGAAGTCGCACACAGTCAGAGACTGCTCACGACTCGATTCCGTCTCGTCCCTCTTTCTTTTGGGAGGCGCAGTATACATAGTGTCAGAAGAGTTCACTCTGTGTTATAGGTAAGGTCCCATAACACACCCTCCCAAAGCTTTTACCTCGCAGGGGTCTTTAATATTTTTTTCCTTTTCGGATTAATCATCAAAGGCTCTGTAAAAAGATTTTCTGCTTGCTTTCCGCGGTTCTGAAATTACTTGAGGCCTTTGCAGAGTGAATGTGTCAAATATTGTGTCCATTACTTCCTCCTCTTCCTGAGGTAGACCGTTAGAATCCTCTAACAGCCTCTTTCTGATCTGATTTAAGTGTCTTTTATGCGAGAACTTCGGACCCTGAATTATGTAAATCACGTTCCCCATTCGTTTCTCTATTGTACCTGGTTCCCAATAGGATGTATTGTTTTTTAACATTTTAAAAAAAACTTTCTCCCCGGGGTTAAATTTTCTTTTTGGTACAAACGACGTTGGTGATTGCTTTGTCTGTTTTGTCAGTAATTTGTCGAATACTGATCTAATTTTTCGGGCGAACATCACTTCCGCCGGTGATAATGCCGATGGCGTAGTACTGTTCGATGTAATTCTATACACTTGCAAGAATTGTCGTAAAGCCTTTTCTGTTGGTACGTCATAAACTTTCTTAGTGCTCTTTTTACTGTATCTACAAACCTCTCCGCTTGCCCGTTTGATCTTGGGTGATATGGCGGGGATTCGATGTGTTTCACCTGAAAAGTTTCACAAAATTCTTGAAAATCCGCAGATGTAAATTGTGTCCCATTATCGGTGACTAGACAGTCAACCACTCCGAAACGAGCAAACAGCTCGTGAAGGCAATTTAGTCTCAGAAGTAGGTTTTCTACAACGAAATACTTCTGGTCATTTGCTGTAACTGTCTACTACAATCAAGTAGTAGAAACCATCTAATGGACCTGCGAAATCTACATGGATTCTCGACCACGGTCGATCTGTCTTAGGCCATGGCTTATGAGTGATCGGAGGTGCTTTGGCTGCTAAGGAACAGCCCTTGCATTTGTGCATTTGTATAATATCTTGATCCATGTTTGGCCAGTACACGTAACTTCGCATTAAGGATTTTATCCTCTTCTTTCCTGGGTGGCCCATGTGAAAATCCTTGAGGATTCGCCTTTGTAGCGTTTTCGGGGTTACTACTCTTTCATTATATAGTAGAACATTATCACCTATTAGCAGTGTAGACAAGTAGACCTTTCTTTGAACCAAATATTGTCAATAACGGCTCATGGTCAGTCTGTAAGGTGAAAAATCTACCGTAAATATATCTGTGGAATCTCGTAACCGCAAACATATTCCCCAGCACTTCTTTTTCGATTTGCGAGTAATTTTGTTCGGCTGGTAGCAAGGTTCTTGACGCATGCGCGATGGATTTTAGTGTCCTATCCGGCATTTTATGAAGTATACATGCCCCAACACCATAGGCACTCGCGTCACTCGCGACTATTATTTCCAATTTTGGGTCACAATGCGCTAAATATAAATCTGCTTTTAGAGTCTTAATGATTTTGTCGAAAGTTTTCTGACATCATCTGACCATTCCCAAACTTTTTCCTACTTCAACAGTTCGTTTAGGGGTGCGCGTAATTTGTGCATGTTAGGAATAAATTCTTGATTATAATTTACTAAACCCAAGAAGCTTTGTAACTCGGCTAAATCTTTTGTATTCGGCATTTGTTTTATTGCCGTGGCCCTTTCTGGGTCTGGTCTTCTTCCTTCTTCTGAAAACCGCTTGAGCCTGTTGCCAATGCTGTTCAATATTTTTGCTATTTATCAGGATGTCATCAAGTTATGCGATCGTGAAATCCAGTCCGCCTAGCACAGTGTCCATTATTTGCTGAAATATCGCCGGCGCGACCTTGATCCCGAATGGTAATCTCTGGAACTTATATAACCCTTTATGTGTGTTTATGCACGACAACCTCGAGCTTTCCTCATCTACTGGTACTTGTAGGTATGCTTCGCTCAAGTCTATCTTTGAGAAAAATTTTCCTCCGTTCAATTTTGTGAAAACTTTCTTCTGGACTAGGGAGAGGATCGTGATAATCCTTAATCGCTGCATTCAATCCCGTCGAGAAATTAGCGCATACTCGTATCTCACCCGATTTTTTTTCACATAAGCCGTAGGTGCGGCCCATTGACTATATTCTACTTTTGTCAATATACCGGTTTTCAGAAGTCTATCCAACTCTTCGTCTATTTTTTCTAATGATGCAAAAGGTACATTTCTTTTATTCTTGAAAATGGATTGTACATTTTCTTTAGGTTCGATTTTTGCCGCCATTTTTTTACACTTCTGCTCGTCCTCTTTAGTAATATTCTCGTTAAGTAGATACAACGAATTTTCATAATGTTTCGCTTCCTGTCTCAAATACAATATGAAACATAATATTTATTACTGCACAAAGAAATCTTATTCACACTCGGCAAAATCTTTTCAAAGTTCCTTCCTCGTTTCTATCTAGATATTTGACAATGTGTGACTATTATTTCACAAATTACTCAAATAGGTCCCTATTTTCTGTCATTGAATTGATAAACTTGATTCATCATTGATATTATAGCAGCCTGTAGCCTGATTATTACATCATCGTCATCATCGTCATCATCATCATTATCATCATCATCATCTCCTTGACTTTTGTAATCGTGGGACGGTTCCAAATGCAGAAGCCACACTAACTCTTTTCCACAACGGTCTATTAACGGCAGCCATCAGCAATTCTGGTACAGTCATACCTGTCCATTTTTTGACATTGTCCAACCAGTTTTTTACGCTGCCGTCCTCTCCTATGTCCACCTTCAACGATGCCTTGAATGATGGTCTTTCACAGACTGTCGTGCCTTGTAATGTGTTCAAACCACGCCATTTTTCTCTTACAGTGGCGAGAAGAGGTTCCTGGTGTCCCACAATATTTTCAACCCTTTCTCGCACAAACACATTGGCTTTTTTTTGTTCCCAATAGAAAATGCCAAAGAGTTTTCTCCAGCATTTGTTCTCAAACGCGTGGATCCTTCTCTCTGTTTCTGCCAACAATGTCCACGTTTCATGTCCACATAGGAGAATGGAGACTACCAGCGATTTGTACAGTCTGGACTTTGTTTGAAAGCTGATTTTGCTCCTCCATATTCTTGTCAATTTGGCCATCGCTGCCATTGCTGCGGCAATCCGTGTGCATTTTACATAATATTTCCATAATATGTACATTTTCTAGATTAAACAATGCATTCTTGCAAATCATATAATTATCAAAGTAACTTTCATCACACTGCTGTTTTATCCAACTTTTTAATTTTTATGTATTTTCATTTTGCTTTTGTAACTGGTGTCAGAAATTTTATCCATAGATATTCTTCCTTAATTTTGTGAGATTTCAAATTTTTGAGATTGTTAGATTTTTACGCAAGACTATAGGAAAACTTCGAGGTGAGAATATCTTAATTTGTAATATTACGAATATTTAAACTGTTATAAAAGCAATTCAGTGAGTTATAATAAATTAAGGTTTCTAATACTTTATTTAATAGCCGGTTTATTCATTAATTTCTCATAACAGGCACAGAAAAATATTTCTAAGTTGCATTTTTATTGGCTTAAAACACTGTGAAACAATCTATTGTCTTACAAACGTATTATTTGAGATGCGAACTTAATTTTTATTGCCAGTTGGTTACATACACACACACATTTTGAGAATTATAGATATAGATAATATTATTGTAACAATTTAAACTATTTATTTTTATCAAAGTTTTTATGAAAGATATATATCCAAAACAGATATTAAATAGGTAAATGTTGCTGAGAGATATAACGGAGAGGAAGTAGTGGTGAGTCATTGTCGTCAACAATTTGGACTCAAAACCGGCACTGAAGAATTTATATATTGCCATGAAATACAATTGCAGTTTCTGTTTCAAAGAATATTTCGTTGAAGAGATATCATGTACCGTACAAATGTAGAAATTAGAATTATGTGTTCGTAAAATCATAAATTAACGGATAAGTATAGCTGGCCACTCGTATTCGAGGATATCCGGGTGCATTTTTGTGTTTATACAACACCCACAGAGCACACCCACCTTTGGTTTATGCTGCAACTATGATGAGCAGACCTTAGTTACAGTTTCTGGCATGATCAACAATGAACAAAGCCAGCACCCTCAAGCCCAGGATGACTTGTGACTCACAAGACTTGGGTATGGTTTTCAGACAAATCGACCATGGTGAGATTCGAACGCGGGTCTCACGGTCAGAATGCGAACGTTCTAACCACTCGGCCACGTGCACATACCCGATAAGTATATTCTTATGTATATTTACGCAGCTCGTGCACAGGTGGGCCATACATAATATTCGGCATCTTGTTCAATATCGACAGATTTCTAAAGAAGAACATTGTCAAAGGTACTGGAGAAGCTCGAGGATTCCGTTAATAAGGAAGTCTCGATGGAATCTTTCCGTGTATAGGAAAGCCAAAGATGTCTGCTGTGCACATCAAACCCTTGGTCCTTTACCGATTTTATCAGTAACTAGCCGTATAACCCGTCTTCGACCGGGTCTTTCATTACTGGGAATTTTCGCCGTTCAATTGGAGCAGTTTAAGTTTAAAGTCAGCCCACCCGAAAATCAATATTAGAAACAACATTTGGGTGCAACTGAGGCACATCAAATGGAGGGATTAACAATTTGAATAGGGAGTGACCCTGAAAAGGGCCGTTTTTGCGTTCTCAATCTTGTTTCAGCCTCATGTGCAGCAGCAGGTGAAGAGACGTTTCTCCTCAGCCGTTGAGTCCTTTGATCATCATTTTCAGCCTCGTGCGATGAAGCGTTCGGATGAAAATTGTGGAAACGCATAAACATCTGATCACACACACACACACACACACACACACACACACACACACACACACACATACATACACACACACATTTTGAGAATTATAGATATAGATAATATTATTGTAACAATTTAAACTATTTATTTTTATCAATGTTTTTATGAAAGATATATATCCAAAACAGATATTAAATAGGTAAATGTTGCTGAGAGATATAATGGAGAGGAAGTAGTGGAGAGTCATTGTCGCCAACAATTTGGACTCAAAACCGGCACTGAAGAATTATCTATCAAACAAAAAAACATTCATCGAAATCGGATGAAGACTGGAATCACATAAACAACACCCGATCACACACATACATACACACACACATTTTGAGAATTATAGATATAGACTCCAATTTTATGTAACAAACAAGCTCGTCTAAAGAGCGGTCTACTTTTGTGTCACATATATCCCATGCCGTATCAGGAAATCTGTTGCATCCATCATTCTGATGGCAGTCTCAGGAAGAGGAATATTAAGTGGCGTCCGAAAGATTATGGGTACATTTCATAGGCAAGATGTGCACGCAAGATGGTGCTAAAGTCAAATTCTGGACTGAAGATGAGACTATAGCTTCGGATGAAGAGAAAGAAAGGGAATGCTGACACATTATGAGAGTCAGGTGAACACTAACAATTCTGAAACCTGTCTATTGTCAATTGACGTGCAGGGACTGACGAAGCAGAGATGGAGTCATTCACTAATTTTTTTTTGAACCACGGAGTGAAATACTTAAAAATGACGAGACATCCCACACGAGGTTAGTGTCTCGAGACATTTTCTCAGCGTGTCTAGTTGATTAACCAGAATGCATCCATCAACGTCATACTGAGTTTTTACTTTAGCATATCCTAATTCACTGTGCATTTGTACGGTTGTTGTGTAAGCTTTTAGAATGATACCTACTTCAGAGACATGTTTCTTTTCTTTTCAGAAGCCAGGCAGCAGTGTGTTTCCGTTACTCGATAAACGATATCTAGTTAGGGAAAAGATTCTGTGCTTCTGACAATGACTTGTCAGTGAAGCAAAGTTAACGTGTTTTCTGTTTTCTTTTGTTAAGTTTTTAACTAAGTCCAAACAATTGTAAACATAGGTTTTCTTAAAATGTTCATAGAGAAAAACGAATTTTTTAAAAAACGAAAGTATCATAAATCCGATTTTTATCATAGATACAATTCAAATCAATTGACTCAGTAAATGCAACTGGCTAATTTAAAGATAAGAAGTGTAAACAAATATATTCTAACCATTGTTTGAAATTTGAATACTTTTTTTTTGCATTTTTATGCAAAAATAAATATGGAGATTTACAGAATGCAGTACTGTGAATATTGCATCAAAGTAAATTACCCCGCAGGGCTTCCTGTCCGAATCCATACGTGGACTTCTTCAGACCCACTGTAGCTTTTCTGAAAATTGCAATACTCTAAACCCTTGTGCAAATTAATTGAAAGAAAACGAATAATTCCGTTATTATTTACTTTTTTCGTATTTTCCAATGAAACATGAACCAGTGCACATGTTAGTACTTCGTATGTCCATTTCACGAAGTCGTTACTTGCTGATTGACCACAGATTCTCGATTGGATTTAAATCAAGAGGGTTTCCGAGCCAGTCGATAGTACTTTGATTTGCTCACTAGTAAGGCTTGTCAGTGTGTTCGTGCAGCGTTACAATTGAATTTTTTACGCTTCCTTGGAGTAACGTCCATCGCAGACAATGGCCGTAGGACAACTAATCGACAGTCGAGACAATAGTGTCTGGGCGTGATGAGAATCTGATGCAATCGCAGATGACGCTATATCTTTCAAGGCCAAACAAATTTCATCATACACCCGTAAAATAGATTCATATTACTTCACACCACCGAAAATGACATAATCTGAGGAAAAAATGGAAATCGATTACACCCTGTCAGTCCAGTGGGTCTAAAACTGGCCGTATAGTGAAAGAAAGGACACTAAAGCGGTTGTTTAAATTAATTTGCACAAGGGTGTAAATATAGTTGATATCTAATTTTCATTATCAGCTATAAAGAGAATGAGAGAGAGAAAGAGAGAGAGAGAGAAAGAGAGAGAGAGAAACGGGCAAGATGGAGATTACAAAAACCAAAATTCCTTTCATGAAAACAAAATATTTTAAATATTTCCGTTAATATTCCCGTTTGTTATATTTTATTTAATTCATAAAATATTCGCAAGATATACTCATCTGAAGAGTTAAATATACGATTTGATAATTTTCTCACAGGCAACAAATCTGAGATTTAATTAATTTACAGAATCAATAATATTATTTTTGCATGGAATGAATTGGTAATTTAGTATTTTAAGAAGTGAATTTATTATAACAATATTTAGAAAATTTGATACTCCTGAAATCTTTTCTAAACTTAGAGTTTGATTTACTTGAAAGGAACATTGATAAAGAACGACTCGAGTTATTTATTAACGAATTAAAAAATAAAACATTAACTTTCAAGTAAAAAGTAAGCACCGTAATTGTTGTAGCATACCTATGGATGTCCCCTTTCACATAAATACAGTAGTAAATACTGTATGTTGGTCTGCAGTCAGAGATTCGTCTCTAGCTGCGCTGGTCAAACTCTCTGCCTCCGGGAAGAGAGGATCCCCACATGAGGCTATGTCGAAGGACAAAGTCTCGTCTCGGGAAACAGCTACTCGACACCGTTTTATACGGAGTCTACGGGGAATTTTTGGCCGAGCCTACGGGCTCGGATACCCCAAATTAAATTCGACCTTGTGCCACATCTGACTGCGTGGGGTGGTTAGTAGATATCCTGCAGTTAGAGATTCATTGTGAAATTAATTTGACTCACTTCTAGCAGTTCACTACTTCTTCTATGCGAATCTTATATGTGTTGTTCTTGTCCTAAGTATTATCGTCTATTACCAACCTTCGTTTGAGTATTCTATTCAGTAACTAGGTTACAACAGTAATGTATATGTAACTCCTTCTGGTGGTAAATTGAATCTGCATATCTTTTTATTAAATTCACTATGCTGATAGTGACTAAGTGAACAAACAAAAGAAGTGAACTCGTATATTTAGTCTCATGTCAGCATAATTCCCATAAAAAGAAAAAAAATTAAAACAAAAGGGATAAAAATTGAATTTTAAGAAGCGTCCCGCCAATTAAGGCAAAGACTAAGGCTGTTTAAAACTTGTTTCCGGATACTGACCTCAATTCTTCCGCTTAACATATTGCTTTGTGTCCAATCTATTTACATTATTTACATTAACGGACTATTGTCCTCATCTTTGTCGCCATATTTCTTCAGATGGTTGTAATATCGAAGTGAACCCTTTATTTCGCTCACTGTAGTAGACTGTTCTAGTTCCACGTGCCATGTTTAATGGATGTCAGATATCAGTTATCACCTGTTAATTTCTCTCTGAAAGTTCTCCCCTGTCTTTGCCGGGTATTGAACTCACACTCTGGGTCCTGTCACTGGATCTAACTAACGCCTTTATCCACTGTGCCATGTGTCCTTGAGGAAGAAGAAGGCCGGAGCGTACAAATGCCGAAACGTTGTAATAAATATGACGACAAAGATGAGGACAATAGTCCGAATAATGTAAATAATGTACATAATACCTCACCTCAGAAATATAGACAGATAATGTAGGGCCGAAAGCTTGTAATAAATATGGCGACAAAGATGAGGACAATAGTCCGAATAATGTAAATAATGTACATAATACCTCACCTCAGAAATATAGACAGATAATGTAGGGCCGAAAGCTTGTAATAAATATGGCGACAAAGATGAGGACAATAGTCCGAATAATGTAAATAATGTACATAATACCTCATCTCAGAAATATAGACAGATAATGTAGGGCCGAAAGCTTGTAATAAATATGGTGACAAAGATGAGGACAATAGTCCGAATAATGTAAATAATGTACATAATACCTCACCTCAGAAATATAGACAGATAATGTAGGGCTGAAAGCTTGTAATAAATATGTCGACAAAGATGAGGACAATTGTCCGAATAATGTAAATAATGTACATAATACCTCATCTCAGAAATATAGACAGATAATGTAGGGCCGAAAGCTTGTAATAAATATGGTGACAAAGATGAGGACAATAGTCCGAATAATGTAAATAATGTACATAATACCTCGTCTCAGAAATATAGACAGTCCAATCTATTGTCTCTTATGATCGATGAAAGAACCGATTTAAACTGAGTCGATGATTAAATTGCAGATTTGCAAATTTCAACATTCAGTTTTGCTTGTCAAGCATGTCTTTTCTGTATTGCTTTTCTTTTTACGTCAGTTTTCATATGACTGTGTATCAGGATCTCTATTATAACTTTTTCCAGGCAGGCTAATTTTATTGTGATTTTTCTCTTTAGCGAACTATTCAAGAATGCTTTTGTTTAATCAAACTTAAATAAAATGCCAGAGAGAGAGAGAGAGAGAGGGGGGGAGGCAGGGAGATAAGAGAGAGCAAATAATGACTGTGTTGGGTACACCCAGATAAATAAAGGAATTCAAATGTTGACGTTTTGCTCCGAAAGTATCAGTTATGAAAGGAAGAATGACTATTGTATTCCACTGAAATTGAAGTAAATTCAATGGTAATTATTGAGTGAAGTTCTGAAGTGATGTACTTTCCTCATTTTAAACATTCTTCGGACAGATATTTTCATCCTTGATTTTTATCAGCTCAAAAAATCCGTCCTGGGTATGACGATAAACTACATCCGCGTCCTGGGTAAGACGATAAACTACGTTCAACAGGACGATCAGGAGGTTTTCAGGGGCGTGGAACCACCTCTTAATTACTGATGTTCCCAGGTCCAACCTGGCCCCGGGTGGTAGCACCTGTTAGGATACCAGCTATGGTTAACCCACAAACTGGAGTCATAAAAATAGGTTTTAATACTGCAAATACTTTGTAAAAAAATTTAAATCAATACATTTTTGAAAAACAAATATAATTAGCAATACATTTTTTTGAAAAAAAAAATATTACCAGCAAAGGAAAATTCTTACCAGAAATACATTTTTGGAAAAAAAGTATTACCAAAAATGAAAATTTTGTCGGCATTAAATAACCCATTGAGATGTTGATATGCCGTAAAACAAACCAATCCAAACCAAATCGGCATAAAAAAAATACGAAAATACTGTATAAAAAGTATTAAGTAAGTTCAAAAAGTCTGTATATTACTGATGTTGGCAGGAGAATATAGCAGTCAGAATTAGATAAAAACAGTGGTAAAGATTCTTTTCTTTTTATGTGCCATGTCCTTTCAGGACGTAAGCGATCATGGCTCTCCACCTCCTCCCTCTATCCCTTGCACCTCTCAACAAGTTCCTTCCCTCTGCCACCTCCGCCAGAACACGTTCTGTCATCCACTCGCTTAAGCCCGCTAGATATGTCATGCGTTGTTTTCCTTTGTTTCTCTTTGCCTCTATTTGACCCGTGAGTATCAGATTCTCCAGACCCTCCTTCCTCACTATGTGTCTCATGAACTTCATTTGCCTATTCCTGAAGTATAAGCCTCCTCCTCGTTTGCATCCTCTGCAATACCTCATCGTTGCTCGCATGCTCGGTCTATGATATCCTTAGCATCCTTCTGTAGAACCACATCTCCGTCGTCTCGAGTCTCTTCATCATCTTTGAGGAAATCGTCCAACATATTTGTTCGAAAATTTCTGACATAGTTGCTAATTTCATTTTTGTAATAAACGTTACAATAATCAGTGTCTAGTGAGATTAAAATATTAATCAATCGTTTAAGCATTGTGGCGGCTTTAATAAAGAGCATTACTAAATTTTCAAAATTCATTTAAGCCGGTTAATCATAATATATAGCTTTCCAGAGTTAATAATAAAATACAGAAGATGTCATTATTTTCTTTTATTATACGGTTGTCTCTTGACCAAATAGGTGATAAACGATAAAATTAAGTAAATATGATGGCTTTTATATAATGATTTTTTGCATGATGTCAGTAGTAATATTGACATTTGCTAATGATGGTGGCTTTTATCGGCATGATAACAACGCGGAGTAGAAATAACATATGACGTGAAATTAACAGGAAAACGTGACCTTTTCTTTTTCTTTTCCTCATTCAAAGCATAAGCACTTACAAGATGTTAGGATTTTTTGGATCCTTTTGTACTAGTGAGCCAACCAAAATGAGCTGACTCATTTTATAGTTCGCCAATAGAAGGTTAACCAATCAGAAGATTTAAAATATTCAATCCGACGTGTATAAAGGCGACCATTTTGTTTTTTCTCCGAATATCCACTGTCGACCTCTGATAACGATGACCAGAAGAACTACTGAACTACACTCTGCTACTTTCTCCGAATATTCACTGCCAACCTCTGATATGGAAGACCTTAAGAATTACTGAACAGCTGCTACTAGATATTGGTGTTGTTCCATTGAACACATTACGTACTGCACTGGATTCTATATTCAAAGACTGCGGTGAAAATGTATAACACAAGAAAATTTTCCTTACAGTTAATTTTAATTGATTCTATTCTATAAAGTTGCTTCAAGTTAAAAACTGACATCTATCTTTCTCCGTATTTTTTTGTTGTTGTTTTTTTGTTTTTTTAGTCGTTTCATCCCAAACAAGCTGATAATTCCACTAAAGCGGAAAGAGTTACTGAAAATGAAAGTAAATCAGCAGTTAATGAGAAGAAATGAACAGCAATAAGTAAGAAAGAAGACAATAATTTCTATTAGATGCTGTATATTTTTTGTAAAATAAACAATATGCGTTTGATTCTGGATTTAACAGGATTAGAGTCAGGAAGAATTTCCAATAGAAATTTCTTATAAATATAGTCCTATAGTTTCACAAAGAAATTAGCTTAAGAAATTCCACAGAAAATTAAACGCATTTAACAAAAATCAACACTGGGAAAGAACATAATTTTCACAAATGCTGATGACGATCCTACTAAGTGGAATTTTAAGACAGGTTAACAAAGATGGACAAATGTATTTGTTATAGTCCAGGTTCCTTGTACCTCGGTGATGGTTCAAGGTAGAACCAATGAAGAATAACTCGAACACAGGTTTGGAATAACACAGATATATTACAAACAGAATATGTACAAAAGAAGTAGAAGTGTTAGTAATAACAATCAGGTTAGGTTAGAGAGAACTATATTGTCTCGAAGTATCACTATTCCAATGTCTTACAGTAATCGTCTGACGCGACTCTGACTCTGACTGACTCACTGCCTCTGTGTCTGAATCACACGATGTTTAACAACACGCCCACGTGCGTCGAATGTGGCACAAGGCCGGTTTAATGTGGGCTTTCCGAGCCCGTAGGCTCGGGCAAAAATTGCCCGTAGAACCCGTATAAACGGGATCGGGGTGGTCAACCACCCCGAACGAGGTTCTGCCCTTCGGCGGAACCTCGTCCGGGTTCCTCTCTGCCCAAAGGCAGAGAGTTCCCCTCTGCCTCAGAGGCAGAGAGTTCGACCTGATAGCTGAGACGTCCAAAAAGGACTGGGTCACACGATGTTTAACAACACGCCCACGTGTGTCGAATGTGGCACAAGGCCGGTTTAATGTGGGCTTTCCGAGCCCGTAGGCTCGGGCAAAAATTGCCCGTAGAACCCGTATAAACGGGATCGGGGTGGTCAACCACCCCGAACGAGGTTCTGCCCTTCGGCGGAACCTAGTCCGGGTTCCTCTCTGCCCAAAGGCAGAGAGTTCCCCTCTGCCTCAGAGGCAGAGAGTTCGACCTGATAGCTGAGACGTCCAAAAAGGACTGGGTCACACTACTGCTTCCTCTTGAGGCGCAGTATTTATGGTGCACGGGATAGTCCATTACTATTATGGGTAAGTTCAGATAACAGTATTCATTCAAATAATGACTGGGAGATTTTAATGTTTTCCATGATGCTGTTTTCTAAAAACAACGTTTTCTTTGGAGCATTATTAATTCTACTTATTTCTCTATCCCAAACTCCATTCTTATCTAATCGCTAACTGTTCTTAGTTGTTCGTTACTGTTCTTTGCAATCATAAATAAATAAGTCATCCATATACAGGGGGTGGACAAAATAATCGGAACAGGTGCAAATTCCACTCCTATATTTCAAAGACCTATTATATTAAGAACTTTAACTAAAACTTCGTAATTGTAGGTTATATCTATAACCTACATACGTTTACTTATCTAATTTACTCTCTTTGTCTTATTTATTTTTAGAATTTAGTAAAATTTAAGCTAAATGCCTGACCTCCCCGTGTTCGAAAAAGGGCAGATTATTGGAACTCGAATTGCAGGACCCTCACTCACTAAGGTTGCTGAACTGTTTGGTTTTTCAGGAGCTACCATATAAAGAACTATGACGCAATTCGAGAAACAGAGAAAAACCTCTAGCAACCATAGCAATTCGGGCGGGACTTGCAAACTTACTGACAGGGACCGACGTGCATTGAAACGTAATGTGGCAAAAAATCATCAGACTACTGCGGCCAAAGTGACTGCTGAGTTGAATCATCATCTGAATAGTTCAGTTTCTACTAAAACTGTTCGTCGTGAGCTCCATAAGGCTGCATAACATGGAAGATCCGCCGTAAGGAAACCTCTTCTCCCCACTCGCAGCATTCAGAAGAGGTTGAAGTGGTGCAGAGATCACAATGCCTGTTCTGCAGACCAATGGAAGCCAGTCATATTCTCAGACGAGTCCAGTTTTTCCCTTTTCTCAACTTCAGGGCGAGTTTATGTGTGGAGGCAGCCTAATGAATCTTACAACCCTGACTGCCTTCCTCCAACATTGAAGCATGGAGGTGGATCAGTGATAGTTTGGGTCGCCATATCATAGAAATGTCTCGGTTCAATAGTTGCCACTCATGGTATAATCAACAACAAAGATTACCTGAATATTTTGAGAGATGGCCCAGACATTATTTTCTGATGGTGACTGCATCTTCCAAGATGATAATACAATACATACCGCTCGAGTGGTTAAGAATTGGTATGAAGAGCATGAAAGTGAGCTAGAACACATGGAGTGGCCTCCCCAATCTCCAGATATCAATATTATTGAATATTTGTGGTGCATTTTGGAGAGCCAAGTTAGGAGCCGCTATCCTCCACCTTCGTGTCTAAAAGAGCTGGAGAATAGAAGAATGACTGAAAATTCCTCTGGATGAAGTCAGGAAGCTGTATGATTCCATTCCTAGACGTATTAAAGATGTATGTGAGGCTAAAGGAGGACCAACTCCATATTAAATAAATTTCCTTTGAATTTAACAAATGTTTCAATTATTTTGTCCAACCCCTGTACATAAATGGTTGATTTTTTTCTGTTATTCTGGGAATTGATATTATACCTTACATTTTTAAGACTAGATTCAGTTGTATTACTGCTACTATAGTTAACAGTAGATACGGAGTATCGCTGAAGAATTTGTCGTTTGACACTATCTCTACCAAAGCTTCTCCTTTGCTAATCAATTACAATAAGAAAACAGAATATATTGTTATCAGCAAAAGAAACAGCCTATGATGTGACCTATGAATTAGAGACACCAAAATAAAGCAAGGACCAAAATTTAAATATCCCTGAAATGTTTAAACAGGACGGAAAATGCGACATCGAAAGCCGAAGTAACATTGGAATAACGAAATGATTTCAAAGTAATATGATACAAGGAAATTTCGTTAGAAAAAAAAGGATACTGAATTGTTATGTCATATCGGACCTCTTATATGACAGTGAATTCTGGACGATTTCCTCACCGATGAAGAAAAGAAAAAGCAACAGAAATGTAGTTCTACAGAAGGATGCTGGGAATACTATTTAATGAACGTGTAAGTAACCATGAAAATGGAAAGAAAAATGACACACTAATATTTAGAACCAGAAAAGAGACAATTGAAATTTCTAGGGAACATAGTGAGGAAGGAAGACTTGGAGAATTTGACACTCACATGAGATAATGAAAGCAAGGTTAAAGAAGAAAGCAGCTAATAAGCTACCTAACAACCATGATAAATGGTTGACAGAACAGGGATTTAGAAAGATAGCAAACAGACAAACTCTGCTAAAAGCTACAAAGGACCAGAAGTACTAGACGACCATCATCGCCCACGTACTCTCTGAGAACAGCATTCAAAATAAGTTCCTCAGGGAATTAACTATTGTTTTGTTAATCTCGAACATGTGAAGGGGTTTGAGGATCCAGTTTTCTTTCTTCTTCCGGTATTAGCATTCAGCAAGGTTTTTAGATTTCTTATAGTAAATCCGCAGTTAGTATTTTCCTCAGCAAGTATAGGCACGTAATTGGTCTGTACAAACAAACCACTCACCTATCGACCCTCTCCCATCAACTGACTTCGGATGCAATGGTTAAGATCTGCAGTGAAAATAAAAAATCTGCACGAAAAAACTTCCAAATTGTCAGTTATGTATTTCAAAATTTGAGGGCTTAGCGTAAAGAGTGGTAGTAGTTCCCAAAATGACCGTTTGGCGTCGGTAGCGGGCCTTTCAAATGTGAACAATGACGGAAAGTACGATACATTAGCGTGTGCGTGAGAAAGTAGCTGTGAGAAATCTATTATTTTTGTTATTTTGATTAATATATTTATATTAAGTATATATTTACTTATACCATATATACATGTTTATAGTATTTACATTATGATCCTAAC
>OZ038508.1:31385200-31410200 GCA_964036315.1 Acanthosepion esculentum | reverse complement strand
ACTGATGTTTACGTCAGTTAATAAAAATAATCACTTCGTCGATGTACTTAAACGTCTTATCAATGCAAACATTGCACAATGAACGCTAAACTTCTATCTGGTAAAAGGGTGTTAATTTAAATCAGTTTAAATTTTAAAGTCGTTATGAGTTCAGTTTCGGTTTTATATAGTGTTATATTTTTGGTAGAGAGCATACTATTCTCTCATTGACAAATAGACAATTTTCCAAAATCCTTTCAAATTCCATAGAGTTGGTAGATTCAGGCACCTGCAAAATATAATGATACAAAAGGGATTTAAACTGATATTTTAAAATTATCTTAAAATTAAGATTTAAAACTGTTTGTTTTTAAACTTTTGGTGCACTATATTTAACAATTATCCCAAGTGGTAAAAATTATGACAATATTTAATATACTTATAAAATATCCAAATTTTTCTTGGATTTTCTCATGTTCAGTAAAGACATTGTCACCTGACGTCATGGTGATAAATTATCTCCCTTACCCTGTTGACATTAAAAGTTAAAAACCATAAAATATGCAATTATAATATGGTATATAGAGCAGAGTTGCCGAATCGGTCCTGTTGTTAATGCACTTGATTATCTGTCGTTTCACTACTGAAAAATTCGGGAAGAATTTCTGCACATTTCGTCAATCCCCACGCCGGATGTTCTTTGAAAAGTACAATAATTTAACGCTTAAAATCAGTGAGTTGTTTAGCCGTCCAAAAATGGCAGATACGAAAGACGAAAGGTTGCGCTCATCTGGTTTAACAAAATTAACAACGGCTTTTCTTTCCAATAATTTGATGAAAAAAAAGTTTGAACAAAGTAACTATAAACAATTTTTTTTATCCTCTGCCAGCCGCAATGATGGAGAATGCATTACCTCGAACCATCGCCAGTATTATATTATATAATATGATTTCACACAAGAACATTCTGCATTGATTTTTTGCCAGAATAAATATGCAAAATAACATTAAGGGTATATCGGGGTTTTTTGGGAGGAGGGTGCCAACAGAGATTAATTCAGACTTAACTTTTTATTTATTTTTCGGATCTATGATAAAAAAAAATTAAAAAGTTTGATTTCGTGTTAGTCAGTAATAGTGACATTATTTACATTACTCGGACTATTGTCCTCATCTTTGTCGCCATATTTATTACAACGTTTCGGTCGTTGTACGCTCCGGCCTTCTTCAGATGGTTGGAATGTCGAACTGAACCCTTTATTTCGCTCACTGGAGTAGACTGTTCTAGTTCCACGTGCCATATTTAATGGATGTCAGTTATCAGTTATCTCCTGTTAATTTCAGAGCACGTTGAACTAGAACAGTCTAACCTAGTGAGCGAAATACAGGGTTCAGTTCGACATCCATTAAACATAGCACGTGGAACTAGAACAGTCTACCCCAGTGAGCGAAATAAAGGGTTCAGTTCGACATTACAACCACCTGAAGAAGGCCGGAGCGTACAAAGGCCGAAACGTTGTAATAGATATGGCGACAAAGATGAGGACAATAGTCCGAATAATGTAAATAGTGTACATAATGCCTCATCTCAGAAATATAGACAGATAATAAAGGGTTCAGTTCGACATTACAACCACCTGAAGAAGGCCAGAACGTACACCGGCCGAAACGTTGTAATAGATATGGCGACAAAGATGAGGACAATAGTCCAAATAATGTAAATAATGTATATAATACCTAATCTCAGAAATATGGACAGATACTCAATAATAGTGAGTTTGTCGACGCTGACTTCGTTATTATCAATGGTGCCCGAGGTATATTTTCGGGTGAACTTTGTCGAAAGGACAAACAACTGTGAAAAGGAGAAATTCAAATCTACTTTTATCGTTTTGTAATCCACCGAACAATGAGTCAAATGAAAATCCGAATTTCCATGAGACATAGAAACGAAAAAATCGTCATCAAACAGTAAACAATTGAAAGATGACTTCTTAGTTATTTGCTAAAATCTGTGGGGTGGTCGATATGAATGCTTCTTTGCCTGTTATTTATACTTGAGTCAATTGCGGTTCGTGTTGTTGTGTCCTTAGCGCGTTTGCATTGTATACATTTCTCTTTAATGTGACATGTGTTTATCTGTGTCTAACATGTTCTGGTAAATATACTCCTATCCCTAGACGTATATTGCGTGCACATAGTTATATGAAACTCAAACCCTTAGCATGCGTATTGTATAGTAGGATGTAGGCGTTAGTGCGTATTCCTGCAGGTTTTGCATGAATATGATCATCTACCTGTTTGAGGATATGTGCGTGATTGATCCAGAAAACTGCGCCCGCGTGTGTCGTCATTATTGACTGAGTGAGAGTTAAGGGTTCGTATCAACTCTTTCATATCAGAAACAATACTAGAACACATCATTTCAGTTAGTGTCGATTTTCAAAATCCCAAAAGTAAAAAGCACAAAAATTTATCAGTCTATTAGAATTTAAGTCTTATTTGTACAGAAACGCAGAATTGTATGAGAAAAACTTTAATCGATTGTGCGCCAATTTCATGAAGATATGACGGCGCGCATTAAGCATTATTATACATCAAAACAGAAGAGAATCTAAAGTTATGGATAGTGTATTTATATGCGAACCAGCGATACGGGGTATTGGATACACATGCTTATTCTATGCGAATGGAATATACGGGTTAGTGTATTTACAGACCTATTATATGCGATTTACAGATACCTAGTAGTATATTTACTTACGAACAGGAGACAGTGAGTAACATATTGACAGGCCGGCTAGAGTATATACAGGTCTGTTATATACATGATGTGGCGTATTTTCAGGTCTCTTATTACTGAACGGGTGATACCAGCATGCGTATTTACCAGTCTGTCATTTGTGAACCATAGTCAGTAGAGTATTTACAGTGGTGTTGGATGCAGTAGTATACAAGGAGTTGCGTATTTACAGCCCTATTATATTTAAACTGGAGATACCAGTATATGTACTGACATTCCTGTTATTATGATCAAACTTAGTAGCCGTAGATATTCTACGTATCTTGGCTCAAAGTTGCCCGTGAGCTATAGTTATAGCTCTCTTTATGCTAATTAGCTCTTAGCAAAACCAATCCCATTACATCGCCCTGAATCTTTTGGGCTTTACGCCCTGCGTGAATCTACGACTTCTCCTACATTTCCTTCCTTTTTCACTGGTTTCACGGGTATTTCTCATTAAGGGGGGCCTTGATCTAGTTCTTTTATTCTCAGTGTTCCATATTTCGTCCTCCAAGTGTTCCAAAGAACTTTGATCATCCATTGATTCCTCTACCTTGCTTTCTTGTTCAACTCCATAGTCATTTGAACCAGCTTTGCTCTGTACTTCCTTTGTAATTTTGGCTAGCTCTTAATTGATCTGCATGGGCAACAATATTTTTATCATTATATTATTTTATATTAATGCCATGTTGGATCCTTTTTGCATTAAGAAATTTGCCTTTTCTGTCTTGTTTTCTTTATTTCTTTTGTACCATATGTTTTCATAAATAGAGTAAGACATGGTTAATGGAGCCCTAATCTGTCTGCCCATTAATACAGACAGGCTCTCTAATCTGTCAGCATATTGTATCATTCTATAAACTCAAAAATAATCTTGGTAGGAAAGTTTCAATATTTTCTTGCTGAGGAGAAAACGCTTTCAATCCCATCATTATTGTTTGGACCATGCGTTCAGAAATCCCATTTGATAGAGAGTGGTAAGGAGATGTTTTATATGGGGCACAGCCAATTTTTGGCACTCCATTTCTAGCAAATATTATACCTAATATGTTTTAAAGTAATAGATTCTTTTTTTTATCCTGAACTCGGAAAACTTCAGGCCAGGATAAAAAAAACGATTGCAGAGGTCTAAGCCATTTCTTTAGTTTTAATGTTCATAGAAAAAGCAACAGCATAACATTGAGATTTCTTTCGAATCGCTTTCTAAATTTTATGCGCAAATTCAAACTAAATTGATAATAACTGCACTTCATATTATTAGCATTTTTAATATTCCTATTGTTTTTAGAAAGCAAATAACTGAATTCAAGGAAATATTCCCGCCATTGATAAATGAAAGTCGTCTGCATGTCACTTTTACGGTGTGGCAACAGTTTTTATGAATTTTACTAGCTTTTCTAAGTTTCCCATTATTAGAGAAGGTTAGTAAAACTCGAAGAAGCATTAAAGAACATATGCAATGTTTATGAAGTCAAATGTTTTGAAGAAACTTTTCAAACAGTGTTAATAAAAATAAACTGGATTTTTGTGTCATTAATTGACAAGTGGTTGGTAAATAAAAACCGAATATCTGTGACAAAGACTAGAAAGGAACGCTGTAAGCAACATTTTGAAACCTAATATTTGGAGGTTACAAAAAATATGACTCGTTCTTAATTACATATATTACATAGTCGCGCATTATTAGCCACTTCATTTGATCGATATATAGAATAATTATTCAACGTTAAAGGCATATTTATTGAATGATTTCAGCATTTTTCTGTGCAGTTAATGCTAAATGTTTTTTTTATGTAGATATAATAAAATAGTAAACATTACTACGAAATGTCCAAAATTTCTAAGTTTCAAATTTATGCTTTCTAAAGGAAATGCCGTGTAGGAAAGTTTCAATCTTTTCTTGCTGAGAAGAAAATGCTTTCAATCCCGTCATTATTGTTTGGACCGTTCGTTCAGCAATCCCATTTGATTGAGGGTGGTAAGGAGATGTTTTATATGGGGCACAGCACACTGCGAGATGTTAATGTGTGGATAAAATTAAAAACACAACACTTGAAGATTGACTTTTTAACTTTTCGTTTCACCGAGGAATTGCTAACCATAATGAACTATATAGATGAGGCAAATGTGAGGGCGTTTTTTCACCAATAGCCTGAGTGAAACTTTGTGTGATCTTTTGGGGTGGAATTATAGCTGGTGAAGTGGTAAAGTAGTAAATGTACTTCCACTGCGAGTTCTTGATAATTTGAAGAATATATCTTAGACACACATTGAATTTTTGAAGGAATAAGTCATGGTTCAAGAAAAATTAACGACTTTCAGAAAGAAAGTGGTCTATAACATTAACAAACTAATGAATCTCTAAATAAAATTGGTTTCGAATAAATTCTTATGATGAAGTGGCCGGCTTGTCCGCCCAACCATTACATGATTTTATAATGTGTGGGATAATCTGAATAGGGGACAGAATTTACATTGGGGACTTAATTTATCATCAGTGAATATTATTCTGGGTGCTGAGCTGTCTTTCTTTATATGAATAAATAAGAAAGTTCACATAATCAGAGAATTAATGTCTTCTAAAATTTAAGAACATTGAGTCAGTATTTCATATTAGTTTTGTCAATTTATCTTTATTCCTTAACAATTTCCAACACTGTTTTGTCGTCTGCCACTTTGAAAGTTTCTAACAATTTCACATTTCCATCAATCAGCCTTATAGTTCATTTCAAGTTCCAAATTTGCAATGTGGCTAATAATATGAAACTTAGAAATTCTGGACATTTCGTACTAATGTTTACTACAGTGGAATCCCTCATATACGGACATGATTTCGATGTGTATATTTTGAACTATTTGGGTGATATATAACTGATTTGAAATTTCGGTTTTTCGGGACATTTACTTTGGATAATTGCTTATTTTAAGACTTTTTTATGTTTATACGTTCTTTTTATAGATAAAAAAGTAAATGCTCTATAAACAGTATTAACAACATTTACCGGCCTGAATGTAAATGTTGTTAATACTGTTTATTATAAATAGAGCATTTACTTAAATATTTGTATCTATAAAAAGAACGTATAAACATAAAAAATGTCTTAAAATAATTGTCGGACTTTGTCCATTTCATAATGTGTGACATAATTGCTTATGCTTATTTCACCCTAATGACGTGTATTAATGCAAAAGATGATGGGAATAAAAGGAAAAGAACAACTTTGGAGTTATCGCAAAAAGTGGAAATATTTAACAGACTAGACGCTGGTGAAAGTTCATTTTAACTAATGGCTGAGTTCAACTAAGGAAAGTCAACATTGTATGATGTAAAATCTTCCAAAGAAACTATTCTCCACTGTTCACACTGTCACAATAAGCAAACAAATAAAAAATATGATTGTGATGAAACCAAAAGCAAAACGAAATGCTGAAAAAGTTGAGAATGACATTAGAAGAGAAAGAATCATCATGCAACAGCGATTAAAAAAATCCTCGTTACATTATTTGTTTTGCGTACGTGGCAGACTTAATTTAATGAATTTTCATTAACATTACATGATTTATTTCTTTTTCCTTAAAATCAATTCCGTTATATTTCACTCACCATTAGCTTATTTTGTTTACTATAAAACATTGAAATTAAATGTTAAACCTGATTTCAGTTCTTTTATTTTAATCTGAATATAACCCCTTATATCCGGACTTTGTAACCAATTCCTCAAATCCGGAAGGACTTCTTAGTCCGATAGTCAGGGATTCTACCATATTTGTTTATATCGACATAAAACAAACCCATTTTTAATCATTCAGTAAATATGCTTTTAATGTTCAATAATTATTCTATATATCGATCAAATGAAGTGGCTAATAATTCGCAACTTATTATATATATGTAATTAAGAATGAGCCATAGTTTTTGTATCCTCCAAAATATTAGATTCCAAAATGTTGCTTACAGCGTCCGTTTTAGCCTTAGTCATACTTTTTCGGTCTTTATTTACCAACCACTTGTCAATTAATAACACAAAAATTCAATTTATTTTGCTTTAAATAGAAGTCATAAGATTACAATTATTTAACCGTCGTTTGCTCTTCAACTAAATCCATTTGAGTATCTTAAGCTATTTCAGGACCAAACAAATTGAAGTGTGTTTCCTGACTTCTCTAAACAATGGGGCAACATGTACTAACACGAATTTCCATATCTAATTTCATGATCAAATTGCGAGATCAGATCATTCATGTCGAAGACGAGTAGACAATACCAGTTGATTTAAAATTTCAATTGTCAACAATGAATCACAGTAGACATAAGGTTTCTATTGCTTGATCGATTTGAAGTTAATGAAATAAGCAACAATCTATTAGCAAAAAAGTTTCTCTTTGCGGTGCAAAAATTTTTCAAAAAAAAAGTTTCCACAGAAATCTTGATTCATAATTTATTTATGCATATACCGTAAAAGCAATCAAAGACTTTTCCGTCGTGGGTAAGACGATAAACGACATCCGCGTCCTGGGTAAGTCGATAACGTCCGACAGCAAGGACTCTGATCAGGAGGTGTTGAGGGACGTGAAACGACCTCTAAATTGCTGGTGTTCTAAGGTCCACCCTGACCCAGGATGGTAGCACCTGTTAAGGTCACAGCCATGAGCAAATAGTTAACCCCCAAACTTGGGTCAAAACACTACAAAAGTGTAAAAATTGGTTTTAAATCCCAGCAATACATTTTTGTAAAAAATTATTACCAGCAATGAATTTTTGAAGAAAAAAATTACTACCAGCAATACATAATTGAAAAATATTACCAGTAATAAATTATTGAAAAAAATTATTACCAGCAATAAATTATTGAAAAAAATATTACCAGCAATACATTATTGAAAAAAAATATTACCAACAATACATTATTGAAAAACTATTACCAGTTATAAATTATTGAAAAAAATGTTACCAACAATAAATTATTGAAAAAATAATACCAGTAATAAATTATTGAAAAAAAATTATTGCCAGCAATACAATATTAAAAAGATATGTTACGAGCAATAATTTAAAAATAAATATTACCAGCAATTAATTATTGAAAAAATATTACCAGCAATACATTATTGAAAAAAGTATTAACAGTAATAAATTATTGAAAAAAAAATTACCAGCAATACACTATTAAAAAATATTACCAGTAATAAATTACTGAAAAAAATTATTACCAGCAATGCATTTTTGAAAAAATATTACCAGCAATACAGTATTGAAAAAAATATTACCAGTAATAAATTATTGAAAAAATATTACCAGCTATATATTATTGAAAATAATATTAACAACAATAAATTATTGAAAAGAAATTATTACCAGCAATACTTTATTGAAAAAATATTACCTGCAATACATTATTAAAAATATTACTAGTAATAAATTATTGAAAAAATATCACTGCTATACATTATTGACAAAAATATTACCAGCAATACATTATTGAAAAAATCTAGAGATTTGAAGAAATAAAAGGAAAGAAAATCATTAAAACATTAACTGATTCCAGATAAGTGTATACAGTTAAATAAGAAAAAGAACGTAATTACGATTTAAGATCTTAGAGAGGAAAATTAAATTAACCATCATTCCAGTAATAACAAGAGTACTGACTATAATAACAGAGCTTTTCAATGAATAATAAAACAAATATATATACAAGAACAAAATAACATGGCCAGTAGTTTTAAATATTTGAATTTCTATAACATTTATCAAATATTTGTCCGTGAAGAAACATTCATAATTTATTTAATTGTAACATGCATTTAATTAACAATTTTAAAATTATATAGTTATCATAAAGACATTTGCATTACGCTTACTGTTGGTCAATAAGCTTATCTTGTGGATTAATTCATAAAAATAATGATTTCGTTCTTGAAAAAATTGATCCACTAATTTTAAAATTATATAGTTATCATAAAGACATTTGCATTGCGCTTACTGTTGGTCAATAAGCTTATCTTGTGGATTAATTCGTAAAAATAATGATTTCGTTCCTGAAAAATTTGACCCACTAATTTTAAAATTATATAGTTATCATAAAGACATTTGCATTGCGCTTACTGTTGGTCAATAAGCTTATCTTGTGGATTAATTCGTAAAAATAATGATTTCGTTCCTGAAAAAAACTGACCCACTAATTTTAAAATTATATAGTTATCATAAAGACATTTGCATTACACTTACTGTTGGTCAATAAGCTTATCTTGTGGATTAATTCATAAAAATAATGATTTCGTTCCTGAAAAAATTGACCCACTAATTTTTAAATTATATAGTTATCATAAAGACATTTGCATTACGCTTACTGTTGGTCAATAAGCTTATCTTGTGGATTAATTCATAAAAATAATGATTTCGTTCCTGAAAAATTTGACCCACTAATTTTAAAATTATATAGTTATCATAAAGACATTTGCATTACACTTACTGTTGGTCAATAAGCTTATCTCGTGGATTAATTCGTAAAAATAATGATTTCGTTCCTGAAAAATTTGACCTACTAATTTTGTTATCAGTAAATAATGATGGTAGTACTTGCGAGTGGCACGAAGGTAAAAACAACGATCAATAAAATTTTATGACAAGAACACAAGTTGCTACAGAAAAAAAAGACACCACATAGTTTGAATTGTTCGTTCGTATGGCGATAAGAATAATCAGAAGCTGAACAGAGAAAGAGGTACAAAGACAATTAGTACATAATAATGATGATGGCGTAAGCTCTCCTTTCTAGTCTCCACTCTTTTGACCCGTCCTCTCTGTCTTTATCTTTCTCGCTGTTTCCGTTTGTCTCACTTTCCCTTTCTCCTTGTAATTCAGTGTTCGAAGAAAATGATTTGGAGTGTTTATTTAGTTAATGTTTCCAGGATATGAAAACGGCTCCCCAGCATTGCAATGACCAACGCAGTTTGAAGGACTTCAAACTTTCTTGAAAACAACTGTCAAATCGAGATAAAGTGGCTAGACGTGTGAGGAGACCGGAAATAATCAGCCGAAGACTATGATGTATTTAAGGGTCAGATTGCACCTTTAGATTTATCTTTCACTGTTTACATATGAATTCAAGAAGCTATTTGAACTAGGCACCGCCAAAATAAAGTGACACCTAGCGTATGAAGGAGGCACGGTGGAGTAATGGATAACGACACCGATTGAAGAATCGGAGAGCCGAGTTCGAATTTCAGTCGAATCCATCACATTCACTTACGTGCTAATATCCTTGGGAAAGGTATGAATACTATTCTCCCCCCCCCCAGCTCTGGGTAAATAGCAGGACAGATCGGGTTCTATAGCCTTGGATGGCAACTGGTCTACCTCAGAAAGAAATGGCAACTTACTGTAGGAAAAAATCTGCCTCGTCAGTTATGTATCTAAAGAGATATGATCGCCTAAGCGTGTATCACGCATGGCACGTAACTGACTGAATGTTTAAAATGCATTTAAAAACAAAATGAAAAATAATTCTTGAAGCTTTAATTCCAAACTATCAGTAAAATCGCCAAATTCGGTCACATTGACGGATTTGTCAACATATGATTCTCTTTATTAAAAAAAAATCTACTTTTCTGAAACGTTATTTGAGAAAAAATATCTGGTTTAAAGTTTAATTACTGTGAATCAAAACTAATATTACATTTAGTTAAAAATATCGCAGAAAAACATCTTTTTTTTTTAAGACAGGGAGGATTTTTTTCTTACTTGTGTAATTTACCTGTGTAAATTTATATAAGGGGAGACAATAACTAGAAAAAATCTCGAATATTTATAAAATTATATGCGTGGTTGGGGGAGTGAATTTAAAATATTTTCAACAGGATTTTCTAAAAGAGAAAGTTTCAAAAATAATTTAATTGCTTTCTTAATAAATTCTGAAAGTTTCATTGAAATCCGACAATTATCTAATTTTTTCAAGAATTTCCAAATCACTGTTCTTTTTTTCATCGCGAAAAGATTCAATTTCCCCTATAAATTTCTAGTACAAATTGACGCCAGAATAACAAGATTTTTAAGGAAAATTTACAAGAACCTAAAAAGGAATAAAAAATAATTTTTCCATCAAAAATCCTTTGATCTTCTTTCTTAATAATAACACAAAGATACTGACGATAAAATTAAGTTTTCGGCATTTTTTCATATATCTTCTATTTTAGAGAATTTTTGGAGTTAACTAATTTCAACCTAATATAATTTTTTTTACTGTACGCATCCATTTGATTTGGAAACATTCCGAATTTTAGTCTTAATTATAATGAAAAATTATAAGGAAAATCTTAAATGCACTTTAACGATTTTTGTACGATTATATTTAGGGTGTATCACAAATACTTTTACAAACTTTCGGGGCGAGTTCCTCACACCAAAACAAAGACAAATGTCCGCAAATCCTTCGTTCTTGAGGTATTGAGTTTAAAGAAAGTTTACGGTAGATGGTGTTGTGTTACTATGTAGACTAGGTTACATTTGTCATTCGTATACATTTGTGGCTAGTCTGTCTTCAACGTTTAACGTATGTAGCAGTGAGTTAACGGGGAAGTGTTCCGTTTAACAATAGTAGAATATTCATATCGTGAGCAGGCGGATATGATTTTTACATACGCCCACACGAATGATAATGGACGCGAGGCTGCACGGTTTCTAAACGAAAGGCAGCCGAGTCATCCAACCTGTGCTGCTGTTTATCGTCGCGTTACTGATACAGGACCCGTGACACCACAAAATATGGATCGAGGAAGACCGAAATTTTCTCGTATGCCTGACTGCGAAAAACACATTCTACAGGCTGTCGGAGACGATCCAGGTATCAGAACACATTAAGTGACCCTAGCATGTTGTACCGCATGGAAGGTAGTTTAAGGGTAGATCTTGTATCCGTATCATTTGCGACGTGTGCATGGTCTTTCACCATCTGATCGCTCAACACGGGAGAACATTTGCCGATGGTTTATTGCAAAAACTAACGATCCGTTTGTCTCTTCAGTTTTGTTTACGGATGAAGCAAAATTTGGAAGAGATGAAATAACAAATTCGCACAAGCAACATTTGTGGGCGGATCGGGATCCCCAAGAATTACAGTGTGTATAAGTAACATAATTCTAAAAATTAATTGTTTCAACATTTTGTATCTATATGAATATTTTACAACTGACTTATTCATGACGTCTTTAGGATCATGCCAAATCGGCTGGTTGAAAAAGACAACATCTATTTTTATCTATTACTCCAAAGATTCACGCAATGTGTTAACTATGAAGCCCAGGGGAACAATAAACCATCTTTTACCGTCTTTACTATTCATATAATACTAAAACTCTAATCTTGTATCTATGTGTGTGTATTCTCGATATACAGCTTAAATGATACACAATACCCCAACCATTTAGCAGCATTTTGTATCATGAAGCTCTGCCGAGTGCAGTGGAAAATTTCATTAAAACTAGATCAGTGGTTCTTCAGCTAGCACTGTCTTTCCGTTTTTGCAGCATTTAAATAGGAAATTCAGTATTTGTTTTCGAGAGACATTCTTATATCAACCCGCGTATATAAACAAACATTTGCATATCATCCAAATATCATGTGTGAAAAATAATAAACATTCATAATACATTAAAAAAAAACATTAAATAAATTTAAATATACTTAACATAATCTATATTTATACAATTACCACCACAACATTAGAAATTTTATAAACAAATATGTCTAATGTTTGGCAACTACATGATATGTGGTGAGTTTATGCGAGTGTGTCATTGTAAGACGTAATCGTTAAAACCGGAACATTGTGTCACCTGACTTGATGGTAAATAAGTAAATAAATGCATGCTGGTTTATGGCCGTCATATGTTTCGAAATAAATGTGAGGAGAAAACAAATATGTATAATATAAAATATAATTATTATTTTGAAAACATTACCTAGAAAAAAGTGAAAATAAGTGCACAAAAAGGAGTAACCAATATTTTGCTATTTTAATAAATATGAATCTCCCTAAGCAGATGATTGCTGTTTGTTTTGTTTGGGGTTTTGTTTTTTTTGGAAAGATCTTAACCTTTGAAAATTATAATATGGTAAATACTACAATTGGTATAGCTTATCAGGCCGGGGCTTCTATTAGTTGAATGGAACGGCTTTTAGTGTTATATTAGTTTGCAATTCCATTCTAAAAAAAGTAAACTGTTTCTTATTAATTTTTTAGTGCGTTTGATCAAAGCATTATTGTATAATGTGAGTAATGCTAATTATAACTTGCACTGCATATACAAATTAAAATAGGTGTAGTTAAAACTTGATAACATTGTCACATTCTCATTTGTATCATGAACCGCTTTTAAAATGAACCCAACGGATTTATGGGTGGTCTAATACAAACACACGCGCGCACGGGCACACACACACACACACACACGCACACACACACACACACTTCCTATTAACGCATCGCTCTTCAGTTATAAATTTAGCGCTATTGGCTACTGGCGTTTGTATACATCACGTATATAATGTGTTAAAAATGTCCTTTTCTCGTGCGCCGATAGCTTAGGGGTAGAATCTCTGACTGATACCAAATCAGTCGAGTTTCGATCCAAACTTGAAGCAATCGGATGTCTGGCCACACTGTTGAGCCATGATATGGATGACTATACATACATATACATATATAGACTCTTCGGCAGAATTGAGTCACTGTCAGCCCTTTATTCTACATCCAACATCATCACTTAATAAGACACCAGAAGTAGTGATTTTATAACATGTTTATGTTATAATTTTCGAATAAATAATTATATATATATATATATATATATATATATATATATATATATATATATATATATATATATAACATAGCATAGCATAGCAAATCGCAAAATTCCAAATTTGTCATACTGTTTTTCTAAATATTGTTTGTTGATATCTAAAATTATACATGATTATATATCGTTATATCATATATACAGTGTAACCCGGATATAAGAGACCCGGATATAAGAGAAACCAGGATATAAGATAGATTTTCTCTGGTCCCAAATTAGAGCCATACTTACCTAAACAAAATAGACCAAACCCGGATATAAGAGAAACCCGGATATAAGAGACTTCTTTTTCCCGTCCCGACAACTCTCTTATATCCGGGTTACACTGTATTACAATTTAAATGCTGCAAACTTCCGTATAGAGGAGTTCGAACTTGCTTCTGAAAACCGAGAAACACCTGCTGCCGAAGTATAACTAAATTTGAAAATAATCGTCTCAACCATCTGGGAGAATTAAAAACCAACGCTAAATGTTGGGCTAATACATCAGACCATATGATAATCAACCCTTCAGCATGTCCCTCGTGTGAACTTGTTTGAAAATCCCGTGCAGGATTTTTGTCTCATACGAAACATAAACATAAAAACTGAACTTAAAGACACTCATACACCGAAAACGACGGACAGTCCATATATATATATATATATACCTTCTACTCCAATAGCTTCATGTCTCGCACATCTCGCCTGTGGAACTCCCTTCCTTATTCCTGTTTCCCTGACAAATACAATCTCCAACTATTTAAGTGTAACGTCAATCGACATCTCCAGTTGCCTTGATCTATCCACTTCCCTTCTCCACATCCTTTCACCTTTCATTCCTATCTGCTCTCGCTCCAAATCTTCTGTAACCCCCTTGCCTTGATCGATCCACTATCTTTCTCCACATCCTCTCCTTTACCACTCCTATCTGCTCTTCCTCCAAACCTTCTGTAACCCCTTGCGTGCTAGTGGCCTCCAGCCTTGCTTGGGGTGATAAGCTTAAAAAATAAAAATATGGCCTGACGATTGCGTCTCGCGTGAAACAGCCTGTCGCTTCTAAGTGTTGACTTCAATGTTCCCTTTTATATTTACACACGCTCTATCTCTGATATTGAGCACTTTATCCCATAAATATAGCACACCTTAAGACTATATTTCTTCATATATATATATATGTGTGTGTGTGTGTTTGTGTGTGTGTGTGTTTGTGTGTGTATTATGTATGTATGTTGGTATTTATGAGTGTGTGTATTCGTTTACGTTGAAAGCAAAAACTTTATAACGAGAGACATGCAGCAAAAATGTCTAATAATAAATGTTCATGATGACTGAAGAGGAAATGTTAAAAGACGCTGCAATCTGAAAAGGAATGACACATAGGCTTTTATTTTTTGCCGAATAAATTTTTGATAGAATATCATTCATTTTTCAATAATATAATCTTTTCCTTGGACAATTCCCCAGATACCCTGCCTTCGCGATTGGTTTACTGATCTCCATGCAACCATAGTTTGCATTTCTTTACCAGTTTCTATTTTTACGCTTATTATTATTATTGTCTGTGTTTTTGCCCTTTACTCCTATTGGTGGTCACAATTGCAGGTGTTACATCGTCCATGCTGGAGGGTTGTTTGGTAGGAGCGGGTTGTAATGTGATAAATATGCCGAGTCACTTCGTCAACCTTGATCGGATTTCTTTTTCAGTCAAACAGACTAGTGAATTGGCAGCAAAATAGTTCATAAAGATGATAGTGCTGTTAGAGAGGAAGGGGTGAGATTGTAATATTAATGGCGGAGTGTGACGGTTCTGGAGAGGTTGCGTGTGATTTCAAGTTTGTTGAGCTTGTAAGGAAATGACAGTTTAAATTTTATAAGAGAAGAAGAAAATGAAAAATTCAGTTTAATTCTTTTATTCCGATTTCAAAATTCAAAAGAAACTTGGTCAAAAGTAAAAATGACACCCTAAACACATTAAAGAATAATTTTTTTAAGCATTTCACACCAAGCAAAGCGGGAGTGCCACTAGCAGGCAACGGGTTATAGAGAGTTAAAGTAAGAGTAAAGGCGGATGTTTGAGGAAAGGATAAAAATAAGGACGGGGATCAAGATCAAGGCATCAGAAGATGTTGATTGACATCACATTTAAAGTTTTGAAGATTATAATTATCAGGGAAGTAAGTAAGAGGAAGGGAGTTTCACTGTCGGGAAGTGCGAGAGAAAAAGGTGTTGGAGCAGAAGAGGCGGTTACATTTAACTGTTTCGACAGTAACAGGGTGGGACCGAAATGCCAACCTAGTAGTACGCTTAAATTCATGCATATGAGCCACCAGTGAAAATATCTCGTCAGTGCAGTTGCCATGAAAATATTTGTAGAAAAGACAGAGGGACGCCACGTCACGTCCGTGAGAAAGTGACTGGAGTCGAGATACCAGGTCAGGATCGATCACATTGTATATCCGTCTTTGAATTTTGTCGAGAACCTCGAAAAGAATGCACGTTTCAAGAAAATACCAACTACAATATTGATTCATCGTCTTTAAATTTAACTACTGAGAATTTGGAATCGAAGTTTAAAAAGCCACTTTAACTAAAGGGTAACCATGTAAATAAATGATCGTAAGCCAAAAAAGAGATGAATTTTAATGTAATTTAGAAGAGGAATTTATTCAGAGTATCAGATTACATATTGTTGTAGAGTAGCTATCACCCCTTCAGCACTCTAACAGATGGCCTGGCTCATAGTCTTAAATAGTCTACGATTAAGGACTTCAACAGTTGATTAATAAGTTGATACTAGGGTCATTAATATTTTGACTGATCTTACTTCGTTTGGCTATACAGCTTTTGACCCTCTTCTATTCCTTGTAAGTTGTCTTGTTAATTGTTTTGTAACTTATTGTTCTGTGTTTTTTGTATGTATCCGTTAGCACCGGATAATGGTGCTGAATAAATATATTAAGCACTCATTCTTTTCTGTGTATTATTCGCCTCAACGATACAATGCACCTGAATATAAATTTTGATCTAAGTACAAAGGCAGCAAAATGTCATTTTCTGTATGATTCTAACAAATCATAATTTCGTAGATATATAAAGCTATATAAATCTAGATGATTCATGGCATTTCTTATTGAAATGAGAATTATTTGGTGGTGTTGATATTCTTCTTAAGTGATATGAACAAAATGCAATGGTTTCAAACTTGACGTGATATTTACTTATCTTTATTTTTTTTTAAAGTGTGTAAGTAATTATTTCTCCGGTAAATAAAATGAGATTAAAGAAATATTAGGAGTGTTGTTGCGATGAAGCAAATCCATCAAGTGTGATAATAAATTCTTCATGAGATGTCCCATTATTGTGACTCTGAAGTGAAGTAAAGAATCTCGAGTAGCCCACCACCAGAAAATGTCTTTTTTACGACTATTTACCAAAATACCAAGGCCAAGCGCCACTCAAAATAAAAGGTTACTGAATGAGGTTGTTTGTTTTTTTAATATGGCGAAGTAAGACGTGCAAACTATGATGAGGATATGAAGGCAGAATATCAGTTGACCATGACGTGAAGAGATTAAATTAGAGCGACTGGGGAAGCATCACCTTGGGAGTCTGTTCCTCAAAGTAATGGTTCTTTGGGATAAGCTACTTACCAATGGAATACGAAATGAAGGGATGATTATTTCCAGTATATGTGGCATAGCGTGTCATAAATGTAAAGGTCTGAACTGGGAGGACAAAGGAGTCTAGCTCACAAGAATATTTTCCATGGAAATAGCGATAGAGTAGCAAGAGGCTTACCACGTTTCGACCGTGAAAAGGGTTGAAAATTGGAAAATAATTTCTCCAGACCAGATAATCCATTTTGTTGTCTGATCTGACTTTTGTCATGCTGGAATATGACAGAAGTCAAGTACTTTCTGGGGCGATAGGATTAACCGACCATTTTACCTTTAGTGACAGATCATACATATGAGTTCCATTTTGGGTCTGGGATTAACTTCAGTTCCAGTAGACAAGCAACGCAAGGTAACACCTTGACAGTAAAATCATTCATCAATACAGGTTATATATAATTCAAGGTATATTCGGTGATGATAACGAAATGTTACTGAAAGCTTGGTTTTAGATGTATTGAATTTTACGAGTAAGTTTTACCTCCGTTAATCTGTTAGAGCTTGGTCAATGGAGAGATCAGCTTCCAGGCTCTGGTCATTTAGATTTTTGGAGGTACAACCCATATACTGTTGTATCATGTGCAAAGATATTTACTAATGGTCTAAGTGTATTCTTATTCAGGTCGTTAATATAAAGCAGAAAGACGGCAGGATCAAGGAGGGAGCCTTGGCAAATGCCTGCATTCATCTCATGCGCTTCAGAAGATTGGCCATTAACAACGATCACCATGGATCTACCTGATAGGAAGGACTTGATAATTATGAAACCACATTTTGTGTAGCAGCCTTCTATGCCACACCTTGTTAAAGGCCGCTAAGATATCTTTTGTGTTCAATGACGGGTACTCATCATTGATATTACTGCAGGCGTTAATCTTCCTGGCCGGTTGTTTACGAAATCATCTAAAAGTGGAATATCTGAATGTTTGAATCTAATCTCTTTGACGTCCAACGCAATCGTCAAGCGTACAAGAATTTCTTTTTATTGTTTTAGAGAAACTGTGGTAGATTTCTGAAAAACATGATTACGAGTGACGAGAAGCTTTCAACAATGACCCCCACAATATTGCAAATGCAAGTCAGCAAATAAATTGGTGGCAACTGTATTCTGGGATCGAAATATTGTCCTCTTCTTGGATTTCATATTGCCTATTCAGACAGTAAATATAGTCAGATACTGTGGGGCACTATACAGGTTGCGGGAAGCTGTACATCGAAGGTAACCAGGATGTTTGCGTAAGGGTGTCATGCGCGATAATTCCATCCCACACACAGCCAGCCTGAAAAAGAGTGGCTCTAATAATGTTATTAGGATATTTTACCGATTCCATTGCATAGTTCAGAATTGACTAAGTTTATATGCTTATAGTGATTTTCCAAACATAGCTTAGATGTGGCACAAGGCCGAAAGTACAGGGACACCCAGTGAGAATCGAACTCACTACTCAGTCGTAGTTGTTCTAGCGAGACAAGCCCTGGGGAACAGCTGACCGAGACCACGCCCTCTCATTGCACTAGAGAGAGGGATTGGTGTTTTCACCGTGGCCAGCTTGGGGAATTTTTGTTCCTAGACCGGGTGTACGCGCTTGGGCTCCCCGCATTAAACCGACCTTGTGTCACAGCGCGACTTCTTGGGCGGGTCGAGTAAATACCAAATTATTATAAAGTAGAGCTGGAGCTTTTTAATCTCAGAATTCGTGGGAGAATTGAGCTCCAATTTCGCATTTATTCATATAGATTCCATAACATAGGTTTTACTCAATTAGCTATTATTTTTCTCTAACTCTTCAAATATTGAATGTATAACTAATTCTAATTTCTATTTTCCCATCTTTACACTATATTATATAAATTGTCCCCTGTTCTGTCACCCATGAAATAAAAGTAATTGATTGTACGGAAAATAAGGACCTACGTACATCAAATCGTCTTTACATTAAGAGGCAGCGGAAAAATTATCGTTGAACTTTTAAAAGGCAAGCTTAAACATTAATTCAATACTTAAATGCAGCGATCGATTTTGAGTTCTTCTGTAGTTTATTGATGCCTATCGCATCTACTCCTCCATAGCTATTGTGATGTTGGCCAAACCAAGAGTCCTCCACAAGAGCTAGCTTAAATGCCGCCCGATAAGAGTTGCTTGGACACAAACACACACGCATACACTGTACTTTATATATAAGATTGTGGGCAACAAAAACTACTACTCTAACAAATGATATAAAAAGGTATACTTTATTAGGATAAAATAATTAAAATTAATAATCATTTAAAAGGTGTAAATAAACAAATATTATAACGTCTAGCTTTGTCTTAAACAAGTGTGTCTTAAAGAAAGACAGACGGTTTGTAAAAAATGATTACATTTGTCTGTGAAATTTTCTATTTTTAGAATTAGCGATTAAAGAACAACCAAAATTATTTCTTCTGTGTGGATTGTTGCCGATTCAGTTTTTGACTTCGAAAAATATGTATTATTTTATTTTGTGACCAAACAGAAACGTGGATTCCTGCTCTCGTATATTTTTAAATTAAAATCATAAATATACTTTCTAAAAGGGAATACTTGATTTGAATCGACGTTTTTAATATAGAGACAACGATATTCACGTTTCTGTAGTGTTACGGTACTTTTTATTTGGTGAGAACGAGATTTGCGAAAGAGAGAAGATTTGATCCATGATTGGCTGAAATCGACAGGAATATCAGGTTATAGAACTTTGTCATTTGAAGCCATTTGTAATACCCAATTTCTGTCTATGATTATCAGAAATATTGTTGAATTACATGGTATCAACAGCATTGAAGAAGTTCACTGTGTATACAAAATAAGGTTCATTCTTTTTTCCATTTACGTTTTTGAAACATTACACACATCTTTCCGAAAGGCGTTTATAAAATCAATGAAATAAAATACTAGAATTTTACACGAGAAAACGTCTCCCATAATAAAATCGTCTTTTTTTATAGGTTGTTGTTTCGCTCCGTATACTGCTTTTCACGGAATCTATCGGCATTGGAAATCCTGTAGACGATCTTCTAAGATGTCAATACTGGTTGCAGTAATTGTGTTCATTGCGCGAAATATTTACAACTTTTGTATATTTTAATAGCATAGACATTGATGAAAAAAAAATGAATCACTTGCACACAGCAATGTATAAACTTGCATTATTTACATTATGCGGACTATTATACTCATCTCCATTGCCATATTCACAACGTTTCGGCCGTTTTACGCTCAGGACTTCTTTAGGTGATTGAAAATTTTCTTCATTATATGTCTATATCTCTGAAATGAGGTATTATGATTACTTGCATGATTTACAATATTGGGTCTGTTATCCTCATCTTCATTGCCATATTCACAACGTTTCGGCCGTTGTACGCTCCGGCCTACTTAAGGCGATTGAAATTTTTCTTCAATATCTGTCTATATCTCTGAGATGAGGTATTATAATTACTTGCATTATTTACATTATCCTCATCTGTTATCCTCATCTTCATTGCCATATTCACAACGTTTCGGCCGTTTGGAAATCCGAACGAACCCTTTATTTCCTCAACCAGGGTAGATTGTTCTAGTTCCACGTGCCATGCTTCTTCTGGATGTCTCAGTTATTTCCCTTTAAATCAACTCTCCAAGTTTTGGTTCACCACTGCTGTGGCCTGGTATTGAACTCACGACTCTTTGGGTCTGATCACTGGATCTAAACAACGTCGTTATTCACTGGACCATGAGGATAACGGGCAGAGTAAAGTACATAATGCAAGTAATCATATAGACAATGTATGTTGTAGAATCTTGACATTTTTTTTTGAAAATGTAGGTGGTTGTGTCGCCAAGGAACTCACACCAACTCAACTAGCCGAAAACTTTAGGGCCATCATGGAGGAACACATACAGACTTCATTGTGAACTGACCCAATCAACATCAAAATTCTCAGTGGTATTTGCTGCGGATAGTTGATGAACATCTGGGCGAATTAAAAGATGAACTGCAACAACAAAAAGTCAGGAACTTCCTTTGCTCTTTTAAAATTTAGTTGAACTTCGGGAAATGTATTAAGTGACACCTCGTAAAGTAATATTCTAAACTCATACAGTCGTTACTAAATACACGCATATAACGATATCTATATTTGTGTACACGCCTGCAAGAATATCTATTTGTACCTGTTAGGTATAAGAGCAAATAAAATTAGGCAGACATTTTTAACTCACTGAGACTAAAAAATACCAAACCAGAATATCCAGAGTACTTCATTACATCGAAAATGAAAACTTCGGCCGTCTTTTATTAGAAATATAATTGTAATGACTATATCACAGAAAAAACATATTTTCTACTTACTAAGCTTATATTTGTCTGGCACAAGGCTACATAGAGATAATACACTCCTTAAATATTTCAAAGAAATTACGACAAAAAAAGAAGTAAATGTTTTGTATGAGTCTTCGCCCAAATATTTTTCTGCATTTTCCATATAAACTTTGATGTGTGTAGGTGGGTTAGTTTTCTATGTTATTTGCTAAAATTTTAACAAAAGAAAAGATGTTTTATTCATCGGGATGGTTTAATTTTCAAGAGTACAATTGTATTCCTTTCCTTTTTTTCTCTGCGTTCATTTCTTATACACCCTATTCATCCCTCTCATTACATTTCTATAAGTCTCTCTTTTCTCTTTCATATCATCATTCCCTCTTTCTAACTGTTATCTCTCAATTTTCTAGTTTTTCGAATGAGTAAGGACAGAATGAACTATTGAAACCTTAGATTATTTCTTGTCTGTGCTTGCGAATCTATTACTGTACTCGAGTATGCATGTGTATATGCAAGTGAATGTATGCGTTTATGTGAGTGTGTCAGTTTATTATTATTAGAATTTATGTATGGGTGTGGATGTCTTCTAATTGTCGTTTGCATTTTCTTAAGCTTGATACAAAATTTTAGTTGATATATTGCTTACTGGATTAAATTAAAACTGTAAAGCAAGCCGGTTAAAAACTAAAACAGCAAGGATAAGGATATTAGTCTGACTAAATCAACTAATTATAAAAATGACTCACCTCAGAAATCTAGACAAGTGTGACGTTGTTCAAAGCTAGTGATAAGCATGTTTATTTATATAAATATTATCTGTGTATATGTGTCAGTGTGCATGTGTGTGTTAATGTATGCTGCTATGTATGTAAGCGGATATTCACTAGCCATTATGTATATATATATGTGTGTGTGTGTACGTACGTACGTGTGTATGCTTTGACGAGTAAAATATAGATCCACCCAAAACCATTGCGTGCAATATAAAAGCCAGCAATTTGATAACCATCATAAATCTTATCTCAAGTCACTCGCTATTGTTTGCCTCTGTCCTTACATTGGCCTGTTTTTGACACAGCCCAGTGTACCCCATTCCCGACACACGGCCTGTCTTTGTCGTCCATTGGCTTCGGATATTCTTCATCGACTGTTCCGTGCCATACGCACCACACCCAAATGTTTTCACTCCCGCCTAGCAGAAGCAAATCCATTGAACAAATGCATATGAAAATGTATCATCTCTTCTTACAGCATCTATCTATTATATTATTTCAGTGGATATTCCAAGCCCTTGGTAACGATTATCAAAATAGGTTTGTGCGTATAAATGACATTCAGCAAATTTTATTTACTTGGAAAAATTTATTCTGACTTATGATCTGGTATTTTTAGATTTTTTTAAAGCATTTCACCCCAAGCAAGGCCGGAGTGACACTAGTACAGAGTAAAGACGGTTGTTTGAAGAAACGATATAGAGAAGGACGGGAATCGGGAACAAGGCACCAGAAGATGTCGATTGACATCACATTTGAATATTTGAAGATTACAGCTATCAGGGAAGCAAGTAAGAGGAAGGGAGTTCCACTGTCGGGAAGTGCGAGAGAAGAAGCTGTTGGAGTAGAAGAGGCGGTTGCATTTAACTGTTTCGTCAGTGAAACGGTGGGACTGAGATGCCAACCTAGTAACACGCTTAAATTCATGCAGTTTGGGAACCAGTGAAAGTAGCTCGTCAGAGCAGTTACTATGAAAATATTTGTAGAAAAGACAGAGGGAAGACACATCAAATCTGTGAGAAAGTGACTGTAGACGAGATGCCAGATCAGAACCTATCACATTGCATATCCGTCTCTGTATTTTGTCTAAGACCTCGATATGAATAACGGGGGCACCAGATTATATATGGCAACAGTATTCAATGCAAGGACGAACGGTAGATTTGTAGAATTGAAGGATTTTATTTTCAATATGTCATTAAATATTTGGAATAGAATTCTCAACTTCATCACAATATTTCACTCTTTTTATTCTTTGACCTTCCTTAATTTCGTGATATGTAAACTGGGTCAAAGAGAACTAGATGATACTCACTGACTGTTGGATGCTTCAAACATCTGAAGAAGCTCGAAGAACCTGATTAAAACCTTATGATAAAAAGGGACTAGACCGGATGGTTAGCTGAATATTTCCAACTTATTTATCATTACATTATTCGGACTATTATCCTCATCTTCTTTACCATATTCACAACGTTTCGGACGTTGTACGCTACGGCCTTCTTCAGGTGATTGGATTTTCGAGCCGAACCCTTTATTTCGTCCACCGCGGTAGATTGTTCAAGTTCCACGTGCCATGCCTATTCCGGATGTCTCAGTTATTTCCCTTTAACTCAACTCTCCATTTTTTTTTTGTTCACCACTGCTGTGGCCTGGTATTGAACTGCCAACTATTTGGGGTCTAGTCACTTAATCTAACCAACCTCTTTATCCCCTGGGCCATGTGTCGTTGTTGTGTCCATGTGTGAATATGACAATGAAGATGAGAATAACAGTCCGAATAATGTAAATAATGCAAGCAATCATAATACCTCATCTCAGTGATATAGACAGATATTTATCATTAGTTATTAATATTTAGCATGTTTTATTATCAACTACAAGAATATAATCTCAGAATTTAGAATGATAATCTAACATTGAGTTCAAGAATACGAAATCAGTCATTTTACTCGAGGTTTCGTTATAATCATTTTCAAAATTCCATGTTTGAACGCTAGTATTTTAACATGGTAAATAAGAAATGTATTGCCAATGACCAAGCAACATATTTATAAATCTACTGCAACTGCATTTACATTGTTTTGGCACTCTGATCCCTTACAAATTACAAATATCTCCTTTTGAATACATGCCTGCTATATTTCATTGATATGAAATACTGAAGTTGAACTGTAAATATCTTCACGGTTGTCCGTTGAGACAACACGACATGAAAGAGAGAAAACAAATCAAATGGTATTAGTAATGGTAACATTAGTTGTATCTTTATAAGGAAACAATCGGCATTCATTAATCAAGCAGCTTATATTGTTGCCAGTTGGAATTTATAAAGCCTTTCTCGGGTCCGATTTTTCAGGAGAATAAGTTTCTCAAATGCAGTGGCTGTTATAGCTCTTTCCAGTGTTGATCGGTGTTTCCTTCTTAACTTTTTATTTGAAGTAGCGTAGAACATCTGAATCTTGATTATGTTATTATTTTCCCTTCGAGATATCTATTTTAGTTGTTACTGTTGAAAGGAGTGACAGAAGTAATTTCAACTCGGAACTAATTTCACCTTGCAATAAATTTCAACTCGGAACTAATTTCAACTAGAAATTAATTTCAACTTGAAACTAATTCCAA
>OZ038508.1:31345200-31380200 GCA_964036315.1 Acanthosepion esculentum | reverse complement strand
CATGTTACCATTATATAATAATTATTTACAGATTTAATTGGCTTAATACTTTTACTTTGTAGCCCAAGAGCTATCACGCTTAATCCATAACCATTTTGCTGTCCTTTCTGCTGTATTAGTTATGGTCCGAATCGCCTTTCTTTTGTTAGCACCTGCTAAGCCAATATCAGTTAGGGCTTTGCATAGCGACCTTGCAGCAAAACCCCTTACAGCCACCTCGATTGGTAAACAGCTTGATTTCCATCCATTGTTTTTACAACTCGTTTTTAATTCGTCGTATTTTAACATCTTCCGTTCGTGGGCTTCTTCTGCATGCTCTTCCCATGGCACTGTCAGTTCCCACATTATTACTTTCTTAATATTGTTAGAGAAAAATACTAAATCTGGGCGTAAAGATGTTTGCACGATGTGGTCGGGGAATTTTAGTCTTTTCCCTAAGTCGACCCTTAATTCCCAGTCCGTTGCTGGTGACAGGATATTTGCAATGTTCTTGTTCTTTTTTGGGGGTTTCTCACCAGCTCTATGAAACTCTACAGCTCTTTTATCTAGGTTTAAGGTATTATTGCTGATGGCCGTACTAACTATCTTTGCTATATCCTTTAATATTTCATCATGCCTCCATCTATACCGGCCTTCTGTTAGGACTGTCTTACAGCTACTTAGAATATGCTTTAGAGTTCCATGACGCGAACACAATTGGCATAGTGGCGATTCTGTTTCATACCATAGGTGGAGGTTGGGAGGACTGGGAAGGATGTCGTATACAGTCTGAATAAGGAATTTTATATTGATATCATTATTCCATATGTCCGACCATTTTATTTTCACGACACGACCCCTATATGCTCCATACATCCCGGTATGCCTGGTACTCCACCTGTTTGTACAGTGGTATCTATGTACTCATTTTTAAGAAGGAAATCTACGAAGTTTCGGTTTAGATTGCTGAAAAATATTTTACCCTCCGTGTTCAACAGGGAGATGCATCTGAATTGCTATATCTTTCTGGATTTCTCCTCTTTAGGGATCCAAATGCCTTCAGAGTGTCTCCATTGTCCTGTTATTTTCCCTCTTCTCCAAATAACTTTCAGTAACTTCCATAACATTCGACGGAGTTTTGGACAACGTTTGTAAACTATGTAAGGCACTCCGTTTGGACCTGGTGTTGAGGCCGTTCTGGCTGCTGTAATGACTGAATTAATTTCCATCCAAGTTGGATCTTTCAAGTCAAAAGGCGTTGATGGTGTATTAGGATTTATCAGGGACGTATTTTCTACAAGATCTAACTGTCTGTTTGGATCACTCAGAGTTTCTTGAAGGAAAGCATTAATTTCACAGGGGGTACTCCAAGTGTCCACTTCGATTTTCCCCTAACAGCTTCTTTGTAAAATTGAATGGATTAGAGAGAAATGCCATCCGTTTCTTCGCCCTTTCGTTCATTATGTATATATATATATATATATATATATATATATATATATATATATATATATATATATATATATATATATATATATATACACACATTATGTGTACATATATATATATATACATTATGTGTACATATATATATATACATTATGTGTGTGTATATATATATATATATACATTATGTGTGTGTATATATATATATATATACACATTATGTGTATATATATATATATATACACATATATATATACACACACACACACAGATATATATATATATACACACAGATATATATATATATATATAGATATAACGTTACACTTAAATAGTTGGAGATTTTATTTGTCAGTGAAACAGGAATAGGGAAGGGAGTTCCACAGGCGAGATGTGCGAGACATGAAGCTATTGGAGTAGAAGACACGTGTACATCTAACAGTTTCAACGGTGGAGGAGTGGGAACGGGATGCCAGCCTCGTAGCACGTTTAAATTCATGAGGCCTAGGGACCAGCGAAAGCGGAGCAATTACCGTGAAAGTATTTGTAAAAAAAGACAGAGCGTCTGTGTGAGAGCGACTGCAGACGAGATGACAGATTAGGGCCAATTACATTGCATATCCGTCTCTGGATCTTATCAAGAACCCTGAGGCAAACAGCAGGGACTCCAGACCATATATGGCAGCAATACTCCATGCAAGGGCGAATGGTCGATTTATAGATTTGGAGGGTCGATTCCGGGGAGAAAAATTTCCTGGCTCGGCACAGGGAACCAACTTTCTTAGCGGTGGATGATGCAACGGACTCGATGTATTTGTTCCATCTCAGATCAGCGGACAGCGTGAGACCGAGCAGCCGCAGAGAGGAGCTCTCGAGAAGTTGGTCTTCAGATATTCTAATGGGATGCAGGGATGGATCCTTGTTGTGATGGGCGTTAAAATCGCCAAACGGCAACATCATTGTTTCAATGTGCTGGAAAAGACCTGAAAGTTCACTATTTTCCCATAGCTGGGACCCCAACAGGTGCTAGCACTCTGGGTCAGGGTGGACCTGGGAACACCAGCAATTAAGAGGTGGTTCCCTGCTTCTTCAAAACCTCCTAATCAGAGGCCTTGCTGTTGGATGCAGTCTAACGTCGTACCCAGGACGTTGTGAAATCTTCCATATGTTGATTTTAGCTCTTCTTGTTAATAAGTGAATTGTTACTCTCCAGGTACGTGGTAGGGTTGAATGGTTCATAGGCTGACTATCTAGGAATGATGCTAGAACTGTGAAATCTTCCATATGTTCATTTCAGCTCTTATTATTAATAATTGTTTCTTTGCAAGTACGAGGGTGGGTTGAAAGTTCATGGAATTGTTTCTCTCCAGGTACGAGGGAGGGTTGAATGGTTCATAGGGTGATTATGAAGGAATGATGCTAAAATTGTGAAATCTTCCATATGTTCATTTCAGCTCTTCTTATTTATAAGTGATTTTTTTCTCTCCAGGTACGAGGGAGGGTTGAATGGTTCATAGGCTGATTGTGAAGGAATGATGCTAAAAATTTGTGAAATCTTCAATATGTTCATTTTAGCTCTTTTTATAAATAAGTGAATTGTTTCTCTCCAGGTACGAGGGAGAGTTGAATGGTTCATAGGCTGATTACGAAGGAATGATGCTAGAACTGTGAAATCTTCCATATGTTGATTTTAGATCTTCTTATTAATAAGTGAATTTTTACTCTCAAGGTACGAGGTATGGTTGAATGGTTCATAGGCTGATTATCTAGGAATGATGCTAGAACTTTGAAATCTTCCATATGTTCATTTCCGCTCTTCTTATTAATAATTGTCTCTTTCCAGGTATGAGGGTAGTTTGAAAGTTCATAGATTGTCTATGGAGGAATGATGCTAAAACTGTGAAATCTTCCATATCTTCATTTCCGCTCTTCTTATTAATTATTTTATCTCCACGTACGAGGTTGGTTTGTTTGTTTGTTTGGAGTTTTATGGCTCATCAGCCACTATGGGTTATTTAATGCCAGATCCAGTATTTACTAAATATATCAAAAACGTATAGCTGGCAACATCATTGTTTAAAAACGTACAGCTGGCAACATCATTGTTTAAAAACGTACAGCTGGCAACATCAGTGTTTTAAAAACGTATAGCTGGCAACATCATTGTTTCAAAAACCTCTAGGTGGCAACTGTTTCAAAAACGTATATCTGGCAACATCATTGTTTCAAAAACTTATAGCTGGCAACGTCATTGTTTCAAAAACGTATAGCTGGCAACATCATTGTTTCAAAACCTATAGCTGGCAACATCATTGTTTCAAAAAGTATATCTGGCAACATCATTGTTTCAAAAACGTATAGCTGGCAACATCATTGTTTTAAAAACGTATAGCTGGCAACATCATTGTTTCAAAACCTATAGCTGGCAACATCATTGTTTCAAAAACTTATAGCTGGCAACATCATTGTTTTAAAAACGTATAGCTGGCAACATCATTGTTTGAAAAACCTCTAGGTGGCAACTGTTTCAAAAACGTATATCTGGCAACATCATTGTTTCAAAAACGTATAGCTGGCAACATCATTGTTTCAAAACCTATAGCTGGCAACATCATTGTTTCAAAAACTTATAGCTGGCAACATCATTGTTTTAAAAACGTATAGCTGGCAACATCATTGTTTGAAAAACCTCTAGGTGGCAACTGTTTCAAAAACGTATATCTGGCAACATCATTGTTTCAAAAACGTATAGCTGGCAACATCATTGTTTCAAAAACGTATATCTGGCAACATCATTGTTTCAAAAACCTATAGCTGGCAACATCATTGTTTCAAAACCTATAGCTGGCAACATCATTGTTTCAAAAACTTATAGCTGGCAACATCATTGTTTTAAAAACGTATAGCTGGCAACATCATTGCTTGAAAAACCTCTAGGTGGCAACTGTTTCAAAAACGTATATCTGGCAACATCATTGTTTCAAAAACGTATAGCTGGCAACATCATTGTTTCAAAAACGTATATCTGGCAACATCATTGTTTCAAAAACTTATAGCTGGCAACATCATTGTTTCAAAACCTATAGCTGGCAACATCATTGTTTCAAAAACTTATAGCTGGCAACATCATTGTTTTAAAAACGTATAGCTGGCACACATCATTGTTTGAAAAACCTCTAGGTGGCAACTGTTTCAAAAACGTATAGCTGGCAACATCATTGTTTCAAAAACGTATAGCTGACAACATCCTTGTTTGAAAAACTTATAGCTGGCAACATCATTGTTTTAAAAACGTATAGCTGGCAACATCATTGTTTGAAAAACCTCTAGGTGGCAACTGTTTCAAAAACGTATATCTGGCAACATCATTGTTTTAAAAACGTATAGCTGGCAACATCATTGTTTGAAAAACCTCTAGGTGGCAACTGTTTCAAAAACGTATATCTGGCAACATCATTGTTTCAAAAACGTATAGCTGGCAACATCATTGTTTCAAAAACGTATATCTGGCAACATCATTGTTTCAAAAAAGTATAGCTGGCAACATCATTGTTTTAAAAACGTATAGCTGGCAACATCATTGTTTCAAAAACTTATAGCTGGCAACGTCATTGTTTCAAAAACGTATAGCTGGCAACATCATTGTTTCAAAACCTATAGCTGGCAACATCATTGTTTCAAAAAGTATATCTGGCAACATCATTGTTTCAAAAACGTATAGCTGGCAACATCATTGTTTTAAAAACGTATAGCTGGCAACATCATTGTTTCAAAAACGTATAGCTGGCAACATCATTGTTTCAAAAACTTATAGCTGGCAACATCATTGTTTCAAAAACTTATAGCTGGCAACATCATTGTTTTAAAAACGTATAGCTGGCAACATCATTGTTTGAAAAACCTCTAGGTGGCAACTGTTTCAAAAACGTATATCTGGCAACATCATTGTTTCAAAAACGTATAGCTGGCAACATCATTGTTTCAAAACCTATAGCTGGCAACATCATTGTTTCAAAAACTTATAGCTGGCAACATCATTGTTTTAAAAACGTATAGCTGGCAACATCATTGCTTGAAAAACCTCTAGGTGGCAACTGTTTCAAAAACGTATATCTGGCAACATCATTGTTTCAAAAACGTATAGCTGGCAACATCATTGTTTCAAAAACGTATATCTGGCAACATCATTGTTTCAAAAACTTATAGCTGGCAACATCATTGTTTCAAAACCTATAGCTGGCAACATCATTGTTTCAAAAACTTATAGCTGGCAACATCATTGTTTTAAAAACGTATAGCTGGCACACATCATTGTTTGAAAAACCTCTAGGTGGCAACTGTTTCAAAAACGTATAGCTGGCAACATCATTGTTTCAAAAACGTATAGCTGACAACATCCTTGTTTGAAAAACTTATAGCTGGCAACATCATTGTTTTAAAAACGTATAGCTGGCAACATCATTGTTTGAAAAACCTCTAGGTGGCAACTGTTTCAAAAACGTATATCTGGCAACATCATTGTTTTAAAAACGTATAGCTGGCAACATCATTGTTTGAAAAACCTCTAGGTGGCAACTGTTTCAAAAACGTATATCTGGCAACATCATTGTTTCAAAAACGTATAGCTGGCAACATCATTGTTTCAAAAACGTATATCTGGCAACATCATTGTTTCAAAAAAGTATAGCTGGCAACATCATTGTTTTAAAAACGTATAGCTGGCAACATCATTGTTTCAAAAACTTATAGCTGGCAACGTCATTGTTTCAAAAACGTATAGCTGGCAACATCATTGTTTCAAAACCTATAGCTGGCAACATCATTGTTTCAAAAAGTATATCTGGCAACATCATTGTTTCAAAAACGTATAGCTGGCAACATCATTGTTTTAAAAACGTATAGCTGGCAACATCATTGTTTCAAAAACGTATAGCTGGCAACATCATTGTTTCAAAAACTTATAGCTGGCAACATCATTGTTTCAAAAACTTATAGCTGGCAACATCATTGTTTTAAAAACGTATAGCTGGCAACATCATTGTTTGAAAAACCTCTAGGTGGCAACTGTTTCAAAAACGTATATCTGGCAACATCATTGTTTCAAAAACGTATAGCTGGCAACATCATTGTTTCAAAACCTATAGCTGGCAACATCATTGTTTCAAAAACTTATAGCTGGCAACATCATTGTTTTAAAAACGTATAGCTGGCAACATCATTGTTTGAAAAAGCTCTAGGTGGCAACTGTTTCAAAAACGTATATCTGGCAACATCATTGTTTCAAAAACGTATAGCTGGCAACATCATTGTTTCAAAACCTATAGCTGGCAACATCATTGTTTCAAAAACTTATAGCTGGCAACATCATTGTTTTAAAAACGTATAGCTGGGAACATCATTGTTTGAAAAACCTCTAGGTGGCAACTGTTTCAAAAACGTATATCTGGCAACATCATTGTTTCAAAAACGTATAGCTGGCAACATCATTGTTTCAAAACCTATAGCTGGCAACATCATTGTTTCAAAAACTTATAGCTGGCAACATCATTGTTTTAAAAACGTATAGCTGGCAACATCATTGTTTGAAAAACCTCTAGGTGGCAACTGTTTCAAAAACGTATATCTGGCAACATCATTGTTTCAAAAACGTATAGCTGGCAACATCATTGTTTCAAAAACGTATATCTGGCAACATCATTGTTTCAAAAACCTATAGCTGGCAACATCATTGTTTCAAAACCTATAGCTGGCAACATCATTGTTTCAAAAACTTATAGCTGGCAACATCATTGTTTTAAAAACGTATAGCTGGCAACATCATTGCTTGAAAAACCTCTAGGTGGCAACTGTTTCAAAAACGTATATCTGGCAACATCATTGTTTCAAAAACGTATAGCTGGCAACATCATTGTTTCAAAAACGTATATCTGGCAACATCATTGTTTCAAAAACTTATAGCTGGCAACATCATTGTTTCAAAACCTATAGCTGGCAACATCATTGTTTCAAAAACTTATAGCTGGCAACATCATTGTTTTAAAAACGTATAGCTGGCACACATCATTGTTTGAAAAACCTCTAGGTGGCAACTGTTTCAAAAACGTATAGCTGGCAACATCATTGTTTCAAAAACGTATAGCTGACAACATCCTTGTTTGAAAAACTTATAGCTGGCAACATCATTGTTTTAAAAACGTATAGCTGGCAACATCATTGTTTGAAAAACCTCTAGGTGGCAACTGTTTCAAAAACGTATATCTGGCAACATCATTGTTTTAAAAACGTATAGCTGGCAACATCATTGTTTGAAAAACCTCTAGGTGGCAACTGTTTCAAAAACGTATATCTGGCAACATCATTGTTTCAAAAACGTATAGCTGGCAACATCATTGTTTCAAAAACGTATATCTGGCAACATCATTGTTTCAAAAAAGTATAGCTGGCAACATCATTGTTTTAAAAACGTATAGCTGGCAACATCATTGTTTCAAAAACTTATAGCTGGCAACGTCATTGTTTCAAAAACGTATAGCTGGCAACATCATTGTTTCAAAACCTATAGCTGGCAACATCATTGTTTCAAAAAGTATATCTGGCAACATCATTGTTTCAAAAACGTATAGCTGGCAACATCATTGTTTTAAAAACGTATAGCTGGCAACATCATTGTTTCAAAAACGTATAGCTGGGAACATCATTGTTTCAAAAACTTATAGCTGGCAACATCATTGTTTCAAAAACGTATAGCTGGCAACATCATTGTTTCAAAAACTTATAGCTGGCAACATCATTGTTTCAAAAACGTATAGCTGGCAACATCATTGTTTCAAAAACTTATAGCTGGCAACGTCATTGTTTCAAAAACGTATAGCTGGGAACATCATTGTTTCAAAAATGTATAGCTGGGAACATCATTGTTTCAAAAACCTATAGCTGGCAACATCATTGTTTCAAAAAATATAGCTGCCAACATCATTGTTTCAAAAAATATAGCTGCCAACATCATTGTTTCAAAAAATATAGCTGCCAACATCATTGTTTCAAAAAATATAGCTGCCAACATCAATGTTTCAAAAAAGTGTAGTTGGCAACTTCATTGTTTCAATGTGCTGGAAAAGACCTGGTAGTTCACTATTTTCCCATAGCTGGGACCCCAACAGGTGCTACTACTCCGGGTCAGGGTGGACCTGGGAACACCAGCAATTAAGAGGTGGTTCCACGCTTCCCCAAAACCTCCTGATCAGAGGCCTTGCTGTTGGATGCAGTTTAACGTCGTACTCAGGACGTTGTGAAATTTTCCATATGTTCATTTCAGCTCTTCTTATTAATAAGTGAATTGTTTCTTTCCAGGTACAAGGGTGGGTTGAAAGTTCATACACTGACCATGAAGGAATAATGCTAAAACTGTGAAATCTTCCTGATGTTCATTTCAGCTCTTCTTATTAATTCTTGTTTCTTTCCAGGTACGAGGGTGGGTTCAATGTTTCCTAGGCTGATTATGAAGGAATGATGCTAAATCTGTGAAATCTTCCATATGTTCATTTCAGCTCTTCTTATTAATAAGTGAATTGTTTCTCTCCAGGTACGAGGGCGGGTTGAATGGTTCATAGGCTGATTATTAAGGAATGATGCTAGAACTGTGAAATCTTCCATATGTTCATTTCAGCTCTTCTTATTAATAATTGTTTCTCTCCCTTTACGAGGGTAGGTTGAAAGTTCATAGACTGAATATGAAGGTGTGATGCTAGAACTGTGAAATCTTCTATTTGTTCATTTCAGCTCTTCTTATTAAGTGAATTGTTTTCTCTCCGGGTACGAGGGAGGGTTGAATGGTTCATTGGCTGATTATGAAGGAATGATGCTCCTATGTGCCTTGTTCCTTCAGGACGTGAGTGATCAATTCTTCTTCTCCTCCTCCTCTGTGCCTTGTTCCGTCAGGATGTGAGTGATCAATTCTTCTTCTCCTCACATGTGCCTTGTTCCTTCAGGACGTGAGTGATCAAATCTTCTTCTTCTTTTTCCTCCTCCTCCTATGTGCCTTGTTCCTTCATGACGTGAGTGTTCAATTCTTTTTCTTCTCCTCCTATGTGCCTTGTTCCTTCAGGACGTGAGTGATCAAATCTTCTTCTTCTCCTCCTATGTGCCTTGTTCCTACCGGACGCGAGTGATAAATTCTTTTTCTTCTTTTCCCTCCTCTCCTATGTGCTTGTTCCTTCAGGACGTGAGTGATCAATTCTTTTTCTTCTCCTCCTATGTGCCTTGTTCCTTCAGGACGTGAGTGATCAATTCTTCTTCTTCTATGTGCCTTGTTCCTTTAGAATGTGAGTGATCAATTCTTCTTCTTCTTTATTTTCTCCTTTTAATTCATCCCCTTCTCAGGCCTGGAGACCTACTAGTTACGGAGTAACCTCCTGTATAATATTCCATAATATCGCAGTGAAAAAGGCGCATTATTATATCTTCTTGTATATGGACGTTTTGGATGGAGGCATGTGTTTTGGATTTTCAGTCTAAGGCATTAGGAAATTGTCAATGATTCCTTTCAATGAAGACATTAAATGTTACATAGCAGTTCAGGAGCATTTTCTTCGTTTCTCTGGATATTTTCTTTTATCTTATTACTTTGCTTAATTTCTGATGGCCATGAGGGAATTGTACAGCATTTCAGCCAAATAAGAGATTGAATATTACATAACAGTTCAGAACTATTTTCTTTGTTTCTCAGGACATGCTCCATTCTGATTAAACTTTGCTTAATTTCTGAAATGCACGAGGAAATTGTCCAGCATTCTCTCCAAAGTACAGATTAAATATTACATACCAGAAGCATTTTCTTTATTTCTTATGACATTTTCCTTTCTCTTATTACTTTGCTTAGTTTCTGGAAAGCATGAGGGAATTGTCCAGCATTCCCTCGAAGGAATGATTAAATATTACTTAGCAGTTCAGTAGCATTTTCTTTGTTTCACTATTCCTTTTCGCCTTTGGATTTCTGTGACACATTTTCCGACGATTGTTATTACACTAACCAGAAAGTTAAATTTCTGTATCTGGTTAATTTTGACATTCTCGATATGTACATCAATCTTGGACCGTCTCTATTTTCTTTTTGGCAACCCTTCGTTCTTTCTGCTTGCAATTACTTCTTAAGTGAAGAAGATTCTATGGTAAACAATGTCGGTAATTATTCATAGCCTTACTATACAACCCGGATATTTTACGAAAATTAAAATTTCGTGATCTAAAGAGAACTTTAATAACTTTTATTTTGATTTCATGAGTGTTTTTATGGTTTTGGTCCACACGAATGTGGTTCTAAATAGAGAGACCTATGTTTGAAATGAGGTCGACTTGTTTAAACACACTAAACAGGCAAAAGCCTTTAACTCGCCTGTATTATTACGCAAATATTTGTTTTCGCGACATTTGTTTTTAAATCAGTTTCATTTTCGGCCTACTTTGTTGTTTGTTGTCTTCGGTAACATTTCTGGTATTTCGAGGAGTAAACTTTACCGAATATATCCGGATAGGTCTACATATTTTTCTTTGCTGATTCGAGTGAGGCAATAATTGTCAACTCTTCTCCGTGATAACGTTTGACCATATCTACAATAACTGGTCCAAACACGCGATTTAATGGAACACAACGATTCTTTTTCTTATCTGATTCTTCTGTAATCCGTGCTCTTCAGAACACGGCTCTCCACACTTTCTGGTCACTTGTAGCTCTTATCAGTGTCTGTATTTTAGCTTTTGCTCGCTCTCTCCCTGAGTTTACATTCTGTCTAAAAAGCTGGCTGTGTAAGTTCTTCCTTCGTCACTCTTGCCTTCAGTATGTCCTGTGTGTGTCAAAAGTTCTCAGACGTCGTTCCTTATTATGTCTCTATGACACTAAGTGTAAATACCATTTTTTGTTTCCATTTTTCCTAAAGTTTCATACTTATTCACATGTTCAGCCCATGGAATTTGCAGCATACTTCTGTAGAGCCACATTTCTGTTGTTTCAAGTCTCTTCTTCATCTGTGAGGAGATTGTCCAGCATTCACTGCCATATACGAGGACTGATATTACGCAACAGCTCAGTACACTTTTGTTTCTGTTGTTTCAAGTCTCTTCTTCATCTGTGAGGAAATTATCCAGCATACACTGTCATATAGGAGGACTGATATTACGTAACAGTCCAGTACTCTTTTCTTTGTTTCTGTTGTTTCAAGTCTCTTCTTCATCTGTGAGGAAATTATCCAGCATTCACTGTCATATAGGAGGACTGATATTACGTAATAGTCCAGTACTCTTTTCTTTGTTTCTGTTGTTTCAAGTCTCTTCTTCATCTGTGAGGAGATTGTCCAGCATTTCACTGCCATGAATTGACATTTTTATAAAATGTGGCGTTTTACACTTGATCTAAATTATAAGACCAGGGGGTATAAATTGTTAGATCTAGGGTAATTCCAATGTTTTTAGTTCTGTTAGAGATTAGCAATCACTACGTAAAGGTGTCACCATGCCTAAAGCAAGCAAACATACCAAAGTTGAGCGTGCTCGAATTCTAAATTTCCATGATCATGGTTTGTCACAGCAGGTGATCGCAAGTAAGGTAAATCGCAGTAAAACTGATTTGCAACTTTCTAAAGGACAGTGCGAATTATGGAAATGCAAAGTCTGTTGGTAGGCCCCCAAGATTTCTCTGGCATTGAGTAGGAGAATAAGACGGGTTGTTGTTTCTTCTAGTCAAATTAAGCCAGCCACAGATGCCGATTGCAGTCCAGTAAGCATCAGACAACATTTACGATAAAAAGGCATGGTAAATAAAAAGCGCAAACAATTTCATCGGCTGCTTCCATGTCACAAAGCGAACCGTTTATGGTTTGGTCGTGAATACCAAACATGGGACATTGAGAAGTGGAAGAATGTCCTGTTTTCTGATGAGAAAACATTCAATCAAAATGCCTCCTAAAATTTTCTCCACGCGTCATAGTGGTGGAGGGTCTCTAATGGTATGGGGTGCCTTTTCATTGAGATAATTATAATTAAGTAATTCATCGAGTTCTAGACACGATGAATTACTTAATTATAATTATCTCAAATCCTCCTAATTTCTATCACTTGTATGTCCTTGCTTGAACCGAAACAATGCTCTGAATGGAGCAGCTTGGGGACAGTAGTCGTGGCTTGTGGGGGCACTGTCCTATGAATAAAGAAAAACTCGGATGAGTTCCACCACAGAATATGTAATCGAGAGACGCTATATCGAGTCTAATTCGTTACCTCTTCGTCACCGAGGCCCGTTGGTACAGTTGGTAAGACGTTTGCCTGATAACGTAACTGTCCGGGTTTCAGTTCTCGGTTATACACACACACACACACACACACACACACACACACACACACACACACACACACACACACACACAATCCATTGATAAATATGGTGGGGAAATAGATAGGCTCCTTCTAAGAATCAGAGTATTACAGCCCTATCTGGACGTGAGCATCTCAATCTCCGCTTTGCAGCCTTGACAGAGTTCAAAATCGTTTACGGGGTATTGTTGGAGAACCCTTATTTCTCAGTTTGCAGCCTCATTCTCTCTCACAAACACAACGTTGCCAGCCTGTATCAAGTCAATGGCAAATGTTCAGATGAGCTCTCCATTCATTAGTTCCACCAGTTCAGACCTTTACAGCTAGAGCAAATCAAGCTGCTGCCACAGAGTCGAATCACACTCATTTCGCCCGTGTCAAACGTAAGAAGAAATTTCCACTCTCACAGTTTCCCCACATCGTGGAACAGACTACCGCCTGGATGCTTCTCTGAAGACCAGAATCTTAAACTCTTCAAGACAAGGACCACTCGTTATCGGTCCTCCTTATATTCATAATTTTCGATTCCTGTAAAAATGTTTTGGAGATAATAATGATTTACTGATACAATTACTAATAATTAACCCATAGCTGGGAGGAGAAGTAGTGGATTCGTGACTTTCCCAAGGTTATTTGCGTGTAAGTGAATATAACGAGGTAGACACAGTGGAGTGATGGATAGCGGCTCGGATTGTTATTCGGAGTTCAAATTCCAGTCGGATCTATTACATTTTTTTATAATACCATTGGGAAAGGTATGAATCATCTTCTCCCCCACCTATGGATAAATAGCAGGGCAGACAGGGTTCTATAGCTTTGGGTAGCAACCAGAAAGTAACATAAAACCGGCCTGTAGAGGTTCGGATACTGTCACGCTATCTTGCCCAAGAAGCATCACTTCTACTGTGGCTGCAGTATATGTGGTGCCCCAGCGACCCTGCTGGGTCACGGGATTCGCGATCGCTCGAATATAACAAACCCAACTGGAATTGGAACACACCTCCCTGATTTAAAATTCCGAGCCGGTATCGATTTCACCACCCTCACATCCAAGCTTACAGCACCTGGAATTTCCCAAGCGATCACTTATGTAGATACTGACCAGGTGCCCTTTGGCGATCAGACGAGAACCAATATTTCGACGTGATACGTGGGTTTGTGTTTGTGTATTTGTGTACGTGCGTGCATGCATGTGTGTGTGAGTAAAATCGAAAATATTTTGAAAGTATAAAACATTTTAAATTCAGTTTCAACGATATCTAAATATTTCACGTTAATAAATTATGAATCTCATAAATTGTATGACTCGTCTCACTCGCCTTAAATTCTTTAAATTAGCAGACAACACCTTCACTTAACGATCTATTCCTCATGTTAAAAATTAATTTTGTTGGAATTTTGAGATGTTTAAAAATAAATGAAAGGTCACGTAGTCAGTAAGTATTTTTAGAATGCCTTCGACATAAAATAATTAAAAACCAGGCGAGGTTTATACACACATCAAGACTGAAATCAAGACTATTTCGGTGTGGGGTGATAGTTTCATCAGCTAGTCTGGTTGAACATAAAAATTGAGTAATAAATTCGATAGTTATTAGGTTATCCATATTTGTGACCTTGTACCAAACATAGCCAAGCTTAGTCGCTTCATCATGGGGTAATGGTTCATGAGCTAGTCTGGTTGAACATTACAACTGAGAGATAAATTCGATAGTTATTAGGTGATCCATATGTGTGGCCTTGTACCAAACATAGCCAAGCATGGTCGCTTCATCATGGGGTAAAGGTTCACGAGCTAGTCTGGTTGAACATTACAACTGAGTAATGAATTACATAGTTATTACGTTTTCATTCCTTGTACCAAACTTAGTAAGATTATATGATTTTGTTTATCTTCATTGGGTGGTCTTTGAGTCAAAGTCCGCTCCTAACTGGTTACCTAATACCTTGCGCTAACCATATTTCAGCTCATATGGATTTGGGTTATAACTGTGTATCCCATGCATGCGGCCTTCTAGTAAATTTAGTTAATATTAATGTAGGAGTTGTCTGTCGTTATTCAGTACCACATAAATCTGCAGGAAATTTCTGTTTCTTCAATTCTGCTCTTCACTGGTGAGAAACTTATCCAGCAGTCACTGCCACATAGAAGGACTCATATTGCATAAGAGTACAGTACTCTTTTCTTTGTTTATATTGTTTCAAGTCTCTTCCACATCTGTGAGGAGATTGTCCAGCATTAACTGCCATATAGGAGGACTGATATTACGTAAGCGTTCAATCATTTTTGGTTCTGTTGCTTCAAGTCATTTCTCCATCTGTGAAAAGATTGTCCAGCCTACACTGCCATATAGGAGGACTGCTATTATGTAACAATACATCAATCTTTTCTTTGTTTCTATTGTTTCAAGTCTCTTCTTCATCTGTGAGGAGATTGTCCAGCATTAACTGCCATATAGGAGTACTGCTATTACGTAACAATTCATCAATCATATTTGTTTCTGTTGCTTCAAGTCATTTCTCCATCTGTGAAAAGATTGTCCAGGATGCACTGCAATATAGGAGGACTGATATTACGAAACAGTTCAGTACTCTTTACTTTGTTTCTGTTGTTTCAAGTCAATTCTTCATCTGTGATTGTCCAGCATACAGTGCCATATAGGAGGACTGCTATTACGTAACAATTCATCAATCTTTTCTTTGTTTCTATTGTTTCAAGTCTTGATAATCATTTCCAACCAATCAAGCAAGGCAGGAATGCCTCTAGTCAGCTGGGCTTTACAAGGAGTGAAAGTGAGAGAAAAGACTATAGGGATTATTAATAAAATACTAAAGATAAAGTAGATTCAAGAAGATAGAAGGTGGCCTTTAATGTTGCATTTAAATTTTGATAATCATTTCCAACCAACCAAGCAAGGCAGAAATGCCTCTAGTCAGCATAAGTAAATGACTAAAGATATAGAGTTTTCAAGAAGTTAGAAGCAGGCCATTTTGTTTTTTTAAATTTTTTTAATCATTTCCACCCCCGAAGAAAGGAAGGAGGGTAAGCGGGATTTTACAGAGAATGAAAGGAAATAAAAGACTAAGTAGAATTAAGTAAATGACTAAAGATAGAGAGGTTTCAAAAAGATAGAAGACCATTTTGTTTTTTTTTTAAATTTAGTTAATCATTTCCATCCCCGAAGAAAGAAAGGTATGCCACCAGTAAGCAGGGTTTTAAAGATAACGAAAGGAAGACAAAAGACTAAGTAGAACTAATAAATGACTAAAGATATAGAGGATTCAAGAAGCTAGAAGCGATTCATGTTGCATTTAAATCATTTGTTAATCATTTCACCCCAAGCAAGGCGGGAATGGTCGCTGGAGACGTGCTGGTCGTTGCCGATATGCTGGTCGCTGCAGATGAGCGGGCGTTGCGATGTTGTTGGGCATATCGATTATCCGGTGCTGGCGTTGCGTGTCATGTTCGATATCGAAACCTCCCGTAATAATCACCACCGTAGTGTACGATAAATTTCACGGACGACATGCGGGCAGCCAGCAGTGACGGAATGCCGAGAGTCGAACATGGGCAAGAGCCAGAAGGAAAGAGACAAAGAAAGGACACATCCAACTCGCGTCCAGTTGGCAGACAAAAAAAATGGGAGCGTAACTTAATGTACAACCCGTGGTTGGCTTCCCAGTCATGATGACCAGGAGCCTACGTCAGGAAGTCGGCGAGGAGTCGCTCTGTTATGTTAAGTGACACTTACAACAGAATTGGTCACGCCAAAATGCTATAACATCTTTCTAAAAATGAGTAGAGATTTGCTACGCAAAACCTCAGGTGTAAAACGCTTAGAGGCGTATTACGACTAGGCTCTTAATAACAACTAACTAAAAAGTTAATTAGCTCATCTCAAAACAAAATTATTAGCGTGTAGGGAACACGATCGAAAGGTCAAGGCTGCAATGCCCTGTCCTCTTCGGCTTTATGCAGCGATCATATTCGGCTGCAATAGATAGATAGATAGATAGATAGATAGATAGATAGATATAGTTATGAACAGGTTGAAATATATATATATATATATATATATATATATATATATATATATATATATATATATATATATATATATATAGTTAAATTCTCAGATCAATTCTGTGGAGAAGACATATTGGTATAAAATGACAATTGGAAAAATCTTAGATTTTGGCGACGCTTTTCGTCTTCCGACTTTTTCAAGGCAAAAATGAAATCGAAATATCTCTGTTGCTATAGTTACATTAAAATCCAAATTTAAAAAGATAGACGCTTCTGTCCAAGGCTTTTTTCTTCTTAATGTTATTTTATACCAATATGTCTTGTTAATGAATATTTTTTCTTCTTTCTCTTCAATGAATATTTTTTGTTCTTCCTTTTCAATAAGTATTTTTCCTTCTTTCTTTTCAATGAATATTTTTCTTCTTCCTCTTCAATGAATATTTTTCCTCTTCAATGTATATTATTTCTTCTTCCTCTTCAATGAATATTTTTCTTCTTCCTCTACAGTGAATATTTGTTCTTCTTCCTCTTCAATGAATATTTTTTTCTTCTTTTTCAATGAAATTTTTTTCTTCTTCCTTTTCAATGAATATTTTTCTTCCACTTCAATGAATATTTTCTTCTTCCTCTTCAATGAATATATTTTCTTCTTCCTCTTCAATGAATATTTTTCTTTCCTCCTTTTAAATGAATATTTTCTTCTTCCTCTTCTATGAATATTTTCTGCTTCTCCGTCAATGAATATTATTTTCTTCTTCTTCTTCAATGAATAATTTTTCCTTCTTCCTTTCCAATTAATATTTTTTCTGCCACTTCAATATATTTTTCTTCTTCCTATTCAATGAATATTTTACCTTCTTCCTTTTCAATGAACATTTTTACTCCTTCCATTTCAATGAATATCTTTTTTCTTCTTCCTCTTCAATGAATATTTTTCCTTCTTTCTCTTTAATGAATATTTTCCTTCTTCCTTTTCAATGTATATTTTTCCTTTCTCTTTTTTCTATTTTACACGCACAAAATGGAAAAAAAATAAACCAAATTTGACTCCTGGTATACTTTCCCTCGTTCTGGAGAAGTATACAACAAGTGAATTCCATAATAAAAATGTCTTCCTCTCTTTCTTCTCTCATCTTCTCCTTGTCGTTGATCGCTGGTTATTTTTAGTTCGGAATTAAAAAGACGTCAACAAAAGGGAATTTTTACTTACTACTTCATTCAACACGTCGACGTTTACATTTTCTAACTAGCCAGTGCGTTTGCTATCCCACCCCACTGGGGAGCAGTTTCCATACACGATTCTAACACGTCCACGTTGTTCGACGTGTAAAGCTTAACTCACTGAAATCCCTTTCTACATCCAACATTCCCACTCTAGTTTTAGTCAGTCAAAAATTACTTCCTTTTTCCGCTATCTAACCTCAAATGTGAAAATGAGGAAGTCAGGGGAGAAATACAATTCTCTAAAAATAATAGCCTGCTAGAATATTATTTAACATGTATTTCTAATATATCACCACCGCTGTTATCATTTGCGCCGAAGCAAAAAGTACTTTTTCCTACTCCGTATGAGCTTCGATTCTTCGTTGCCACTGTTATCACTCTCTCCTCACGGTTATAATATTATGTCTTTCTTAGGCTAGAATTATCTACGCCTGACTCCAACGGGCTTTTCCTGACTCACTTTGAGTTCTTTATTTAAGGCGTCTTTCCTAGTTCATTTGTGTTACCGGAGGTGTCATATTTACTGCACGATAAAAATACTTTTTCAAGTTTCAACAGACTAAAATATAAGCTGAAATTTCATTTGTTATAGATTTGTTGATAGTTACTGATCTTTGCTTAGTTTGACATAAGGTCACAAATATGGGGCACCCAATGAAATTCGAATCGATACTCACTAGTAACGGTCATTTAGATAGCCTCGTTACCCATTTTACCACGCCTTAGAAGCTGGATATTTTGATTGAAGTGGGTGATGAGTATGATTTCTTTTTTCTATTAATTTTTTTTGTCATATTTGTATCAGGTATATATTGCTCTTGAATTTTTTATTATTTATCTCATATTGACATAATTCGTTTAAAATGATTTCGTTTTTTATTTATTTAATTACTTTTTTTTTGTTCAATTCAAGTATATTTATTGTAGGATATTCACCTCATTTTAAGCTCATTCGATCGTTAGTAACGTCAAGAAAAGCAATGACTTGCAAAATTATGTTTTCTTCTTATTTATACGTACTTTAAGTTTATTCTTATTCAGAGTATTTAAATAACAAAACATTAAGTTGAAACTTCTTTACCCTGTCTTTCTGAGGCAGTTCTCATTCTTCTAAGGACATACCGGTTATGTAACTGTCAATTTCTTCGTGCCTTTTAGAGTCATTCAAGAGCTATTAATTGTGAATCGCCTTGAAGATGTAAATCTCTTCCGTTTTCAAACATTTTTTTCATTTCGTTTGAAATAATTATTATCTATTATTATTTATCCCTTGTTTAAATTTATATTTACTTATCAAGTTGGATTTAGTCTCACATATTGTCATGAATGATGAACGCCCAGTGAAAATCGAAATCACTAGTTTAACAATGCGTTACCAAGAGCTGACTTCTAACCATAGATATGTGTACTCTAGAATTTATATTTATCATTTTGGATATTTCAATTTATACTGATAGGGTACTAAATTACTTAGATAATTTAACTCACTCTCGTGGAAATGCTAAACTTCTTGCAATATTAAAAGAATATCAAATTCTCAGGAACATGTGGAGGTTGAATTTCAGACTTAAGCCCTGAAGTAAAATAAAAATGTACACAATATAAAAAATAAATTTATTTTTAACTTGAAAAATATGAGCAGTAAGCAATTGTAAAATATTTATTTCGTATTTTGAATTTTTATGTTCCTGTGAAAAATAGTAATTTCATTTTACCATGGATTAAAACAACAACAAAAGCAACAACAACAACAACAATAGTAATAATTGTTATAATAATAATTACCACGAATTACCATTTCAGAGAAAGAAAGAAAGAAAGAAAGAAAGAAAGAAAGAAAGAAAGAAAGAAAGAAAGAAAAAGAAAGAAAGATTATTATAGACAGATATATAGATAGAAACAGATTATGTAGACTGGTAGATAGATAATGAACAGACTGAAATAGATAGATAGATAGATAGATAGATAGATAGATAGATAGATAGATAGATATGAATAGACTGAGATAGATAGATAGATAGATAGATAGATATGAATAGATAGATAGATAGATAGATAGATAGATAGATAGATAGATAGATAGATAGATAGATATGAATAGACTGAGATAGATAGATAGATAGATATGAATAGATAGATAGATAGATAGTTAGATAGATAGATAGATAGATAGATAGATAGATAGATAGATAGATAGATAGATAGATAGATAGATAGATAGATAAGTAAAAGTAGTTGTTCATAGAAATGCAAAAGAAAAATAACTTATAAGCAGGTCCTTAATTTCCATGACAATAACGCGTTTCTATCGAGGAAAATATGTTACTGAAAAATCGTTAGATCATATTATATTTTTCTGTTTTTCACTTAGTATATATTAAAAATATTCGTAGTCGTAGATTATGCATTTCAAGAAAGTTCTCTTTCATAAAAACAGAAACACCAGATTTAAAATTCATTTAATTCTAATTTGACTCTTTCTCTGTGTTGTCTGATTTCCGAGAATAAAATACTCTATATTTGTTTGCAATTACTAAGTATTAATTCTACGTTGAGCAGTTCACCGTTTCAGTTCTTAGATCAAATGGGTCCGTTTACTTGTCTTTTCTATGATCATGTCAAATAAATAACAGTAATTTATTTTAATAATTTTGTTATTGTCATAAGACTACAGTTAGTTCTGTTTGTTTTTTTTGTTTTGGTTTGTTTTACGGCATACCAACCTCAATCGGTTATTTAATGCCGACAATATTTTTATTGTTGGTAATATTTTTTTCAGAATCTATTGCTGGTAATATTTTTTTTAAATGTATTGCTGGTAATAATGTATTGTTGATAATAATTTTTCTTCAAAATTTCATTACTGGTAATAATTTTTTACAAAAATGTATTGCTGGTAATAAAACCTATTTTTACACGTTTTGACCACAGTTTGGGGGTCAACTATTTGCCCATATTTGGGAAACTAATAGACGCTGCAACCCCTGGTCAGAGTGGACCTGGGAACACCAGCAATTAACAGGTGGTTCTACGCTCCTGAAAATCTCCTGATCAGAGGCCTTGCTGTCGGATGTAGTTTATCGTCATACCCAGGAAAGGGACTACAGTAGGTAAAATAGGATTAAGGATAAAAATGTATCTTTATATGGTCATTTAGTGTGGGTGTTGGCTAAAACTTAAGCAATTAAAATTATCATAAACTAAATTCCTCTATCAGCTTTCATAAGCTCCTATAGTTTTAAATGTATTTTTTTCTTTTCGAATGTGTATGTGCCGCTCACTCCAGGTGTTACAACTATATATTTACACACATCTACAATTTAAACGCATACACGAACACGCCCACATACATACATTGATACATATACAGACACATGGCGCGTTCATATACTTGTCTCGCCATTTTGCGTGAATGTGCGAGAAAATATTCAACTTGATCGGTAAGTAGGTGACACGGAGGGAAAATGTAATAGGTTATTACGACATCAAAAGCAACGATATGGAACCAGAGTTGCTTCCTTATGACAAAACAACACTACAAGCTGCTATTGCGACCGCTTTCTGCCTAATAACTTGAAGGATTGGCATTTTCAGTCATAAGCAAAAGATATACAAGACGCTTGACTGATTGAAATGGGAGTGACTCTAAGGAAACTAGAACAACCGAGGAATTAAAAGATTCAAAGTAATATCTGATAGACATGTTTGTTTATTTTGTTTGTTTTTAATATAAACTTTTGTTTCCCTGCTTTTTATGTGTCGTCCCCTCAGGACGTAAGGGTCCATGGCTCTCCACGCTTTTCTGTGTTTGTCTTGTGGCTATTAATAAATTTTGTCTTTTCGTTATTTCTTCTAAACCGTATCCCACTATACATTTATACAAGCTGATTATCTTAGGCGATGTTTTCCTCTGTCCCGCTTGCCTTTCCTTAATCTGTCATGTGTGTATCATATTTTCCAAGCCCTCTTTCTTCATTAAGGGCCCAGAAATTTCAACTGTCTCTCCCTAATATTAAGTATTTTTCTTTCTTTCTTTCTTTCTTTCTTTTTATGTGACGTGACCTTTCGAGACGTAGGCGATCTCCACTTCCCCCTATCCCTTGTGGCTCTCAATAAGTTTCGTCCCTCTGCCACCTTCCTCATGTTAAGTATAAGTTTCCTTTTTGTTTCCATTTTCTGTAAAACCTTGTCATTGCTTATGTATTCGGTCCTTAGTATCCTCAGTATCCTTCTGTAAAACAACATTTCTGTTTTTTTCTTCATCTTTGAGGAAATTGTAAAACATTCACTGCCATATAGGAAGATTTATTTATAAAACCTTGTCATTGCTTATGTATTCGGTCCTTGGTATCCTCAGTATCCTTCTGTAGAACAACATTTCTGTTTCTTCTTCATCTTTGAGGAAATTGTAAAACATTCACTGCCATATAGGAAGATTTATTTATAAAGTTTCTTGAGTTTTTAAAAATCAATGATTAAAACGCTTAAAACTTTTTCATTACATCATATTGTTGAATTTAATTATTGAGTAGAATGATACGAACAAATAGATTTTTCTCTTCGTTTTTCTACTACTTCTGATTCTCTTATGGTTTAATTGAAATAAACTGAATTATTAATTGGCTATTTCATGAAAAAAATTACACGGCTCATATGTTCATCTGTGAATGTGATTTGAACGTGATTAAAGCTATGCTAAAAAGTAACATTTTCTTTGAATTTTAATAAAGAAAATCGGCTTTCTTCTCGAAAATAGACATAAATTACATATAAGTATGAATATAGCATTGTACATCGAGTTATTACCAATAATAATGAATATAATTATTAAATATGTAACAATAAGTTGGCTGAAGAATTAAGCTTATTTCCAAAAATTAACATATAATTTCATAAATGATACTAAATATCTGAAAGCTTCTATATGAATCATCAAGTTACGCATCAATCTCTTACCCGGAAAAAACCTTATTTGATTTTATGGGTGTTCATTTGCAGAAAAGGCAAGATTCTACATTTTTCTGGGAGATTTTTCAAATCGATTTGATAGAGAAATGTTAGATTAAATGAATTTATTAAAACGAGACATATTTAAAATTAGGAGTAAAATATTTTTCATATATATTCCATATAATTCGATGAATATAGTTGTTTCAATAACAAGAAACAATGCTATATTTTCGTTTATATTTGCAAATTGAAGTATTTTACTTATTTATGCATTTTGCATTTTCTTTGTTATCTTTGAAAACATTTCTTTAAAAAAGATGGACACATTCTTCAATATAAGCGATAGAGTTATTTCTCCAAACAACTCCACGGGAACGTCTCTCTGCGCCCCACGTTTTCCACTTTCCTGAAGTGAAACAACTCCATTGAATCAATAGCTTCATCTACCGCAAGGAAAGTTGGTTCTCTGTGTCACACCAGAAGGTTTTTCTCGACTGAGTCCATCCTTCAGATCTACAAATCTTCCATTCATCCATGTATGGAATACTGTTGCCATATATGGTCTGGTGCCCCCCGCTGTACATCTCGAGGTCCTAGAGAAAATATAGAGACGGATATGCAATATGATAGGTCCTGATCTGGCATCTCGTCTGAAATCACTTTCTCACAGACGTGCTGTGGCTTTTTCATGGCAACTGCTCTGACGAGCTACTTTCACAGGTACCAAAACTGCACGAATTTAAGCATACTACTAGATTGGCATCTCGGTCCCACCCTTTCACTGTCGAAACTGTTAAATGTAACCGCCTCTTCTACTCCAACAGCTTCTTCTATCGCACTTCCCGTCAGTGAAACTCACTTCCTCTTATTTGGTTCCCTGATAGCTATAATCTTCAAATATTCAAATGTAATGTCAATAGATATCTTCTGATGCCTTGACCTTGATCTTCGTCTTTCTCTTTATCCTTTCCTCAAACAGGCATCTTTATTCTTGATCTCACTCTCTGTAACCCCTTGCGTGCTAGTGGAACTCCCGCCTTGCTTGGGGGTGAAATGCTTAAAAAAAAAGAAGTTATTAATATATTTCTCCCCAAGAGACAGAGAAAATTATCCTCATTAGAGATATATCGATTTCTCCCCATAGTTGACGGACATACTTTTCTTAAGAGAAAAACAAAAACAAAGTCCCCCTCACATTTCTCCTTAAAAGACAAAAATACTACTCCTTAAAACGCGCAGATAAAATAGCACCCCTCAGAGACAGGATGTTTCTATCCAAATCAAACATACATATATATTTAGAATAAAATGAGACCGCCATATTTGAACTCAAAAGAAACAGGTATATTTCTCCTAAAATTGACAGGAACATTTCTCCTGAAATAAGAAAAACATATTTCTTATCACCATGGAGACATTTTGGTCCAACAAGGGACAGAACCAATATTCCTAAAAAAGTTAGTAATATTTCTCTTCTCAAGAGACATCATTAAGACAACGTCATTTTCCAAAAACGCTAATTAATTTTAATATGTTTGTTATTCTGCCGTATACAGTGTACAAAAATATTCCAACATTCGTTTTTGCTGATAGATTATTATCTGATTATTCTTTTCGTAATTCTCCACATATTCTAGGTGAATCATTTCTTATTATTCATCAAATGACAAGTAATTTTAATTCGTAAAATTATCAATTGTCTACTAATTTGAGATTGCGAAATTCAAAAATTGTCTTAAAAGGGCTACTATTTGTTTACCTCTTCACATAATAAACCGGCTTAATGTTTCTATCATTCAATAAATAAAAATTTAGATTACAATAACAACTTATATTTCGATAAAGCCTGAAATAGGTTTGGGAACAAAATTATTATTCATTAATAGACTTAAATTTTACATTGTTTCTTTGTCCTGAAAGAACTTTTCAAAATTTTAGATTTGAATCTTTTTCAACGCTGCTACAATGAGGTTCACGTTTTAATCTAGGGGGGGTGGATATGTCATTTCTCTTTATCGGTGCCATTATAAAAATTAAAGATAACCACATGAGATAACAAAGCCAAACGTTGTAATTAACATGCGTTATAGCTAAGAGTATTAAAAGACAATGCAAACCTTTGATGCTACAATTTCTAATCCAATTCACTCTCTCTTCGTGAGATTATGAATGTGGTAATATATATATACCGAATTTGGTATAGTAGGAAAAAACAGGCCTTATTTACGTACTTGATATATATATATATATATATATATATATATATATATATATATATATACATATATATATATATACACACACATATTGATGAATATATGTATACGATGATGTTATTATGTATGTTTTGTGATCTTCAACGATTATGTATCTGTATACATACTTCGTTTCTTTATCTGCGTGCGTCACCTTATTCTTTTTTCACGCCATCATGTCATATTTCGAAGTATTGCTTTGTGAATACAAATTTACATTTACAAGAATATTTACAAAAAGGTTTTATAAGTATGATTTTAAGTGTGTGTTTCCCTAAACATAACCTCTCAAGCAAATCTTTATAAATACCATCAAAACTGTTAGTGACTATTACTGCTAATAATGCAAGACTCTTCGGTAAAGCGAATCGAGTTCTCTCAGTCAGTGTGTTTATATAAAAAATAATTACGCTTAAATTGACATTCATCCCTTTCGTGCGCCAATGGCTTAGAGGTAGATCTCCGACTGATGCCAATTCAGCCGAGTTTCGATTCTAGCTAAAGGCAACCAGACGTCTAGCCACACTGATGATATGTGATATATATATATATATATATATATATATATATATATATATATATATTCAAACATATATTGTTAAATATAATAGACAACGAATGTCTATCATGCTTGATCCTGAGCCATTCGAAGCTTCGTATAGTTTAATTTCGTCAATAGAACCGCATCAGGAATTTACGACCTGCGCCTGCTATTCCACGATAGCAAACTTCTAAGTCAGCATAACAGAATATCATCTTTGATGGTGAATATCTTTGTTAAAATGTCTGTATAACCCCTCTGAAGATGACTCGTCTGAGATGAAAGCTTAGATCGGGGAAGAGCACAATTAAAAAATATACAAATGTTGCACAGATTTTGTCCCAAAATTAAAGTCACTATATGAAACTTAGAACGATTTATGATCAAACATAATAGACATTCGTTTTCTGCTATATTAACAATATATGTTTGAACAATGATTTGCTGTCCCAATTCACTAAATATATATATATATATATATAATGGATACAATATATATATATGTGTGTGTGTGTGTGTGTGTGTGTGTGTGTGTGTGTTAAAAAATCACATGAGTTACCTCCCTTGCATAGAAGTAAAAAATATTTTGAATTTAGGGTGTTAACGCATAACAGATCCATAGATATGCAATCCTTGAAGATGTTCTCAAATGTGATTGAAAGTATTTGGGAAAATAAAAAGATTAATCACAGTCATCATCAAATAATAAAGATAATACTATTAATAATAGTAAAATATAAAAATATAAATTAATAAATAATTTAAAATTATAAATGAACTAGGCAAAACAATTACATAAAAGGTCATATATAAAACTGGGAATACTCGTACGTATACATGTTAGTACCTATATAAAGCAGAATCAACACTTCAAGTGTATATCCCCAAAATGTTTTTAGGAAATTTTAAAATTGCTCTTATATCTACATTTGAAAATAAGTTCGTTTCTTTGATTCAATAATTGGTTAGCATTTTTATATTTAATTATTATAATCTTCTCTTGTATGTATAGACTGCACCTGTCTCGGAAGTTGTTGGCAGTCTGAAACTGACAGATGATATCCCATTTAATTTATGGGGTGAAATCTCTATCTTTAATAATAATGCTTAGATAGAACAGTTTGGTGTCTTAAAAAAGGCATTGGAGGAGGAATACCGGTGATTGTAGAGTCTTTGTTTCTAAATCCCTGCGGATATACCTATGTATACTTTTTATCATTAATATTTTCTTTCAAAAAAATGAGGGCTTGGTATACCACATTTTCTGAATTACAGATACCTCCAAATGGGCAGTTGGTTCCCGTTCTACAATTACTAAAGGGCTTTTTCTGATGTGTTGCCGTCATATATTTTTTTAATATTTTGTTGTTATGCGAGTTAATTATATTATGTATGTTGTTAATGCAGAAATAATTAATTTTTAGAATTTTTCTATTGAAAATGTTTTGTAGAGGATTATTTTGATTAAAATGTTTGTCGGTTAAATTTAGAAAATATCTGCCAATGTTTACATTAGACAGTTTACAGAAAGGTGGGTTAAACCATATTGTCTTTCCTTTTCTGTTTTGGTTCTTTTAGTTTTTATTGTTATTTCAAAGATTCTCGGTAAACCAATTTTGTTTGAAATTACTCTTATTGAGGGCTTCGTTATAAGTTATTTTATTCTCACTGAAGTTTTTTGTTAGATGACAATCCGTTAATGCAAGTGTTTACAGTGTTAGGGATTTGTCTAATTATTGACTTTGTGTGACTGGAGTTTACATTAATATAAATAGGAGGTTGATTTTCTTTGTGAAATGGCTTACATGTGTTGTTAGAGAGGTTGAAAGTGATATCTAAGAAATTAATTATTTTATGGTTAGATGAGATTGCAGTTTTAGAACCCAGGAACTGGAAAGCTCTTATAATCTTTTTCTGTATTCTGGAAGATACAGGACAATTACTATCTGATGAAAATAAGTCCATCATCTCTGTAAAGACCTATTTGTTTAAGATTAATAATCCTACTAAGAGTGACTAATATGCAGATAATTACTAGATCAGCAATTAAGTTAAAGTTTATGTCTGGCTGCCGTTAGCTGCCAATCTACAATTATTTTAATTTTTGCTTCTTCGCTTAGTTTAAATTTAAGGTAGGTCATATTTGATTTGTTGATCAGAGTAAAGACCACAAAACTTATAGACACCATTTTTCTTTTTTCTTTTTTTTTTCGAACAAAAGAGGTTTTATTTTGCTTTAAAATCGAAATAAATCGTTCACTCGCCAGTACTTTACAATCGCCTGATAATACGCATTGAGACACGACTGCAATTGTGCAGCGATTTTTACATATTTCGGCGTAATATCCTAAAATAAATAATATTGCTCAACCTTGTATTGAGTCCGCTTTTAAATTAAATTTTACGATCCTTGGAATTGTACACTATTCGTTCTCATCTGACCTGCATATATATATATATATATATATATATATATATATATATATATATATATATATAATTTTATACAGCAAAAATATAAAAACAAAATTACCTCATTTGGGTATAGTCTATTTCAAACCGGCACAAACTTGTACGAATCTTCTTCAGCCCTAGACTGTCTCGGCTTATGCATGTTGTCCTTTTAAAGATATATATTTTAGTTATCTCTGAAATTTTATACATACTTACATGCATCTACATTATATATATATATATATATATATATATATATATATATATATATATATATATTATTATTATTATTATTATTAATAAACATTAATAATGACAAAAGAAAAATTATCTCAGGTTAAGATACGCTCTCCTTTTGTCTTTATTCATATATATATATATAGAGAGAGAGAGAGAGACAGAGACAGAGACAGAGACAGAGAGAGAGGGGGAGATAATTAACATAGATAATGGACATAAATTGATAAATAGCTTGATTTATAATGAAGATAGATAGATAGATAGATAGATAGATAGATAGATGTGTGTGTCCATGTATCGCAAAGTATTACGTTTACATTTTTAAATTTGTGAATGAATGCTTATTTTCTCTGTATTTATGTTCCTATAAGGTTTAATATTCGTATATATATATATATATATATATATATATATATATATATATATAACCTGTTTGCCTCGTGAATACAGGTGGATAAATGCATGAAAATAAATGTAATTTTAATAAATGTATGAGAGAGTGAGAGAGAGAAAGAGAAAAGTCCTTGGGCCAGCGAAGTATGACCGATAAAATACAAAATAACATACCTAAGACGAAGCGTCTGGGCCGATCCTTTTATCTTCTACAACTAACAAACTGATATGTTCTTGGCGTTTGTATTGGATTGTCTCAACTGACGATGCAAACTGCCCCCTATATGGATTATCAGGACCAGTAACTCGTTCGATTGTACCGCACTTTAAAAAAGGAAAAGAAAAGCTATACGAAAAAAACAACTAAAACTAAAACAAGGAGTGGCAACACAAACATTGTTCGAAAGTTAGAAGCGTAGATGAACTAAAGTACTTGTTACTGTGTTATATAATGGTATAAACTTAGTTCGGTACAAGGCCACAACTATAAGGTACTCAGCATAGCTGGAATTTTCTAATAATCAGTTGTATATTCAGCTGGAAATTCTGGATAAACTGTCCGAAATTAAAATTCTGTTCTGTTGTTTTCTTAAAGTAATTTCGACTGTCTCAGTGATTTTCAAGGACCATGTGGCGCCGGTGTGATAGGAATTATTATGTAGGCTACATCTTGGTATTCTTTAGAAAGCTGAAAGCGTAAAATAGTCCAAGGTGACGTCACGTGTAAATGGTCAGGGGAGCAAGGATGCACCAAAAACAAAACAAAATCTTACCCAAAGATCTGACATAGGAGAAAACAACATAAAAATCATGAACTTCGGACAGTTTATCTAAACTTTATATCGCAGTAATATATCTTATTCGAAATTTGTTTATCTATATATATATATATATATATATATATATATATATATATATAATTTTCTTATTCTTATTCGAAAACTGCAAAAATACAATAAAAAAGTAAACAGAATTTGTCAGGTGTACGTAATCAAATTTGTTTATCTATCTCTCTCTCTCTCTCTCTCTCTCATATATATATATATATATATATATATATATATATATATATATATATATACATATATATATATACATATATATATATACATATATATATATACATATATATATACATATATATATATACATATATATATACATATATATATATACATATATATATACATATATATATATACATATATATATATATACATATATATATATACATATATATATATATATATATATATATATATATATATATATATATATATATATATATATATATATATATATATATATACGTGTGTCCGTGTGTGTTCGTATATACATTTAAATAATTTATATTTATAAATAATATTTATAGTATTTATAAATAGCAATAATATAACATAGACATATACATATACATTATTTTATTGGATGGAGTCCTAAGAAATTCTCAACTCGATGAAGAAGATCCTGTGATTTATATTCTATAGTCAATTTCTCATCGAAATTCCGATTGTTATGATGAGAAAATTACAAAACTCAGAATCGAAATCCTTAAGTATTAAACTTTATTATATTTTGTTCATATATATATATATATATATATATATATATATATATATATATATATATATATATCCGATGCAATGAGAACGAAAGTAATATATAAATTCTAATGTTCACATCATTAATTCAAAAGAGGGATCGATACCGATAGTAAAGCGATGATTATTTTTTTATAATTTTATTGTATAGTCAAAAACAGTTTACTCACTACAAAGATGCAACTTCGTTTCGGTGCATTTCAATTGCACCTCGACGGGTGAAAACCAAAAATGCCGTATGTGAAACGTCACTTCCTTTTTTCCATTTATTTAAGAAAAAATATACATGAAGCAAAAAGCTGACGGAGTGAAACAATAGTGCTTGTTGATAGCACTTTGTTGAAGGATGGGTGGGGTATTGATTGCTGGTTAGTCTGGGAAGATTCCTTGCCGATAAACGACGGTCAAAATTTTAGGCACGGCATCTGACAAGCGTTCTAAGGGTGAGGGGTGGAGGAGGAAAGGTGGGAATAGGAGATAGTAATACGATGAAAGAGGTAGGAGGGATAAATTCTAGCGATAGTTATAGTAGCAATTGGGAATGGGTTTTTTTTTGGTTTACTTTAAAAAAACAAGCTAAAGCTGAATTGTATGCATTTATGCTGGAGTTATCACTACTAATTCTGTAATCAATGAAAATGTTTTGTAAATTAATAAATTTATAAGTGGTGATGTTTTCTTGGTATGTTGAATACATAAGTTATTCGGGTTTTAAAAAAAGCCGTTTCGAGTCAGAAATTAAATATAAGTAGAAAAATATATAAATAAAAAGTATTGGATATTAATATAGCGTTTATAATCTAATTTTGACCTATTCTCGGACAGTATAACATGTAGAATAAGTATGAGTGTAAAACAATTTATCTGAGAGTATTACTAGTAATATATATGCAAAAATATTTTAAGAATCATAATCTAAGATAAATTAGTGGAGAGGTACATAAGAGGGTAGGAAGTATATCAAAGGAGGTGAGTAATAATTGTAAACGTTTAGAGTTATGGAATGAAGAATCTAGCAAGATTGTTATGTTAGATCCTTAATATGTCTACAAAAAAAGGTGGTTTCATATCTTTGGTTTAATAATTGGGTGTTGTTCAAAAGCTCAATAATACATATTTTCTCCTTCAAACATAAAAAGCAAGGTTATATATGTGTGTGTATGTATATATAATATTTATTTAAAAATTATAACATATGTATGTTATAACTTCACGACAAAATAGCCATTTTGCTTCAACACTTCGTGTATCTTGTCAAGTGATGGTGTCGCAAGTCATTTTGTTGAAACAAAATGGCTATTTCTGTAGTGATGTCATAACGTTCATATATTATAATTCTTAAATAGATATTTTTCGGTCTACTCTGTATTGAGCACTTTTAAAAAAGACGTATTTTATGGTTACTGGAAGTTTATTCCATCTACACCAACCTTGTATTCGTACATATATATATATATATATATATATATATATATATATATATATATATATATATATATATATATATATATATTACAATGAATCATTCATACAAAAAGTAGATTAGTAAAGTTAATGATATAAAATCGCGAAAACTCTTCGCAAACAGAATTTTAAAGTTGCATTAATCTACGAACCACTCGATGAATGTTATGATCGTTGTTTTTCATAACTACAAGGTGCATAAGGTCTTTTTTCATCTGCTAGTACTTTCAACTATACACACAGTCAAACTCAGGCATGGAAATTATTTCGTTTTTAGTAAATCTAGGTAGCATCAGAGACAAAAGATTAAATGCGAATCGAAATTTGTTTTAGAAATGTGTTATTGTTAACGGATAAAAACTTATAGAGCGTGCAGTCGCAACGTTAAGGTTGAATTTTTTGAAAATTTAAGAAAGTGCGTTTTTTACTAATATGATAATTTGAGAATTTTTTTGTTGTAGGAGTTTATCAGTCAATGTGGCATGAACTAAATTGTTCGATAAATAGAGTAATGTCTCAGCTGTTATCCCTAAAATTTGCACGTCGGATCAGTTTTTGTAAATCAAATATAAATATTAAATACCATTTTATATCATTAACTTTACTAATCTACTTTTTGTATGAATGATTCATTGTAATATAAATTGGACTGCACCACATATTTTTATATATATATATATATATATATATATATATATATATATATATATACGAATACAATGTTGGTGTAGATAGATAGATAGATAGATAGATAGATAGATAGATAGATAGATAGATAGATAGATATGTATGTATGTAATCAAATTTGTTTACATATAATTATATATATATATATATATATATATATATATATATATATATATTAAATAAAAAACAGACCACTTTAAGGTTCCATATAATAAATTATTTCACCACAGCCCTTTTAAAGGACAGCGGATCATCAGATTTTATTTCCAAAATGGAAATAAAATCTGATGATCCGCTGTCCTTTAAAAGGGCTGTGGTGAAATAAATTATTATATGGAACCTTAAAGTGGTCTGTTTTTATTTAAATTATTAGCTCTGATTTACATTGAGCTCTCTAGATTTTATCCTCCTTGGGTCTACCCATACGGATTACCTAGTTTTTCGTAAACTAAATATATATATATAATATATATATATATATATATATAACATATTTGATTATACTAGTTTCATTACATATAGTAATATAACATTATTATTACACAAAAGATTGAATTTTTCTCAGCTTGTCTCGCAAGCTATATATATTTGTGTGTGTGTGTGTGTGTGTGTGTGTGTGTGTGTGTGTGTGTGTGTGCCTATCCATATTGTATTATATATATGAACGCAGGCCAACATGAATAGGCTTATGTATCATTATTTATATACTGTATATCATGCAGTGTCTTGGTGCCTAAAAAATGATACTTTCAAGACGAAGTAATTGGGATATACATCATAACTAAACACAGTTTAGTTTCATACCATATGAATTATTATATAGGCAATGGTCTGCGTTTTCATTTACTAAATTGCTTTGATTTATGCACCGAATTTACATATGTAAATGTGATTTTCTGTCTCTTGTACAATCATACTTAGCTTTACATGTTAGAATCTGTCGAAGAAGATAGCAATTAAATTCAACTGAATTTAAATATTTACTCAATTTAATCCTGTACATATAAGAATGTGTAGCGGAAATCTTTCAGATATATGTACGAGTAGAAGCAACAAAGTTTGGTTCAGGATGCAAAAGGTATGAATAAAATCCCGGGCATGTCAGCGATGAGGTACACTTGAAGTGATCAAAGGGGTTTCAATTATACTTTCCTATAAATGCTATCATTTGAGATCTAGACTGATCACAATTTCCCGCGATTTATTGTTTGTAGACGTCTTATTTTAACTGAAAGTGTTAATGATCCATTACACGAGAAACAATAATTGCAGAATTTAATGTTAACAAACCGAGTGGATCAATTATAATTCCCCGAGGAGCAGTCATCCCAGAACTTTTTTGTTAACAACTCGTGTGTGTAAATGATAGATTCCACGAAAAGTAACCATTGCATAACCTTATTGTTAAAAATTCGTTCACGTCTATGACGTATTCACCGTGAAATAATCCTTTAGTTTAATCACCTGGTGTCAATGTTAGTTTACATAAAAAGACCAGTTATTGAAGACCTTTATTGTTAGCAAGGCAAGAACTTCATTGAGAAGTAATGCTTGCAGAACTTTATTGATAATCACTAGTGCGTTTCAGTAATGACTTAAACGAGAAACAATCATTTCAGGTTCTACATTCTTTTTGACCTTATTTAATTAATTACTTTTTAAATGCTTTTTTTGTTTCTAAAGATTGATATTCAAAATGAATTTTTTATAGCTTAGGTCAGTGCTTCTCAACCTTTTTCAGCCCACGGACCATATTTTCTTCAAAACATTCAAATGAACCACTCCTATTTTTACCTTTAGGCTATTCAATTTTCAAACTAAAATACTCAATGAAAAGACAAATTAGTCTCTTTACATTTTAAAATTTATTTTAGTAAACAAGAATAAACAAGATATCATTATCAATTTTGATGATGTCATTCAGTCTTAGTCCATTCAGTTAGTGATTACCAAGGATCTTGGTGTTTCTCACACAAGATATCATAATCAATTTTGATGATGTCATTCAGTCTTAGTCCATTCAGTTAGTGATTACCAAGGATCTTGGTGTTTCTCACACAAGATATCATAATCAATTTTGATGATGTCATTCAGTCTTAGTCCATTCAGTTAGTGATTACCAAGGATCTTGGTGTTTCTCACACAAGTTATCATAATCAATTTTGATGATGTCATTCAGTCTTAGTCCATTCAGTTAGTGATTACCAAGGACCTTGGTGTTTCTCACACAAGATATCATAATCAATTTTGATGATGTCATTCAGTCTTAGTCCATTCAGTTAGTGATTACCAAGGATTTCGGTGTTTCTCACACAAGATATCATAATCAATTTTGATGATGTCATTCAGTCATAGTCCATTCAGTTAGTGATTACCAA
>OZ038508.1:31290200-31342700 GCA_964036315.1 Acanthosepion esculentum | reverse complement strand
TGGTAGTATGACAGCAAAGGTACAGTTAAAACTTTCCGACAATAACCAAATGTTTTACGTCCTGGGTATGACGATAAACTGCATCCGCATCCTGGGTAAGACGATAAACTACGTTCAACAGCAAGGCCTCTGATCAGGAAGTTTCGAGGAGTGTGGAACCACCCCAGCTATGGGCAAATAGTTAAAACTCAGATTACATTCGCGTCCTGGGTATTACGATAAACTACATCCGCGTCCTGGGTATGACGATAAACTACATCTGCGTCCTGGGTATGACGATGAACTACATCTGCGTCCTGGGTAAGACGATAAACTACATCCGGGTCCTGGGTAAGACGATAAACTACATCAGCGTCCTGGGCATGACGATAAACTACATCCGCGTCCTGGGTAAGACGATAAACTACATCCGCGTCCTGGGTAAGACGATAAACTACATCCGCGTCCTGGGTATGACGATAAACTACATCCGAGTCCTGGGTATGACGATAAACTACATCCGCGTCCTGGGTATGACGATAAACTAAATCAGTGTCCTGGGTAAGACGATAAACTACATCCGCGTCCTGGGTATGACGATAAACTACATCCGCGTCCTGGGTATGACGATAAACTAAATCAGTGTCCTGGGTAAGACGATAAACTACATCCGCGTCCTGGGTATGACGATAAACTACATCCGAGTCCTGGGTATGACGATAAACTACATCCGCGTCCTGGGTATGACGATAAACTAAATCAGTGTCCTGGGTAAGACGATAAACTACGTCCAACAGCAAGGCCTCTGATAATAGGTTTTTGAAAAAATAATGTTGCCAGATGCACGTTTTTGAAAAAATATTACCAGCTATACATTTTTGAGAATAAAAATATTAACAGAAATGGATTTTTGACAAAACAAAAATATTACCAGGAAAAAAAAAATGTCGGCATTAAATTGAGGTTGATATGCCGTAAAACAAAACAAACCAAATGTTTTACCTCTTTAGTCGTAAAAATCTGGTAAATTGGTATCTAACAATAGAGTACCTACGAAATAGAAATGTATCACTGAATTTATTAATTCCGAATAGTGAACACATTAACATTCAACAACCAACTTCTGGACATTTATAGAGTCCTAACTTTCAATCTATACAGCGAAGCAATTCTGAGAGAATTGGAAATCCTACCGGGATTCAGCATTGGCAGCCACAATCTTACCAACATAAGAGACGCAGATGACACAGTACTGATAGCAGAGACGCGAAAAGAAATTAGAAAATCTCCTACAGAAGATAGTGAAGCAGAGCGATAAAAAGGGAGCGAACGTTGGACAGTCTCCTCAAAGAAGAGACTCGAGGCATCGGGGTATCGTTCTACAGAAGGATGCTAAGGATATGGACCGAACATGTGAGCAACGATGAGGTTTTGGTGAGGATGCATCAAGGAGAAAGCTTATACTTAACACCAGGAAGAGGCAGATGAAATTTCTGGGACATGTAATGAGAAAGAAGGGCTTGGAGAATCTGATACTCACAGGTCGAATAGAGGAAAAGAGAGACAAGGGAAAGCATCGCATGACATACTTAGCGGGCTTAAGCAAATGGATGACAGAACATGGACGGGGGGTATCAAAGGGACAAAACTTATTGAGAGCTACAGAGGATAGGCACATGCCGTATAATATTCAGGTTTTCATTGATGACCCATTATAGGTTTGCTCTCACTTTGTTTGTTTTATGTTTTAGGTGAGTGAATTGTTGTTATTAAACAAGTAATTCAATTCTAAAATATTATTATTAGATACAGAAGGTAGCGAAGGGGAGTGAGAAGAAGGGACTATGCATAAACTACAAGAAGACAGTCATCAGTAAAAAAAAAAAATGAGCCGGAAATGCAATTTACTGGTTGGGGATACTAACATCAAGCCGGTGCGGAAATTTAAATATCTGGGAAGTGTTTTGACAGAAGACGGTAAGTGTGACACTGAGATCCAAAGATATATTGGGACGGCCAAAGACACATTCCAAAAGCTAGGCATAGTATTTCGAGACAGGAGAATTTCTTTAGTAACAAAAGTAAGAGTACTGATTGCAACGTGATATCTGTCCTCCCAGCCAATATTGGACAGTCTCCTCAAAGAAGAGACTCGAGGCGGCAGATGTATGGTTCTACAGAAGGATGCTAAGGATATCATGGGCCGATCGTGTGAGCAACGGTGAGGTTTTGCAGAGCTTTCTGAATAATAATTCCGAAGCAGGCATGTTTGAAATAAACTGTAACAAATATCTATACAATATATTTGTGAAACTTGGAAATTGTAATTCAATGCTAAAATATTATTCACACTATTTGTAATAAATATGGCGACAAAGATGAGGACAATAGTCCGAATAATGTAAATAGTGTACATAATACCTCATCACGGAAATACAAACAGATACTAAAATATTATTATTAGATACAGAAGGTAGTGAAGGGGAGTGAGAAGAAGGGATTAGGCATAAACTACAAGAAGACAGTCATCAGTAAAAAAAAAAATTAAAAAAGATGAGCCGGAAATGCAATTTACTGGTTGGGAACACTAAAAACAAGCCGGTGCGGAAATTTAAATAAGTGTTTTGACAGAAGACGGCAAGTGTGATGTATTGGGATGGCCAAAGACACATTCCAAATGCTAGGCATAGTATTACGAGATAGGAGGATTTCTTTGGTAACAAAGGAAAGAGTACTGAGTTGCTACATGATATCTGTCCTCCCAGCGAATGTTGGACAGTCTGCTCAAAGGAGAGACTCGAGGCGGCAGAGGTATGGTTCTACAGAAGGATGCTAAGGATATCATGGGCCGATCGTGTGAGCAACGATGAGGTTTTGCAGAGCTTTCTGTATAATAATTCCGAAGCAGGCATGTTTGAAATATACTGTAACAAATATCTATACAATATATTTGTGAAAGTTGGAAATTGCAATTCAATGCTAAAATATTATTATTAGATACAGAAGGTAGCGAAGGAGAGTGAGAAGAAGGGACTATGCATAAACTACAAGAAGACAGTCATCAGTAATAAAAAAAAAAAAAAAAAAAGAGTCGGAAATGCAATTTACAGGTCGGGGACAATAAATCCAAGCCGGTGCGGAAATTTAAGAATCTGGGAAGTATTCCGACAAAAGACGGTAAGTGCAAGTGGATGACAGAAGAGGGCCTGGGAGAAATAGCAAAGGGAGAAAATTTATTGAGAGGATTGCAACGGATAGGGGGAAGTGGAGAGCCATGATCGCCTACGTCCTTAACGGACACGGCATAGGGTAGAACTTTTAATGTGGGCACAGGCAGTAGTTGTGGTGTTTCAGCAGTGACAATACAAACGTGTATGTAAAGCTAAAATCCAGGCGGTTCTTCACAACTCTCCACTCATGAAATGAAGATCGCGCCGAAAATGCTTAACCAACGATTGTGGTAACCTGAAATTGTAATTGTAAACTTGCTCTATCCAATAGTATTATTTTTGCTCCGTATATCCGTGAAAGAACCGTAAGGCATCACTGGCACGTATACCGTCTTGTCAAATACGCATGGAGGTTTTTCTATATGAGATTTTTTTTTATTTTTAAGCGAATCACCCAAAGCAAGGCTGGAGGCCACTATCACGCAAGGGGTTAAAGAAGGGTTGGAGGAAGAGCAGATAGGAGTGATAAAGGAGAGGATATGGAGAAAGAGAAAGACAGTGGGTCGATCAAGGCAAGGGGGTTACAGAAGATTTGGAGCGAGAGCACATAGGAATGAAAAATGAAAGGATGTGGAGAAGGGAAGTGGATAGATCAAGGCAACTGGAGATGTCGATTGACGCTACACTTAAACCGTTGGAGATTGTATTTGTCAGGGAAACAGTAATAGGGAAGGGAGTTCCATAGGCGAGATGTGCGAGACATGAAGCTATTGGAGTAGAAGAGACGTCTACATCTAACAGTTTCCACGGTGTAGGGGTGGGAGCGGGATGCCAGCCTCGTGGGACGTTTAAATTCACGAGGCCTAGGGACGAGCGAAAGCAGCTCCTCGGAGCAATTACCGTGAAAGTACTTGTAAAAAAGGCAGAGCGAGGCAACATCGCGTCTGTGAGAGAGCGACTGCAGACGAGATGACAGATCAGGGCCAATCACGTTGCCTATCCGTCTCTGGATCTTATCAAGAACCCTGAGGCAAACATCAGGGGCCCCAGACCATATATGGCAGCAATACTCCATGCATAGGGCGAATGGTCGATTTATAGACTTAGAGGATCGATTCCGGGGAGAAAAATTTCCTGGCTCGGCACAGGGAACCAACTTTCCTTGCGGTGGATGATGCAACTGACTCGATGTATTTGTTCCATCTCAGATCAGCAGACAGCGTGAGACCGAGCAGCCGCAGATAGGAGCTCTCGAGAAGTCGGTCTTCAGACATTCTAATGGGATGCAGGGATGGATAAAATGGAATATGCTGTGTTTGGGTTTATTTCATGAGAATTGTCAGTGAGCTCTTGAGTATAAATGTAGAACAGTACTAAAAATAAATGCAAACCATCATGAATTTAAGCGTGCTACTAGATTGCAATATCGGTCCCACCCACTCACTGTCGAAACAGTTAAATATAACCACCTCTTCTACTCCAAAAGCTTCTTCTCTCTCACTTCCCGACAGTGAAACTCCCTTCCTCTTATTTGCTTCTCTGATAGCTATAATCTTCAAATATTCAAATGTAATGTCAATCGACATCTTCTGATGCCTTGATCCCGATCCCCGTCCTTCTCTATATCCTTTCCTCAAACACCCCTCTTTTCTCTTGTTCTCACTCCCTGTAACCCCTTGCGTGTTAGTGGCTTACCCGCCTTGCTTGGGGTGAAATGCTTAACAAAAAAGTCACAAAATGCTTACTTTCGCATCTTTTTTAATCTCTCTTTCGATCTTTAGTCTCTAATTTATGCACGTGTTTTATTACTTGTAAATCTAACGACACGCATATACCATCTTTTGTGCCTCGTTTGGAGTCCGTGCAAGAGGATGGGACACAGACTTTGTTAACAAATACTTGAATAAAATAGAAACTCCGTTTTCACATGCGATTGCAAATATAAGTAACCCTTGTAAAATAATGAAAGCCTTATCTTTATTATATCCCTTTTCGGATTTCAGGCACGGTCTATCACAATCTTTATCAACATCAATACAGGCATAATTATTTCCAGAATTATTTCCAGAATTATCTGGGCACATATCTAACAAACTTAAATGAATATAAATATAAGTATGGAGATATAGATATATAGAGAAACAAAGAGAGGAACAGAGAGAGAGAGAGAGAGAGAAATGCTTTTAACATTACAATGAATTTAATTTCAATTCACTATTTATACTCGTATGGCCGAGATAGCGTCATGCTTGAAAGGATATAAGTATATCTTACATTATCGCTCTGTTGGCTTCTTGGTAAGGGTTTATTTTGGGCTTCATTGCTTATAAATTTCAAAAACACTATGTTTTGTCTGGAGACTTTGCAAATATATTTTTCAACATTATCATTTCGCAAGTGATTAGCTTACGTAATATAATATTTGTTCATTGGAAATCCCTTAAAATTTCTTAAAATTTTAAAAGCTTGCAAGATAAAAAAATACCGAATGATAAAAATGTAAACCACAAAATGTTTAATGAATTTCTCTTCTTGGATTTCATTATATATTTTTGAATTAAATATTTTTTGTATGCATAAAAGAAAAAAAAAGCAATAATTTGATTCGATGAAGAAAATGAGCGTATCTTTCGATACATGACTGACGAGGAAGTTTTTTCCACAGTAGGCTGCCTTGGATGGTTGCTATTACTTTCTATAGCCTTGGATGCCAACTGGTCTACAGAATGTGGTCTGTTTACACATAGCTGGAGGGAGAAGAAGAGGATTCATACCCTTTTTATTAGCACGCAAGTGAATGTAACGGATTCGACTGGAATTCGAACACGGCTCTCCGATTTCTCAATCCGAACCGCTATCCATTACTCCACCGTGCCTTCTTCGATCGCCTTAAGTAGTCTTTTACTTTCTTCTTTCAGATGAACTTTGAAAACATTCGGATTTGCGGGTGGCAAAGAGGCGGATCATTCTCTGTGGGTGGTATAATGACTTTGTATGACAAGGTTGACGGTATCTCAAAGTTGAAACTGATAAATAAACTCTTTATTTTGCAACATTCTCCCAGAATGCACAAATAAACTCCTGGGCAAAATTGCAGTTTGAATAGCAATAGTCGCTTTCAAAATATCTGCTTGAAAGTTAGATTTTATTTAAATTTTGCCGATTGCTCTAAAAATGTTTTCTCTCTGTTCTCACTTTGTTTATATTCGTTTCTAAAAACTGTTTTAACAAAAGTGAATCCATATTTATTCTGGTGAAGACACTGATTCAATTATTCGATTATTGCATCTGTGATTCGGACTCAACGCCACAATCAGGCATTTAAATAAACGTTTGAATCTCTAAAGCAAGCACCGTTCGTCTGTTTGTATAAAATGTGATAAAATAGCAACAACTTTATAGAAATATTTTTTAATATTTGTACAGTTTCAGATAAACATTTTATTGAATAAAACGGCAGGTTAGTGGAATGGAAACACATAAGTACACAAAATATTTGCCGTTTTGTTTTGTCTCGATTCTTTTATAGTTCAGCCTCTTAATCGTTATATTCTAGACAGTAATCAGGGCACCTCGAGGTGGCGTAATGGTTGGCAAGCTTGTCTTGACTGAGTAGTGAGTTCGATCCTCACTGGGTACCCCTTATTTCGGCCTTGTGCTACATCCAAGCTACGCGTGGAAAATCCCTATTCTAAATGGTAGTTAAAAGATAAAGAAAATTTATCTTTCCGACATGCTTTAAATTTCGCCTATAAATCGCTCGACGAGATCTAATAAATCTGATTTACGACGAACAACCAAATGTGAAGCGTTTAGAAAAAATATTTTTTGGTGTGAACCCGAAAGAGGTGACTTTTTGACAGTTCTATTCTCCGCCCTATGGGCATTTCCGATTTCATAATTATAGTGTATTCGTCAGCTACCCTTATTGTAACATAATGGGAAAGCCGAGTGAGTATAAATGGCCTTATCACCTAATGAACAGTACCGGCTGCTTTGCGATGCGCAAAATTATGCGCAGGAAACTGTAATCGTGTCGGTTATATGTACGCCGCATTATTATATAAAAATGTATTACGGTGTTGAGCACTTTTTCTCTTCCATTCTAGCATACTCCTTCGGAACTTGTTTTTCATTGTGTTCAACACATACATACATATATATTTTAAGACATTTTTATGTTTATACATTCTTTTTATAGATACAAGTATTTAAGTAAATGCTCTGTTTATAATAAACAGTATTAAATAACATTTACCGGCCTGAATGTCCGAGAAACTTTCATAGAAAATATTCGTCTTTCGACAGGATTCGAACCTGTATCCTATACGGAACCGTAATATAGACTGACGTGCCTTAACCGATCGAGCCACGGAGGATCGTTCGATTAGAAAGGTCGATTTTAGTGCTTTTAAACTTCAATCTTCGATGAATCTCTCACGTACATTCATAACTGCTCGTGGCGTATCAAATGTAAACAAATGACGTTACACCTTATGAAATGGACAAAGTCCGACAATTATTTAAAGACATTTTTATGTTTAACATTCTTTTTATAGATACAAATATTTAAGTAAATGCTCTGTTTATAATAAACAGTATTAATAACATTTACCGGCCTGAATGTCCGAGAAATTTTCATAGAAAATATTCGTCCTCCGACAGGAATCGAACCTGTATCCTATACGGAACCGTCATATAGCCTGACGTGTCGGTAAATGTTATTAATACTGTCTATTATAAACAGAGCATTTACTTAAATATTTGCATCTATAAAAAGAATGTATAAACATAAAAATGTCTTTAAATAATTCTCTGAGTTTGCCCATTTCATAATGTGATACATATATATGTAAGACTGCAAACTCGTGTTAGAGCATGACTATTGCTCGAATACCCGCAAAAAAGAGTTCATCGATGAGCTGCTCTCGCGTGGCTTTTTAGTCCAGCTAAGGACATGCATTCTTTGGCAATGAACATCTCTGGCAAACGTTCCTGCAATGTTTTTGTCTTGTATTTTAACAGATCGTTTTAATCCTGCTACAATTTTCCACACGTATTACATGTTGTATTATCAAGTAACGCGTCATCCACTCTCAGGTTGCATTTTCAGACCAGCAAGAGACAAACAGAGCCGGTCACATATAGTTGAAACTAACCTCGTTAACCATCATTTCGTCTTTCGCTTCATTTACGAACTCCTTCTGGGCATATATATATATCCTGACGAGGTGGCCTGAAGATTGTTGTTTCAGGCATTTAAAACAACATGCCTGGCCGCATACACAATTCCGGAAAATCCTTGTTGAAAACACAACTATACTTAAACATGAAAACAATAAACAAAAACTAAAAATTCTTGAAGCTGTACGCATAAAACAATTGAAACCTAACCTGAACAAAATAAACTATGAAATCTCCACAAATATTCTTAAATGCCTATAATTGATAACAGAAGCCATTGGTTTATACCAACGGCTTCCCATACTTAATACTTCTCGAATTCACTCTCGTATGGTCATGTGTGACGTCATGAGCTGCGGTGCGATTTTCGCTTCCAGCGCCTTATATGCACGAGTTTGCCGTTGCTTGGAAATCTTCCATGTAAAGAGAAACAGACTATAATCACTGTCTTGTCCGTGCATTGCTTAATATATTATAATGTAATTGTCATATTTGAGATAGGATTAAAAAATATGTATCAATATTGTGATTTTCTTTCTTCGTTTAATGATAATGTTATTAAGCTTATCAGACGATATGAAAGGAATTTACATAAAATAAATAGACAACACTTGTCTATATTATTTAATGAAACATGCATCATATATATATATATATATATATATATATATATATATATATATATATATATATATATATATATATATGATGACTGCAAACCCGTGATCGAGCATACCTATTGATTGAATACCTGCAAAATACCTCATCGATGAGCCGCTCTTATATGGATTTTTAGTCCATGTATTCTTTGGCACAGGTATGGCAGACATGAACATCTCTGGCAAACATTACAAGACTTCATTGAATGGGTTTGCCCTTTTGTCTACGCCCAGCCTCTGTGTCAAAACACACTAAGATCCTGAAGTCTTCAAGCAATGTCTGTGCGTTGAGTTTTTTTTTTTTTTTTAATTAGGGAAGGCTTTGTACGAAACCAATCCCACTCACCGAGTGACTGCTAACTTTGACCCAAAAAGAAAAACAACTCTACATCATTGGAGACAACAGACACTGCAGGTGTTATATCAGAATTTTCCTTCTCCTAGATGTTTACCTTGACGAACTCTGAGGGGGACAACTCTCCCGGTGGTTTTAACGCATCCTCAGACACCAATCTTAAACGCCCCGTCACAAATATACATACATAAATATAAGAAATCGTCTCAATAAATCCAAGGGAAAGCTTCCTCTACCCGTCCACAAAATCATAAATATATGTAAATTAATCTTTAACCAATGTTTCTTTTCTTTCAATAACATATTCTACAAACAAAAATTCTGTTAACCCATTGGTAGTCTCGAAGATCTTATGTAGAGAAGTATGTCAGTTGGTTCCTGTTAAAATAGGCATCCTCTCGTCAAGAGAAGATAACTCTTCCGTAGTTATAGTGATACTGCCTTTTACACAGTACCTAATTTGCATATCACTACACCTCCCTGAACCTAAGTGTAGTGTAGACCATGACGGATAATTTTTTTATGGATTCACACCCCACTGTGTCAAAAAACAAATTAAAAAAGTGTCTTACGTTTTAAAGAAATTAAAGAACAAAAACAAAACGAAATGCGGAAAAAGTTAAGAATGACATTAGAAGAGAAAGAATCATCATGCAACAGCGATTAAAAAATCCTCGTTACATTATTTGTTTTGCATACGTGACATATTTAATTTAATGAATTTTCATTAACATTACATAATTTATTTCTTTTTCCTTAAAATCAATTCTGTTATATTTCACTCACCATTAGCTTATTTTGTTTACTATAAAGCAATGAAAATAAATGTTAAACCTTATTTCAGTTCTTTTATTTTAATCTAAATATAACCCCTCATATCCGGACTTGTAACCAATTCCTTATATGTGGAAGGCCTCCTTAGTCTGGTTGTCAGGGATTCTACAGTATTAGACAATAGTACGTGTTTTCTCTCTGGAGGATAATGGAGGCTATCGGCGATGTGGAGGTATGATGAAAATATAGGTGTTCATCATTGGTCTGAGAATAATCTTAAACAAACGTCAACATTCGATAACAGGTATTCCCAGAAGTCGGACTTCAGATAAACACTTCCAAAAGAGAAACTTTACGAACTGGAACGAAAGTAGTGAAAACACAAAATCTTGAATATAATTTTAAATACAGGATGTGAAATTATCAAATGCCAGGCCCTTCAAATATCTCGGTTTATCGATCAGTTATAACAAATTTAGTATAGGAAATAAGGAACTTGAATACAGGACATGTTTCGTTAAGAGAATACTTTCCAACACTCTAATATAAGACAATATGTTAAATATATGTAAAAGTACATAACAAGGACCTAAAAACGATAGTGATGTACTTAAATAGTGTCGTCGGATATATATATACATATAGATGCCATACATGGCATCCAACTCGTGCAAAAACAACTATAGACTTGCGCAACAAGCTTACCAAGAGATTTAGTTAATAACAAAAACGCATCACGTGAAAAAGTTCAGCAGTAGCAACAACAAACATAGGTAGCACATTTAGCAAGAAGAATACTATTTATATGATCAAGATGTTAACTTCCCGCATTAACAAAAACAAATGATTTGCAATGAAACCCCCATTAATACTAGAAAAAGCAATAACAGCGATCTTGAGAAATGTAAATTTCTTAAAATCGTTTTAAGAAAAGAATTTATAAATTTCAACCAACTGTAACTATTCGGTCAATGGATGCCGAATATTTCCTGGATGGAAATAATTAATCTAACTCTTACATTACCATTTTCAGACATTCTATACAATATTTGAGAAAAATATGACTATAGAAGATTATTATTGTAGCATACCTACAGACGATAATGGCTATGTCCCCATTCACATAAATACAGTAGTAAATACTGTATGTTGGTCTGCAGTTTGGTCATTCGTCTCCAGTTGTGCTGGTCAAAATCTCTGCCTCCAGATAGAGAGGATCCCCAGACGAGGCTATGTCGAAGGGCGGAGTCTTCTCTCGATTAAACAGCTACCTGACTCCGTTTTATACGGTGTCTACGGGGAATTTTTGGCCGAGCCTATTAGCTCGGATACCCAACATTAAATTCGGCCTTGTTCCACATCTGGCCGCGTGGGGCGGTTGGTAGGTATTCTGCAGTTGGAGATACGTCTGGTTAAACTCTCTGCCTCCGGGCAGAGAGGATCCCAAGACGAGGCTATGTCGAAGGGCAGTCTCATCTCGGGAAACAGCTACCCGACCCAGTTTTATACGGGGTCTACAGGGAAATGTTGGCCGAGCCTACGGGCTAGGATACCACTCATTAAATTCGGCCTTGTGCCACATCTGATCGTGTGGAGCTGTTGTTAGATATCCTGCAGTTGGAAATTCATTGTGGAATTCACTTGACTCATTTCTAGCAGTTGACTACTTCTACGCTCCGCTGGCGAATCTTATATGTGTTGTTCTTGTCCTAAGTATTATCGTTCATTACCAACCCTCGTTTGATTATTCTATTCGGTAACCTTCCCTGAGTTACAACAATTATAATAAATTAAGCTCATTCTAATTGATATTATATCTTAAATTTTCATTTTAAAAAACACAGTTAGCTTTATTTATGTTATTTTTTTGTAAGTGTAAGGGTAATATTAAACGTTTCCTTATGAGGAAATGTTTAACATTCATTGACCGAGCAGCCAGTGCTACTTAATATTAAAATAATTCTTCCTGAATATAAGTTCCTCAAGTCAAGTAGCTGTTATTGCTCTTCCCCGTACTGATGGGGGCTTCCTTTCCAACCATTCTTTGTTTTTAAGTAACTTCTACGGGGTCATAGTATGTCTTCCATGCCTTTTGCCGACATTGTTCGACCAGTTCTTGATATTTGGACCTCTTTCTCTCATTAGCAAGTGTAATATATTCCTCCCATGACACAGACAGTTCCCAAATGATGCACTGCTTTGTGTTTCGGTTTCCCCCCTCAAGGCATTTCATCCGGCTTTGATGTATCTAAGCCGCGCTGATTTTTGCAAGTCTTACCGCATATGCATCTGTTCAAATCCGATTGGGCATTTCCGTTCGTTTCATTTATATCCGTCCTGTTGGGGATCTCTTCCGCCCCCCCCTCTCGGGATCCCCCGAAGGTATGATGCACTAGGGTACGTCGTAGCATGATTGGGTTGCTCCTCGCGGAGCATGCAATTTGGGTAGCTAACCCAACTTGCCCCACTACCCGTCTTCCCGGGCTGCCAATTGTCTCTCCAATCGTCACCAGGTCTATTCCCTGGTTGCCAACTGGTCTGTTCCCAGTCGTCACTGTTAATAACAGTGTTTATAGTTAAGTCATACATTTTAGATGCATCAAGTGATGCACTGTTCTCATCGCTGATTTCGGGTTTCGCATCATATCGGCTCCAACAGCAACCCCGACCTGATTCTAGGTGAAACAGGCCGCCTCCTTGAAAGCGTCGCGCTACGCACCGCGACATTGCAAAATACAGAAATTAAACTAGTAAGGCTGGACTTCGACCGTTCTTATTGACACATGTCAGTCAGCGTCAGCCAATGAAAACAGGGCTTTTCACACTCCTCTTCTATATAATGGTGTCTTATTACTACATCCGGTTTTTTATTTCCGGAATCCCTTTTTTATTCGCGCTATTTCCTGGACTTCGTTTGTCAATTGTCAGACGATTTTGGACCGGTGAACCTGTTTTCGTTTCGTGTGTGTGGTTTTTCGTATTTGTTATTGTGTCTGAATGAGTGTGTGTCTGTGTGAGTGATTTTGGAAGGATGACTGTTTTTCATACTTTTATAATCCCGCAATTTTTTCGTCCAGTTAACTGATGTTACTGCCACATTTAGGTACTGTGGGGGGTTTTATTACTAATCTTATTTTGTTTTGTTTTCTTGTAAATAGTTCATTTGTTTTTGTAAATATACATTGGGGTTTTTTAAATTGTTATCCCCCCCCACTGACTTTGAATTGTACATATGGGGACTAGTTAGATTTTCATAGAGAATTTGAGGAATTATGGTGGATGGAGTAAGAAAGGTATGGAAGAATGTGTTGTTTTGGTGCTCGGACCATTGTTGGTATGTTTGGGTCAGTGGTTGCGACTAGCTAAGTTTTTAGTTTAAGACAGATGATGACCGTCCTTCCCCATCCCCCTTTTTAGGCCTTGTGCCACATTTTGTATATGTTTTTATATATGCAAATAAATATCTTTTTATTTCCGGAATCCCTTTTTTATTCGCGCTATTTCCTGGACTTCGTTTGTCAATTGTCAGACGATTTTGGACCGGTGAACCTGTTTTTTCTTGAAGAAGTTAATTGACTTTTTTCCGTTAAGCTAAGTTATTTGTTAAGTTTTTTATTTTCATTTGTTTTATTTCTTTCGTTTAAATTCATTTTTGTTCTTGGCTTCGGCCAACATTTTTTTATTTTTTAGTTCGGTAAGACAAAGTCTTACCGGCTTTTTATTTTCTGTTGTTACATTTGAAGAAAAGAAAAAAGAAAAAGTTTTGTTTTTAATTTATCCTCCTTTTCGTTTTTTACCCTCCCCCGTTTTATTTAGCGACTTCGGTCGCAATCCTTTAATTTTTTAAGTTTCAGCTTTTGTTTTTAATTTATTTCTTTAGCGGCTTCGGCCGCAAACCTTTATTTTTTAGTTTGGTTTGACTTGTGTCAAACCAGACATTTTTATTTCTTTTCTTTTTCTTTCTGTCGTTTAATTGACGAAAAAAAGTAGGAGTTTTATTTATTGTTTTTTCTTTTATTTCGGCTGCCTTCGGGCGCCATTTTTTATTTTTTTTTTAAAAAGTCTTACGAGACTATTTAGTTTCTAGTTTTTCTTTTCTTTTTCTAGAACTTTTAGTTTTCCAAGTTTATTTTATAGCCTTTGATTTAAAGTTTATTACTTTTGTGGTACTTTAACTTTAACTACTTTTGTTTTTGCTTTTTATTTTTATTTTTATTTTTCTCTCTCCCTATCTCAACTCCTCACAATTGGGCAAGTGTTTCTGCCTTAACTCTTAAATGGCCGACGATATGAGTCGGTCAGGGGTCAAGAAAGACCTCTTTGGGGCGGCTGCGAAAGCCGACCCCCCGGATAAGGATAAAACCAAGTCTAAAAAACGGGGTAAGGTTTCCCCAAGCAAACCAGACAAGGCAAATGCAAGTGACAAGGAGGAGGCCATGCAGGTCTCCAACTCAAGTGAGAAGACGCCGAAAGTGGCTCAGTCAAAGTCTACAGCCGAGGAATCGCCCTCTTGCTGGAAGTCCCCTCCGAGTTGTATTGTGAACATCGCGGAGTTCCTGGAAAAGGCAAAGGATTTTGCCCATCTTGTAAATAAAGATGGCATACTAAAAGACGTCCAGGAACTTCAGAAGTTCGAACAAAGAATGGTGACCGTCTTCGCGGTTGACAGGCGTACGCGCAAAATCTGTCGATCCACGAAAGACACTGTGATCAAATCACTTATGTCCCTGGGGATAAAACCCCAAAGAGTAATCAAGGGAGTGAAATTCTTCATGTGGGACGTACTGCTGCCCACGCCGGAGGATTGCCTGGAGATGGCGAAAAGAGAATTAATAACAAAGGACCTGATTCTCCGTACCGAATACATGGGTAGGCGAAGGACCAGGGTGGCAGTATTTGAGGTTCCTCCTCAAATTTCCGGAGAGCTCCTGGCTGCATTCTTTATGCAGTACGGCCAAATTTTAGGGGCTCTCTCGGACAATCTGAACGGGGGGTGGACTTTTGACATCATGATTGATGAGGCGGCCTTCAAGTCCATCCCCAACTGTCTGGATTTTGGCAACCGGAGATTGCCAGTCATTGTGACTGGCAGAAAACCAGTATGCTGGAGGTGCGGAGTGACTGGTCATCTCTCCTCCTCCTGCCCAGGGAAGAAGGCCCCTGGAGCTCCGGTTGCTGGCGACCCAAATTCCCCTTTGGCCGACACTGAAAAAACCGCGGCGCCTGTAATGGGCCTACCTACTAAGCGGACCGGTGTGGAAAATCCCTCGGTTGGGTCTTTGCCCTCATTGCCCCTCAAACCAACGCCTTCCACGAGTGTGGATAAGGAGAAGGATGAGGGGGGATGGCGTGTAGTAGGTAGGGCCAAAGGGAAGGTCCAGACAGCGGGACCTCTGTCTCAGCATGACTCCGGGGACAAAACCACCTACAGCCCCATTCCCTCTACCAGCTCGGAGGGCGACGCCTCGGCCTCTTATGAGAAGACTGCGACTCCTGCCCAGAAACTTAATGAGCCAAGCTGGCAGAAGATATTGGACCTGAAGAAGTTGAAGCAAAAGCTGGAGGACAAAAAGGCAAAGAAACACAAGCCGCTGGGGGTTCCCTGCCCCTCATCCTCTGCCCCGTCTTCCCCTCCATCATTTGCTAAACCTCCAGCACCAAAATCACTATCTAATTCCCCAGCAAAAAGTAAAAAACCTGTTTCATCCAAGCCTTCCCCCATCAAGACCCCATCTGGAATGACTCCATCTCACACACCAGCCTGCACACCTACCCCAACACCTATCCAGACACCACATAAAAAGAGAAATAGAAGTCCAGATGCTCAGGTCGTGGGGGAAAAGGGGAAGAAAAAGCTGAAGCCTCCATACAACTTAGGGGAAGACGTCTGCCGCGTATCCCGGGTCCATGTGGAGAACGTTTTGGGGATAACAAAGAACCCCAGGCCCTTAAAGGTCCTTTTCAACTTTCAGAAGTTGAGTGGGTTGGATATTGAGGACCCGAAAAATTTCAAAAAGGCCAAAAGACTCCTAACAGTTGTGCGTTCGGGCCCGGGTACGCGGGAGATTTGGGGCATGATTGAGGAGGCAAACTCATCTTTGAAATTAGTGCCCCCAGCGGCGGTATTTGAGCCCAATCTGGATCCGTCTAAATCGTGCAGAGGGAGGGTCCCGGTTTTTGTTCACCCTTCCCTGTATAGGGCTCTGAAGTTAACGTTTCCAGCGGACATCGGTGGCCTGTCTCATGGTGATACCGTCGAAAATGAGATGGCGTCAGGTTCAATGGGACAGGCTGTCGGTGTCCTCACCCCAGCAATGTTCTACTCGGATGGGCGACCCTAGTCGATTTGATAATGGCACTCTGGTTAGCTAGTGTGAATGTCCGAGGCCTGAGGTCGGAGTCTCGAAGGGTGAGACTCGTTCGCGACCTTCAGAGCCTCGGTGTGAATATATGTTGTGTACAAGAGACCCGTTTTTCTTCTCGCGATTATGAAGGCATTCTGTCTAAGGAGTTTACTCTTTATTCAGCATGCTTTGATGGACGCTCGAGGGGTGTCTCTTGGCTGGTGAGCAAGTCTTTGAAGGCTGCGTGTGCTCTTGTCTTCGCAGATCCGGCGGGCAGGCTTTGCGTGCTGGATGCTACCATAAAAGATAAGGCTTTGCGTCTCATTGGGGTTTATGGGCCCAATATCCAGGCTGAGCGACTTGCTTTGTTTCGGCAGATCGAGCCGTTTATGACGACATCACGTCGGTTAATTTTAGCGGGGGATTGGAATGCCGTCCTTGACCCCGATATAGATCGTATAGGGTCCAAATATAAAGTGGGTACTAAAAACTGGGGAGTGGAACATTTTCGGGGCTTTGTCGATGGGTTTGATCTCATCGACAAGTACCGGAATGAACACCCTCAGCGGGTAGTGTGGACTTGGACAAATAGTGGCAGCTCGGCTGTAGGTGTGCTTGCGAGCTACCTCGACCGAGTTTTAGTTAGGAGAGTCGATGTAGGGCTCTTAGAGTGTCCAAGTTTTCATTATATAGTTTATTCGGATCATAGGCTTGTCCGGGTCCGTGTAAACTTAGATAAGCCTAATGTTAGGATAACTGGCTACTGGAAATTCAACTGCTCGTTATTTGGCGAGCAGCATTTCCGGGACCAGTTTTTACTAACCTTACAAAGGGAACTGACGGGGGCTGTGGTGGGAAATGCCTGGTGGGACAAACTTAAATCTAAAATTCGAACGTTTGCTGCCGATTTTAGTCGTCGACTCAATGTAGATAGATTAGCGGCGCAAACGGCTTTAGAACAAAGAGTTGATCGGGCTGTGAAATCCCGTGATAGTGGGGAAGTAGTCCTAGCTAAGGCAGAGTTGTCCTCCTTGCTTAGCAAGAAGGATCAAGCTCTGGTAGTTAGGGCTAGGTTAAAAAGAATGTCCTCTGAGGCGACGAATATGGCCGCGGAACTGCGTGCAGAGGAAAGTAGGAATGCTTCAAGACGGCATATCGCGAGCGTCACATTGCCGGATGGGCGGACAGTGACTACAAACTCGGGCATATGCGAGGCTTTTCGGGATTACTTTCGGGATCTTTTTACCAGGGAGCCCGGTCTGAGCTCTGCTCGGTTCGACACCTATTTAGCTGACTTTCCCTGCCTTGAGGCAGCTGAAGCGGCTGGGTGCGAGGGTCCCATCACTGAGTCGGAAATCTGGGAAGCGCTGAAACAGGTTGGCCTGGATAAGTCTCCGGGATTAGATGGTCTTCCTTACGAAGTTTACTTGAGGCAGTCGCCCGTTTTTGTTCCTTTGCTGCAGCTGGTCTTCAACAACTGGATGAAGCAGGGGTCTATACCTCAACGCTTCACCAGGGGTGTGATCAAGTTGGTGCGTAAGGGCAAAAGCGGTGGGGATGGGATAGGTAACTTTCGCCCTTTAACTATGTTAAATACAGAGTTAAAGATTTTGGCTAAGGTCTTGGCTAACCGTTTGCAGCTTGTCCTGTCTAGTCTGATTGGCTCCGAGCAGACTTGTTCTGTGAAGGGCCGGACTATTCAGGACAACCTTCATATGGTGCGCCTGATCATCGAGAAAGTCGACAGTGAAGCCGCGCTGATCAATTTAGATCAGTCCAAGGCCTTTGATAGGGTTGACCATCGATTCTTGGAGGCTGTTCTTTCGGCTGCCGGTTTCGGGCCGTACTTTCGCTCCTGGATCCGGCTCATGTATGCGACTCCCGGTGCGCTGGTAGAAGTGAACGGGGTAAGATCGGAACCTTTCGTATTGTCTCGATCTATTCGTCAGGGTTGTCCGCTGTCGCCTATGCTTTACGTTCTTGCGTTGGAACCTTTCCTTCGCAAGTTAAAGGCGAATCCGGTCCTACGCGGAATCTCTTTACCTGGTGCTACCACCTCGGCCAGGTATTCTGCCTATGCTGACGACGTTTCGGTTCTTGTGTCGAGCAGAGCCGAGATTAACGAAGTCAGCAGAGAAATCGGTGGGTATGAGATGGTGACAGGGGCCAAGATCAACCGCGATAAGTCTGTTGGCTTGCGGTTGGGTGCGTGGAAGGGGGTTTCTCTTCCCGGACCATTCAGCTGGACGGATGGGCCGATCAAGATACTCGGCGTCTGGTTCGGTCCTGATATCCAGTTGGATATGAATTGGTCGGAGGTACGAGAGAAGGCCGAGAGCGCAATTAATTTGTGGTCTCGGAGGAGGCTTTCCTTGAAGGGGAGGGCGGAGGTATGTGTTTCACATATCTACCCGATTCTCCTTTACCGACTCTCGGTACTTCCACTTCCGTCTGCCACAGTGCTTTCATTAGTACAGCTCTTGTTCTCTTTCTTGTGGAGAGGCAGAGCTCCTAGGGTATGTCGGGAGATCTGTTGCCTTCATCCTACTGAAGGCGGTCTAGGTATGCCTAGCATTGAGATTCGTCTCGATATGCTTCGCATCGGGTTCCTGGATCGTTTGTGTCGCGATTCGGATGACGGGGGCGCCTTCTGGAAGGAAGACGCCCGTAGATCCTTCCCATCCTTGAGAAGTGTGCACTCGGCCGAGGAGGAGGCTGGCCGTTTGCCTCGTGGCGAGTGCTCCTTCTACCGTGAATGTCGTCTGGCTCTGAAACACCTCTTACGGGCGACGGTTGGCCTCCCCAACGTCCAGGCGTTGTCTCGTAGGGCATTATATCGGGTGGTAGTCAGGGGGTCCGTTCATGATGATTTGATTGACGAGCTCGGTCTTACGAAGCAGGAGGCTCGCTCAATCTGGCCTTGGGCTTCCGGGTTGAAATGTCTCAACAACGATGAGGCATCCCTCACCTGGCTGGTGATACGTGGGGCCCTCTGGGTCGGCAAAAGACTTTGCACAGCGGGTTTGGAGAAATATCCAAACTGCCGACGTTGTGAGGGGGAAGTCGAGACCCTTGGTCACGCCTTCTTTCATTGCAAGTCGGTAGCACCATTGTGTAGGTTTGTTGAAGGTCTCATGGTTCGCATGTTGCAGGGAAAGTTTTTCGTCCTTGAGGCCGCTTCTGTTTGTAGCAATGTGGCCCCGCCGCTAACGGAGTCTGAACGCTATGTGTTCCACTGCTTGCTAGGAGTTATGAGAGTCGTGATTTGGATGACGCGTCAGAAGGGATTCTATGAAGGTGAGAAGTTCACTTCTTCCCTACTAATCTTGTACTTTAAGCATCAGCTTAAAGTCAAGATTAGGACGGAAAGGCGGCGACTCCCTTCATCAGAATTCGCCAAAAGGTGGGTAAATCTTGCGCGAATGTGTAGAGTGAGAGGAGCTGACTTGGAGTGGCACTTGGACCTCGGCTAGGTGCAGGATTTCGTCCCTCTAGGGTTCAACAGACGCAACCCGTCCCGATAGTAGAATAGTATAGGTTTATTTTGAATTTTTAGTTTCTCGTTTCTGGTTAACTTAGCTAGAGTATGTATGCTCATTAGCCCCCCTTTTATTTCTGTCCCTATTTTTTCTTTAGTTTAATTCCCCATCCCCTCCCGCGTTAGGTGGCCAGTGGCGTCAGTTCTCTGGTAGTTGCGAGATGACTTTCGTTTCGTGCGTGTGTTTCTTTTTTTCGTATTTGTTATTGTGTCTGAATGAGTGTGTGTCTGTGTGAGTGATTTTGGATGGATGACTGTTTTTCACACTTTTATAATCTCGCAATTTTTTCGTCCAGTTAACTGATGTTACTGCCACATTTAGGTACTGTGGGGGGTTTTATTACTAATCTTATTTTGTTTTGTTTTCTTGTAAATAGTTCATTTGTTTTTGTAAATATACATTGGGGTTTTTTAAATTGTTTCCCCCCCCCACTGACTTTGAATTGTACATATGGGGACTAGTTAGATTTTCATAGAGAATTTGAGGAATTATGGTGGATGCAGTAAGAAAGGTATGGAAGAATGTGTTGTTTTGGTGCTAGGACTATTGTTGATATGTTTGGGTCAGTGGTTGTGACTAGCTAAGTTTTTAGTTTAAGACAGATGATGACCGTCCTTCCCCATCCCCCTTTTTAGGCCTTGTGCCACATTTTGTATATGTTTCTATATATGCAAATAAATACCTTTTTATTTCCGGAATCCCTTTTTTATTCGCGCTATTTCCTGGACTTCGTTTGTCAATTGTCAGACGATTTTGGACCGGTGAACCTGTTTTCGTTTCGTGTGTGTGGTTTTTCGTATTTGTTATTGTGTCTGAATGAGTGTGTGTCTGTGTGAGTGATTTTGGAAGGATGACTGTTTTTCATACTTTTATAATCCCGCAATTTTTTCGTCCAGTTAACTGATGTTACTGCCACATTTAGGTACTGTGGGGGGTTTTATTACTAATCTTATTTTGTTTTGTTTTCTTGTAAATAGTTCATTTGTTTTTGTAAATATACATTGGGGTTTTTTAAATTGTTATCCCCCCCCACTGACTTTGAATTGTACATATGGGGACTAGTTAGATTTTCATAGAGAATTTGAGGAATTATGGTGGATGGAGTAAGAAAGGTATGGAAGAATGTGTTGTTTTGGTGCTCGGACCATTGTTGGTATGTTTGGGTCAGTGGTTGCGACTAGCTAAGTTTTTAGTTTAAGACAGATGATGACCGTCCTTCCCCATCCCCCTTTTTAGGCCTTGTGCCACATTTTGTATATGTTTTTATATATGCAAATAAATATCTTTTTATTTCCGGAATCCCTTTTTTATTCGCGCTATTTCCTGGACTTCGTTTGTCAATTGTCAGACGATTTTGGACCGGTGAACCTGTTTTTTCTTGAAGAAGTTAATTGACTTTTTTCCGTTAAGCTAAGTTATTTGTTAAGTTTTTTATTTTCATTTGTTTTATTTCTTTCGTTTAAATTCATTTTTGTTCTTGGCTTCGGCCAACATTTTTTTATTTTTTAGTTCGGTAAGACAAAGTCTTACCGGCTTTTTATTTTCTGTTGTTACATTTGAAGAAAAGAAAAAAGAAAAAGTTTTGTTTTTAATTTATCCTCCTTTTCGTTTTTTACCCTCCCCCGTTTTATTTAGCGACTTCGGTCGCAATCCTTTAATTTTTTAAGTTTCAGCTTTTGTTTTTAATTTATTTCTTTAGCGGCTTCGGCCGCAAACCTTTATTTTTTAGTTTGGTTTGACTTGTGTCAAACCAGACATTTTTATTTCTTTTCTTTTTCTTTCTGTCGTTTAATTGACGAAAAAAAGTAGGAGTTTTATTTATTGTTTTTTCTTTTATTTCGGCTGCCTTCGGGCGCCATTTTTTATTTTTTTTTTAAAAAGTCTTACGAGACTATTTAGTTTCTAGTTTTTCTTTTCTTTTTCTAGAACTTTTAGTTTTCCAAGTTTATTTTATAGCCTTTGATTTAAAGTTTATTACTTTTGTGGTACTTTAACTTTAACTACTTTTGTTTTTGCTTTTTATTTTTATTTTTATTTTTCTCTCTCCCTATCTCAACTCCTCACAATTGGGCAAGTGTTTCTGCCTTAACTCTTAAATGGCCGACGATATGAGTCGGTCAGGGGTCAAGAAAGACCTCTTTGGGGCGGCTGCGAAAGCCGACCCCCCGGATAAGGATAAAACCAAGTCTAAAAAACGGGGTAAGGTTTCCCCAAGCAAACCAGACAAGGCAAATGCAAGTGACAAGGAGGAGGCCATGCAGGTCTCCAACTCAAGTGAGAAGACGCCGAAAGTGGCTCAGTCAAAGTCTACAGCCGAGGAATCGCCCTCTTGCTGGAAGTCCCCTCCGAGTTGTATTGTGAACATCGCGGAGTTCCTGGAAAAGGCAAAGGATTTTGCCCATCTTGTAAATAAAGATGGCATACTAAAAGACGTCCAGGAACTTCAGAAGTTCGAACAAAGAATGGTGACCGTCTTCGCGGTTGACAGGCGTACGCGCAAAATCTGTCGATCCACGAAAGACACTGTGATCAAATCACTTATGTCCCTGGGGATAAAACCCCAAAGAGTAATCAAGGGAGTGAAATTCTTCATGTGGGACGTACTGCTGCCCACGCCGGAGGATTGCCTGGAGATGGCGAAAAGAGAATTAATAACAAAGGACCTGATTCTCCGTACCGAATACATGGGTAGGCGAAGGACCAGGGTGGCAGTATTTGAGGTTCCTCCTCAAATTTCCGGAGAGCTCCTGGCTGCATTCTTTATGCAGTACGGCCAAATTTTAGGGGCTCTCTCGGACAATCTGAACGGGGGGTGGACTTTTGACATCATGATTGATGAGGCGGCCTTCAAGTCCATCCCCAACTGTCTGGATTTTGGCAACCGGAGATTGCCAGTCATTGTGACTGGCAGAAAACCAGTATGCTGGAGGTGCGGAGTGACTGGTCATCTCTCCTCCTCCTGCCCAGGGAAGAAGGCCCCTGGAGCTCCGGTTGCTGGCGACCCAAATTCCCCTTTGGCCGACACTGAAAAAACCGCGGCGCCTGTAATGGGCCTACCTACTAAGCGGACCGGTGTGGAAAATCCCTCGGTTGGGTCTTTGCCCTCATTGCCCCTCAAACCAACGCCTTCCACGAGTGTGGATAAGGAGAAGGATGAGGGGGGATGGCGTGTAGTAGGTAGGGCCAAAGGGAAGGTCCAGACAGCGGGACCTCTGTCTCAGCATGACTCCGGGGACAAAACCACCTACAGCCCCATTCCCTCTACCAGCTCGGAGGGCGACGCCTCGGCCTCTTATGAGAAGACTGCGACTCCTGCCCAGAAACTTAATGAGCCAAGCTGGCAGAAGATATTGGACCTGAAGAAGTTGAAGCAAAAGCTGGAGGACAAAAAGGCAAAGAAACACAAGCCGCTGGGGGTTCCCTGCCCCTCATCCTCTGCCCCGTCTTCCCCTCCATCATTTGCTAAACCTCCAGCACCAAAATCACTATCTAATTCCCCAGCAAAAAGTAAAAAACCTGTTTCATCCAAGCCTTCCCCCATCAAGACCCCATCTGGAATGACTCCATCTCACACACCAGCCTGCACACCTACCCCAACGCCTATCCAGACACCACATAAAAAGAGAAATAGAAGTCCAGATGCTCAGGTCGTGGGGGAAAAGGGGAAGAAAAAGCTGAAGCCTCCATACAACTTAGGGGAAGACGTCTGCCGCGTATCCCGGGTCCATGTGGAGAACGTTTTGGGGATAACAAAGAACCCCAGGCCCTTAAAGGTCCTTTTCAACTTTCAGAAGTTGAGTGGGTTGGATATTGAGGACCCGAAAAATTTCAAAAAGGCCAAAAGACTCCTAACAGTTGTGCGTTCGGGCCCGGGTACGCGGGAGATTTGGGGCATGATTGAGGAGGCAAACTCATCTTTGAAATTAGTGCCCCCAGCGGCGGTATTTGAGCCCAATCTGGATCCGTCTAAATCGTGCAGAGGGAGGGTCCCGGTTTTTGTTCACCCTTCCCTGTATAGGGCTCTGAAGTTAACGTTTCCAGCGGACATCGGTGGCCTGTCTCATGGTGATACCGTCGAAAATGAGATGGCGTCAGGTTCAATGGGACAGGCTGTCGGTGTCCTCACCCCAGCAATGTTCTACTCGGATGGGCGACCCTAGTCGATTTGATAATGGCACTCTGGTTAGCTAGTGTGAATGTCCGAGGCCTGAGGTCGGAGTCTCGAAGGGTGAGACTCGTTCGCGACCTTCAGAGCCTCGGTGTGAATATATGTTGTGTACAAGAGACCCGTTTTTCTTCTCGCGATTATGAAGGCATTCTGTCTAAGGAGTTTACTCTTTATTCAGCATGCTTTGATGGACGCTCGAGGGGTGTCTCTTGGCTGGTGAGCAAGTCTTTGAAGGCTGCGTGTGCTCTTGTCTTCGCAGATCCGGCGGGCAGGCTTTGCGTGCTGGATGCTACCATAAAAGATAAGGCTTTGCGTCTCATTGGGGTTTATGGGCCCAATATCCAGGCTGAGCGACTTGCTTTGTTTCGGCAGATCGAGCCGTTTATGACGACATCACGTCGGTTAATTTTAGCGGGGGATTGGAATGCCGTCCTTGACCCCGATATAGATCGTATAGGGTCCAAATATAAAGTGGGTACTAAAAACTGGGGAGTGGAACATTTTCGGGGCTTTGTCGATGGGTTTGATCTCATCGACAAGTACCGGAATGAACACCCTCAGCGGGTAGTGTGGACTTGGACAAATAGTGGCAGCTCGGCTGTAGGTGTGCTTGCGAGCTACCTCGACCGAGTTTTAGTTAGGAGAGTCGATGTAGGGCTCTTAGAGTGTCCAAGTTTTCATTATATAGTTTATTCGGATCATAGGCTTGTCCGGGTCCGTGTAAACTTAGATAAGCCTAATGTTAGGATAACTGGCTACTGGAAATTCAACTGCTCGTTATTTGGCGAGCAGCATTTCCGGGACCAGTTTTTACTAACCTTACAAAGGGAACTGACGGGGGCTGTGGTGGGAAATGCCTGGTGGGACAAACTTAAATCTAAAATTCGAACGTTTGCTGCCGATTTTAGTCGTCGACTCAATGTAGATAGATTAGCGGCGCAAACGGCTTTAGAACAAAGAGTTGATCGGGCTGTGAAATCCCGTGATAGTGGGGAAGTAGTCCTAGCTAAGGCAGAGTTGTCCTCCTTGCTTAGCAAGAAGGATCAAGCTCTGGTAGTTAGGGCTAGGTTAAAAAGAATGTCCTCTGAGGCGACGAATATGGCCGCGGAACTGCGTGCAGAGGAAAGTAGGAATGCTTCAAGACGGCATATCGCGAGCGTCACATTGCCGGATGGGCGGACAGTGACTACAAACTCGGGCATATGCGAGGCTTTTCGGGATTACTTTCGGGATCTTTTTACCAGGGAGCCCGGTCTGAGCTCTGCTCGGTTCGACACCTATTTAGCTGACTTTCCCTGCCTTGAGGCAGCTGAAGCGGCTGGGTGCGAGGGTCCCATCACTGAGTCGGAAATCTGGGAAGCGCTGAAACAGGTTGGCCTGGATAAGTCTCCGGGATTAGATGGTCTTCCTTACGAAGTTTACTTGAGGCAGTCGCCCGTTTTTGTTCCTTTGCTGCAGCTGGTCTTCAACAACTGGATGAAGCAGGGGTCTATACCTCAACGCTTCACCAGGGGTGTGATCAAGTTGGTGCGTAAGGGCAAAAGCGGTGGGGATGGGATAGGTAACTTTCGCCCTTTAACTATGTTAAATACAGAGTTAAAGATTTTGGCTAAGGTCTTGGCTAACCGTTTGCAGCTTGTCCTGTCTAGTCTGATTGGCTCCGAGCAGACTTGTTCTGTGAAGGGCCGGACTATTCAGGACAACCTTCATATGGTGCGCCTGATCATCGAGAAAGTCGACAGTGAAGCCGCGCTGATCAATTTAGATCAGTCCAAGGCCTTTGATAGGGTTGACCATCGATTCTTGGAGGCTGTTCTTTCGGCTGCCGGTTTCGGGCCGTACTTTCGCTCCTGGATCCGGCTCATGTATGCGACTCCCGGTGCGCTGGTAGAAGTGAACGGGGTAAGATCGGAACCTTTCGTATTGTCTCGATCTATTCGTCAGGGTTGTCCGCTGTCGCCTATGCTTTACGTTCTTGCGTTGGAACCTTTCCTTCGCAAGTTAAAGGCGAATCCGGTCCTACGCGGAATCTCTTTACCTGGTGCTACCACCTCGGCCAGGTATTCTGCCTATGCTGACGACGTTTCGGTTCTTGTGTCGAGCAGAGCCGAGATTAACGAAGTCAGCAGAGAAATCGGTGGGTATGAGATGGTGACAGGGGCCAAGATCAACCGCGATAAGTCTGTTGGCTTGCGGTTGGGTGCGTGGAAGGGGGTTTCTCTTCCCGGACCATTCAGCTGGACGGATGGGCCGATCAAGATACTCGGCGTCTGGTTCGGTCCTGATATCCAGTTGGATATGAATTGGTCGGAGGTACGAGAGAAGGCCGAGAGCGCAATTAATTTGTGGTCTCGGAGGAGGCTTTCCTTGAAGGGGAGGGCGGAGGTATGTGTTTCACATATCTACCCGATTCTCCTTTACCGACTCTCGGTACTTCCACTTCCGTCTGCCACAGTGCTTTCATTAGTACAGCTCTTGTTCTCTTTCTTGTGGAGAGGCAGAGCTCCTAGGGTATGTCGGGAGATCTGTTGCCTTCATCCTACTGAAGGCGGTCTAGGTATGCCTAGCATTGAGATTCGTCTCGATATGCTTCGCATCGGGTTCCTGGATCGTTTGTGTCGCGATTCGGATGACGGGGGCGCCTTCTGGAAGGAAGACGCCCGTAGATCCTTCCCATCCTTGAGAAGTGTGCACTCGGCCGAGGAGGAGGCTGGCCGTTTGCCTCGTGGCGAGTGCTCCTTCTACCGTGAATGTCGTCTGGCTCTGAAACACCTCTTACGGGCGACGGTTGGCCTCCCCAACGTCCAGGCGTTGTCTCGTAGGGCATTATATCGGGTGGTAGTCAGGGGGTCCGTTCATGATGATTTGATTGACGAGCTCGGTCTTACGAAGCAGGAGGCTCGCTCAATCTGGCCTTGGGCTTCCGGGTTGAAATGTCTCAACAACGATGAGGCATCCCTCACCTGGCTGGTGATACGTGGGGCCCTCTGGGTCGGCAAAAGACTTTGCACAGCGGGTTTGGAGAAATATCCAAACTGCCGACGTTGTGAGGGGGAAGTCGAGACCCTTGGTCACGCCTTCTTTCATTGCAAGTCGGTAGCACCATTGTGTAGGTTTGTTGAAGGTCTCATGGTTCGCATGTTGCAGGGAAAGTTTTTCGTCCTTGAGGCCGCTTCTGTTTGTAGCAATGTGGCCCCGCCGCTAACGGAGTCTGAACGCTATGTGTTCCACTGCTTGCTAGGAGTTATGAGAGTCGTGATTTGGATGACGCGTCAGAAGGGATTCTATGAAGGTGAGAAGTTCACTTCTTCCCTACTAATCTTGTACTTTAAGCATCAGCTTAAAGTCAAGATTAGGACGGAAAGGCGGCGACTCCCTTCATCAGAATTCGCCAAAAGGTGGGTAAATCTTGCGCGAATGTGTAGAGTGAGAGGAGCTGACTTGGAGTGGCACTTGGACCTCGGCTAGGTGCAGGATTTCGTCCCTCTAGGGTTCAACAGACGCAACCCGTCCCGATAGTAGAATAGTATAGGTTTATTTTGAATTTTTAGTTTCTCGTTTCTGGTTAACTTAGCTAGAGTATGTATGCTCATTAGCCCCCCTTTTATTTCTGTCCCTATTTTTTCTTTAGTTTAATTCCCCATCCCCTCCCGCGTTAGGTGGCCAGTGGCGTCAGTTCTCTGGTAGTTGCGAGATGACTTTCGTTTCGTGCGTGTGTTTCTTTTTTTCGTATTTGTTATTGTGTCTGAATGAGTGTGTGTCTGTGTGAGTGATTTTGGATGGATGACTGTTTTTCACACTTTTATAATCTCGCAATTTTTTCGTCCAGTTAACTGATGTTACTGCCACATTTAGGTACTGTGGGGGGTTTTATTACTAATCTTATTTTGTTTTGTTTTCTTGTAAATAGTTCATTTGTTTTTGTAAATATACATTGGGGTTTTTTAAATTGTTTCCCCCCCCCCACTGACTTTGAATTGTACATATGGGGACTAGTTAGATTTTCATAGAGAATTTGAGGAATTATGGTGGATGCAGTAAGAAAGGTATGGAAGAATGTGTTGTTTTGGTGCTAGGACTATTGTTGATATGTTTGGGTCAGTGGTTGTGACTAGCTAAGTTTTTAGTTTAAGACAGATGATGACCGTCCTTCCCCATCCCCCTTTTTAGGCCTTGTGCCACATTTTGTATATGTTTCTATATATGCAAATAAATACCTTTTTATTTCCGGAATCCCTTTTTTATTCGCGCTATTTCCTGGACTTCGTTTGTCAATTGTCAGACGATTTTGGACCGGTGAACCTGTTTTCGTTTCGTGTGTGTGGTTTTTCGTATTTGTTATTGTGTCTGAATGAGTGTGTGTCTGTGTGAGTGATTTTGGAAGGATGACTGTTTTTCATACTTTTATAATCCCGCAATTTTTTCGTCCAGTTAACTGATGTTACTGCCACATTTAGGTACTGTGGGGGGTTTTATTACTAATCTTATTTTGTTTTGTTTTCTTGTAAATAGTTCATTTGTTTTTGTAAATATACATTGGGGTTTTTTAAATTGTTATCCCCCCCCACTGACTTTGAATTGTACATATGGGGACTAGTTAGATTTTCATAGAGAATTTGAGGAATTATGGTGGATGGAGTAAGAAAGGTATGGAAGAATGTGTTGTTTTGGTGCTCGGACCATTGTTGGTATGTTTGGGTCAGTGGTTGCGACTAGCTAAGTTTTTAGTTTAAGACAGATGATGACCGTCCTTCCCCATCCCCCTTTTTAGGCCTTGTGCCACATTTTGTATATGTTTTTATATATGCAAATAAATATCTTTTTATTTCCGGAATCCCTTTTTTATTCGCGCTATTTCCTGGACTTCGTTTGTCAATTGTCAGACGATTTTGGACCGGTGAACCTGTTTTTTCTTGAAGAAGTTAATTGACTTTTTTCCGTTAAGCTAAGTTATTTGTTAAGTTTTTTATTTTCATTTGTTTTATTTCTTTCGTTTAAATTCATTTTTGTTCTTGGCTTCGGCCAACATTTTTTTATTTTTTAGTTCGGTAAGACAAAGTCTTACCGGCTTTTTATTTTCTGTTGTTACATTTGAAGAAAAGAAAAAAGAAAAAGTTTTGTTTTTAATTTATCCTCCTTTTCGTTTTTTACCCTCCCCCGTTTTATTTAGCGACTTCGGTCGCAATCCTTTAATTTTTTAAGTTTCAGCTTTTGTTTTTAATTTATTTCTTTAGCGGCTTCGGCCGCAAACCTTTATTTTTTAGTTTGGTTTGACTTGTGTCAAACCAGACATTTTTATTTCTTTTCTTTTTCTTTCTGTCGTTTAATTGACGAAAAAAAGTAGGAGTTTTATTTATTGTTTTTTCTTTTATTTCGGCTGCCTTCGGGCGCCATTTTTTATTTTTTTTTTAAAAAGTCTTACGAGACTATTTAGTTTCTAGTTTTTCTTTTCTTTTTCTAGAACTTTTAGTTTTCCAAGTTTATTTTATAGCCTTTGATTTAAAGTTTATTACTTTTGTGGTACTTTAACTTTAACTACTTTTGTTTTTGCTTTTTATTTTTATTTTTATTTTTCTCTCTCCCTATCTCAACTCCTCACAATTGGGCAAGTGTTTCTGCCTTAACTCTTAAATGGCCGACGATATGAGTCGGTCAGGGGTCAAGAAAGACCTCTTTGGGGCGGCTGCGAAAGCCGACCCCCCGGATAAGGATAAAACCAAGTCTAAAAAACGGGGTAAGGTTTCCCCAAGCAAACCAGACAAGGCAAATGCAAGTGACAAGGAGGAGGCCATGCAGGTCTCCAACTCAAGTGAGAAGACGCCGAAAGTGGCTCAGTCAAAGTCTACAGCCGAGGAATCGCCCTCTTGCTGGAAGTCCCCTCCGAGTTGTATTGTGAACATCGCGGAGTTCCTGGAAAAGGCAAAGGATTTTGCCCATCTTGTAAATAAAGATGGCATACTAAAAGACGTCCAGGAACTTCAGAAGTTCGAACAAAGAATGGTGACCGTCTTCGCGGTTGACAGGCGTACGCGCAAAATCTGTCGATCCACGAAAGACACTGTGATCAAATCACTTATGTCCCTGGGGATAAAACCCCAAAGAGTAATCAAGGGAGTGAAATTCTTCATGTGGGACGTACTGCTGCCCACGCCGGAGGATTGCCTGGAGATGGCGAAAAGAGAATTAATAACAAAGGACCTGATTCTCCGTACCGAATACATGGGTAGGCGAAGGACCAGGGTGGCAGTATTTGAGGTTCCTCCTCAAATTTCCGGAGAGCTCCTGGCTGCATTCTTTATGCAGTACGGCCAAATTTTAGGGGCTCTCTCGGACAATCTGAACGGGGGGTGGACTTTTGACATCATGATTGATGAGGCGGCCTTCAAGTCCATCCCCAACTGTCTGGATTTTGGCAACCGGAGATTGCCAGTCATTGTGACTGGCAGAAAACCAGTATGCTGGAGGTGCGGAGTGACTGGTCATCTCTCCTCCTCCTGCCCAGGGAAGAAGGCCCCTGGAGCTCCGGTTGCTGGCGACCCAAATTCCCCTTTGGCCGACACTGAAAAAACCGCGGCGCCTGTAATGGGCCTACCTACTAAGCGGACCGGTGTGGAAAATCCCTCGGTTGGGTCTTTGCCCTCATTGCCCCTCAAACCAACGCCTTCCACGAGTGTGGATAAGGAGAAGGATGAGGGGGGATGGCGTGTAGTAGGTAGGGCCAAAGGGAAGGTCCAGACAGCGGGACCTCTGTCTCAGCATGACTCCGGGGACAAAACCACCTACAGCCCCATTCCCTCTACCAGCTCGGAGGGCGACGCCTCGGCCTCTTATGAGAAGACTGCGACTCCTGCCCAGAAACTTAATGAGCCAAGCTGGCAGAAGATATTGGACCTGAAGAAGTTGAAGCAAAAGCTGGAGGACAAAAAGGCAAAGAAACACAAGCCGCTGGGGGTTCCCTGCCCCTCATCCTCTGCCCCGTCTTCCCCTCCATCATTTGCTAAACCTCCAGCACCAAAATCACTATCTAATTCCCCAGCAAAAAGTAAAAAACCTGTTTCATCCAAGCCTTCCCCCATCAAGACCCCATCTGGAATGACTCCATCTCACACACCAGCCTGCACACCTACCCCAACACCTATCCAGACACCACATAAAAAGAGAAATAGAAGTCCAGATGCTCAGGTCGTGGGGGAAAAGGGGAAGAAAAAGCTGAAGCCTCCATACAACTTAGGGGAAGACGTCTGCCGCGTGTCCCGGGTCCATGTGGAGAACGTTTTGGGGATAACAAAGAACCCCAGGCCCTTAAAGGTCCTTTTCAACTTTCAGAAGTTGAGTGGGCTAGATATTGAGGACCCTAAAAATTTCAAAAAGGCCAAAAGACTCCTTACAGTTGTGCGTTCGGGCCCGGGTACGCGGGAGATTTGGGGCATGATTGAGGAGGCAAACTCATCTTTGAAATTAGTGCCCCCAGCGGCTGTATTTGAGCCCAATTTGGATCCGTCTAAATCGTGCAGAGGGAGGGTCCCGGTTTTTGTTCACCCTTCCCTGTATAGGGCTCTGAAGTTAACATTTCCAGCGGACATCGGTGGCCTGTCTCATGGTGATACCGTCGAAAATGAGATGGCGTCAGGTTCAATGGGACAGGCTGTCGGTGTCCTCACCCCAGCAATGTTCTACTCGGATGGGCGACCCTAGTCGATTTGATAATGGCACTCTGGTTAGCTAGTGTGAATGTCCGAGGCCTGAGGTCGGAGTCTCGAAGGGTGAGACTCGTTCGCGACCTTCAGAGCCTCGGTGTGAATATATGTTGTGTACAAGAGACCCGTTTTTCTTCTCGCGATTATGAAGGCATTCTGTCTAAGGAGTTTACTCTTTATTCAGCATGCTTTGATGGACGCTCGAGGGGTGTCTCTTGGCTGGTGAGCAAGTCTTTGAAGGCTGCGTGTGCTCTTGTCTTCGCAGATCCGGCGGGCAGGCTTTGCGTGCTGGATGCTACCATAAAAGATAAGGCTTTGCGTCTCATTGGGGTTTATGGGCCCAATATCCAGGCTGAGCGACTTGCTTTGTTTCGGCAGATCGAGCCGTTTATGACGACATCACGTCGGTTAATTTTAGCGGGGGATTGGAATGCCGTCCTTGACCCCGATATAGATCGTATAGGGTCCAAATATAAAGCGGGTACTAAAAACTGGGGAGTGGAACATTTTCGGGGCTTTGTCGATGGGTTTGATCTCATCGACAAGTACCGGAATGAACACCCTCAGCGGGTAGTGTGGACTTGGACAAATAGTGGCAGCTCGGCTGTAGGTGTGCTTGCGAGCTACCTCGACCGAGTTTTAGTTAGGAGAGTCGATGTAGGACTCTTAGGGTGTCCAAGTTTTCATTATATAGTTTATTCGGATCATAGGCTTGTCCGGGTCCGTGTAAACTTAGATAAGCCTAATGTTAGGATAACTGGCTACTGGAAATTCAACTGCTCGTTATTTGGCGAGCAGCGTTTCCGGGACCAGTTTTTACTAACCTTACAAAGGGAACTGACGGGGGCTGTGGTGGGAAATGCCTGGTGGGACAAACTTAAATCTAAAATTCGAACGTTTGCTGCCGATTTTAGTCGTCGACTCAGCGTAGATAGATTAGCGGCGCAAACGGTTGTAGAGCAAAGAGTCGATCGGGCTGTGAAATCCCGTGATAGTGGGGAAGTAGTCCTAGCTAAGGCAGAGTTGGCCTCCTTGCTTACCAAGAAGGATCAAGCTCTGGTAGTTAGGGCTAGGTTAAAAAGAATGTCCTCTGAGGCGACGAATATGGCCGCAGAATTGCGTGCAGAGGAAAGTAGGAATGCTTCAAGACGGCATATCGCGAGCGTCACATTGCCGGATGGGCGGACAGTGACTACAAACTCGGGCATATGCGAGGCTTTTCGGGATTACTTTCGGGATCTTTTTACCAGGGAGCCCGGTGTGAGCTCTGCTCAGTTCGACACCTATTTAGCTGACTTTCCCTGCCTTGAGGCAGCTGAAGCGGCTGGGTGCGAGGGTCCCATCACTGAGTCGGAAATCTGGGAAGCGCTGAAACAGGTTGGCCTGGATAAATCTCCGGGATTGGATGGTCTTCCTTACGAAGTTTACTTGAGGCAGTCGCCCGTTTTTGTTCCTTTGCTGCAGCTGGTCTTCAACAACTGGATGAAGCAGGGGTCTATACCTCAACGCTTCACCAGGGGTGTTATCAAGTTGGTGCGTAAGGGCAAAAGCGGTGGGGATGGGATAGGTAACTTTCGCCCTTTAACTATGTTAAATACAGAGTTAAAGATTTTGGCTAAGGTCTTGGCTAACCGTTTGCAGCTTGTCCTGTCTAGTCTGATTGGCTCCGAGCAGACTTGTTCTGTGAAGGGCCGGACTATTCAGGACAACCTTCATATGGTGCGCCTGATCATCGAGAAAGTCGACAGTGAAGCCGCGCTGATCAATTTAGATCAGTCCAAGGCCTTTGATAGGGTTGACCATCGATTCTTGGAGGCTGTTCTTTCGGCTGCCGGTTTCGGGCCGTACTTTCGCTCCTGGATCCGGCTCATGTATGCGACTCCCGGTGCGCTGGTAGAAGTGAACGGGGTAAGATCGGAACCTTTCGTATTGTCTCGATCTATTCGTCAGGGTTGTCCGCTGTCGCCTATGCTTTACGTTCTTGCGTTGGAACCTTTCCTTCGCAAGTTAAAGGCGAATCCGGTCCTACGCGGAATCTCTTTACCTGGTGCTACCACCTCGGCCAGGTATTCTGCCTATGCTGACGACGTTTCGGTTCTTGTGTCGAGCAGAGCCGAGATTAACGAAGTCAGCAGAGAAATCGGTGGGTATGAGATGGTAACAGGGGCCAAGATCAACCGCGATAAGTCTGTTGGCTTGCGGTTGGGTGCGTGGAAGGGGGTTTCTCTTCCCGGACCATTCAGCTGGACGGATGGGCCGATCAAGATACTCGGCGTCTGGTTCGGTCCTGATATCCAGTTGGATAAGAATTGGTCGGAGGTACGAGAGAAGGCCGAGAGCGCAATTAATTTGTGGTCTCGGAGGAGGCTTTCCTTGAAGGGGAGGGCGGAGGTATGTGTTTCACATATCTACCCGATTCTCCTTTACCGACTCTCGGTACTTCCACTTCCGTCTGCCACAGTGCTTTCATTAGTACAGCTCTTGTTCTCTTTCTTGTGGAGAGGCAGAGCTCCTAGGGTATGTCGGGAGATCTGTTGCCTTCATCCTACTGAAGGCGGTCTAGGTATGCCTAGCATTGAGATTCGTCTCGATATGCTTCGCATCGGGTTCCTGGATCGTTTGTGTCGCGATTCGGATGACGGGGGCGCCTTCTGGAAGGAAGACGCCCGTAGATCCTTCCCATCCTTGAGAAGTGTGCACTCGGGCGAGGAGGAGGCTGGCCGTTTGCCTCGTGCCGAGTGCTCCTTCTACCGTGAATGTCGTCTGGCTCTGAAACACCTCTTACGGGCGACGGTTGGCCTCCCCAACGTCCAGGCGTTGTCTCGTAGGGCATTATATCGGGTGGTAGTCAGGGGGTCCGTTCATGATGATTTGATTGACGAGCTCGGTCTTACGAAGCAGGAGGCTCGCTCAATCTGGCCTTGGGCTTCCGGGTTGAAATGTCTCAACAACGATGAGGCATCCCTCACCTGGCTGGTGATACGTGGGGCCCTCTGGGTCGGCAAAAGACTTTGCACAGCGGGTTTGGAGAAATATCCAAACTGCCGACGTTGTGAGGGGGAAGTCGAGACCCTTGGTCACGTCTTCTTTCATTGCAAGTCGGTAGCACCATTGTGTAAGTTTGTTGAAGGTCTCATGGTTCGCATGTTGCAGGGAAAGTTTTTCGTCCTTGAGGCCGCTTCTGTTTGTAGCAATGTGGCCCCGCCGTTAACGGAGTCTGAACTTTATGTTTTCCACTGCTTGCTAGGAGTTATGAGAGTCGTGATTTGGGTGACGCGTCAGAAGGGATTCTATGAAGGTGAGAAGTTCACTTCTTCCCTACTAATCTTGTACTTTAAGCATCAGCTTAAAGTCAAGATTAGGACGGAAAGGCGGCGACTCCCTTCATCAGAATTCGCCAAAAGGTGGGTAAATCTTGCGCGAATGTGTAGAGTGAAAGGAGCTGACTTGGAGTGGCACTTGGACCTCGGCTAGGTGCAGGATTTCGTCCCTCATGGGTTCAACAGATGCAACCCGTCCCGATATTAGACTAGTATAGGTTTATTTTGAATTTTTAGTTTCTCGTTTCTGGTTAACTTAGCTAGAGTATGTATGCTCATTAGCCCCCCTTTTATTTCTGTCCCTATTTTTCTTTAGTTTAATTCCCCATCCCCTCCCGCGTTAGGTGGCCAGTGACGTCAGTTCTCTGGTAGTTGCGGGATGGCTTTCGTTTCGTGTGTGTGGTTTTTCGTATTTGTTATTGTGTCTGAATGAGTGTGTGTCTGTGTGAGTGATTTTGGAAGGATGACTGTTTTTCATACGTTTATAATCCCGCAATTTTTTCGTCCAGTTAACTGATGTTACTGCCACATTTAGGTACTGTGGGGGGTTTTATTACTAATCTTATTTTGTTTTGTTTTCTTGTAAATAGTTCATATGTTTTTGTAAATATACATTGGGGTTTTTTAAATTGTTATTCCCCCCCCCCACTGACTTTGAATTGTACATATGGGGACTAGTTAGATTTTCATAGAGAATTTGAGGAATTATGGTGGATGTAGTAAGAAAGGCATGGAAGAATGTGTTGTTTTGGTGCTCGGACCATTGTTGGTATGTTTGGGTCAGTGGTTGCGACTAGCTAAGTTTTTAGTTTAAGACAGATGATGACCGTCCTTCCCCATCCCCCTTTTTAGGCCTTGTGCCACATTTTGTATATGTTTTTATATATGCAAATAAATATCTTTTTATTCGCGCTATTTCCTGGACTTCGTTTGTCAATTGTCAGACGATTTTGGACCGGTGAACCTGTTTTTTCTTGAAGAAGTTAATTGACTTTTTTCCGTTAAGCTAAGTTATTTGTTAAGTTTTTATTTTCATTTGTTTTATTTCTTTCGTTTAAATTCATTTTTGTTCTTGGCTTCGGCCAACATTTTTTTATTTTTTAGTTCGGTAAGACAAAGTCTTACCGGCTTTTTATTTTCTGTTGTTACATTTGAAGAAAAGAAAAAAGAAAAAGTTTTGTTTTTAATTTATCCTCCTTTTCGTTTTTTACCCTCCCCCGTTTTATTTAGCGACTTCGGTCGCAATCCTTTAATTTTTTAAGTTTCAGCTTTTGTTTTTAATTTATTTCTTTAGCGGCTTCGGCCGCAAACCTTTATTTTTTAGTTTGGTTTGACTTGTGTCAAACCAGACATTTTTATTTCTTTTCTTTTTCTTTCTGTTTTTTACTTGACGACAAAAAAAAAAAAAAAGAAGTAGGAGTTTCTTTTATTTTCGGCTGCCTTCGGGCGCCATTTTGAATTTTTTTTTAAAAAAGAGACTTTAGTTTATAGTTTTCCTTTTTGTTTTTATTTTTTTAAAGTCTAGTGTAATTTTATTGTTTAACTTTTGTTTTACTTGCTTTATTTAACTTCTTCTAATTTTAGAAGAAATTATTTTTTTTTTGGCTTTTATTTTTATTGTCTTTCCTTCTCTCCCTATCCCAACTCCTTTGCAAATTTGGCTACAATTGGGCCAGCTTTAACTGTTAAATGGCCGACGAAATGAGTCGGTCAGGGGTAAAAAAAGACCTCTTTGGGGCGGCTGCTAAAGCCGACCCCCCAGATAAAGATAAAACCAAAAATAAGAAACGGGGTAAGGTTTCCCCAAATAAACCTGACCAGACTAGTGCAGCTGACAAGGAGGAGGCCATGCAGGTCTCCAACTCATCAAACGACAAGGTGCCGAAAGTGGCACAAGCTAAGTCTACAGCCGAGGAATCGCCCTCTTGCTGGAAGTCCCCACCGAGCTGTATTGTGAACATCGCGGAGTTCCTGGAAAAGGCAAAGGATTTTGCCCATCTTGTAAATAAAGATGGCATCCTTAAAGACGTCCAGGAACTTCAGGCGTTCGAACAAAGAATGGTGACCGTCTTCGCGGTTGACAGGCGTACGCGCAAAATCTGTCGATCCACGAAAGACACAGTGATCAAATCACTTATGTCCCTGGGGATAAAACCCCAAAGAGTTATTAAAGGTGTAAAATTTTTTATGTGGGACGTGCTGCTGCCCACGCCAGAAGATTGCCTAGATATGGCAAAAAGAGAATTAATTACAAAAGATCTCATTCTCCGTACGGAATATCTAGGCAGGCGAAGGACCAGGGTGGCAGTTTTTGAGGTTCCTCCTCAAATTTCCGGAGAGCTCCTGGCTGCATTTTTTATGCAGTACGGCCAAATTTTAGGGGCTCTCTCGGACAATTTGAACGGGGGGTGGACTTTCGATATCATGATAGACGAGGCGGCCTTCAAGTCCATCCCCAACTGTCTGGATTTTGGCAGCCGGAGATTGCCAGTCATTGTGACTGGCAGAAAACCAGTATGCTGGAGGTGTGGAGTGACTGGTCATCTCTCCTCCTCCTGCCCAGGGAAGAAGGCCCCTGGAGCTCCGGTTGCTGGCGACCCAAATACCCCTTTGGCCGACACTGAAAAAACCGCGGCGCCTGTAATGGGCCTACCTACTAAGCGGACCGGTGGGGAAAATCCCTCGGTTGGGTCGATGCCCTCATTACCCCTCAAACCAACGCCTTCCACAAGTGTGGATAAGGAGAAGGATGAGGGGGAATGGCGTGTAGTAGGTAGGGCCAAAGGGAAGGTCCAGACAGCGGGACCTCTGTCCCAGCATAACTCCAGGGATAAACCCACCTACATCCCCATTCCCTCTACCAGTTCTGAGGGCGACGCCTCGGCGTCTTACGAAAAATCAGCCACAGAGACGCAGAAGCTAAACGAACCCAGCTGGGAGAAAATTTTAAATTTAAAAAAGCTGAAGGAAAAATTAGAGGCAAAACGGGCCAAGAATTCCAAGTCGCTGGGGGTGCCCTGCCCCTCATCCTCTGCCCCGTCTTCCCCTTCAGGTACCAACAAATTCGTCAGACCACCTCCGCCTAAATCTCTGACGAACTCACCAACAAGATCCAGTACCTCCAAAACTCCTTCCCCTTTTAAGACCTCATCAGGCATCACTCCCTCTCATACACCGACATGCACGCCCACTCCTACTCCCTCTCATTCTCCTCAAAAAAAGAGGGAGAGAAGCCCGGAGTTGCCGCCAGTAGCAGAGAAGAGGAAAAGGAAAATCAAACCGCCATATCTCCCAGGGGAAGACGTCTGCCGCGTATCCGGGGAGCAATTAGATAGAGTCTGCGGGCAGACTAAAAACCCGAGGCCGCTGAGGATTCTGTTTAACTTCCGGCACATTAATGGAGTTGATGTGGAGGTGCCGGAAAAGTTCAGAAATGCCCGTAGACTCCTGACTGTCGTCCGATCCGGCCCGGGTACGCGGGAGATCTGGGGCATGATCGAGGAGGCGAACTCGGCCCTGAAATTGGTGCCCCCAGCGGCGGTTTATGAACCCGACTTGGATCCCACAAAAAAGTGCAGAGGGAGGGTCCCTGTTTTTGTTCACCCTTCCCTTTATAGGGCACTAAAATTAACATATCCTGCGGACATCGGCGGTCTGTCTTATGGTGATGCTGTCGACAATGAGATGGCGTCAGGTTCAATGGGACAGGCTGTCGGTGTCCTCACCCCAGCAATGTTCCACTCTGATGGGCGACCCTAATCGATTCGATAATGGCACTCTGGTTAGCTAGTTTGAATGTCCGAGGCCTGAGGTCGGAGTCTCGAAGGGTGAGACTCGTTCGCGACCTTCAGAGCCTCGGGGTGAATATATGTTGTGTACAAGAGACCCGTTTTTCTTCTCGCGATTATGAAGGCATTCTGTCTAGGGAGTTTACTCTTTATTCAGCATGTTTTGATGGACGCTCGAGGGGTGTCTCTTGGCTGGTGAGCAAGTCTTTGAAGGCTGCGTGTGCTCTTGTCTTCGCAGATCCGGCGGGCAGGCTTTGCGTGCTGGATGCTACCATAAAAGATAAGGCTTTGCGTCTCATTGGGGTTTATGGGCCCAATATCCAGGCTGAGCGACTTGCTTTGTTTCGGCAGATCGAGCCGTTTATGACGACATCACGTCGGTTAATTTTAGCGGGGGATTGGAATGCCGTCCTTGACCCCGATATAGATCGTATAGGGTCCAAATATAAAGCGGGTACTAAAAACTGGGGCGTGGAACATTTTCGGGGCTTTGTCGATGGGTTTGATCTCATCGACAAGTACCGGAATGAACACCCTCAGCGGGTAGTGTGGACTTGGACAAATAGTGGCAGCTCGGCTGTAGGTGTGCTTGCGAGCTACCTCGACCGAGTTTTAGTTAGGAGAGTCGATGTAGGACTCTTAGGGTGTCCAAGTTTTCATTATATAGTTTATTCGGATCATAGGCTTGTCCGGGTCCGTGTAAACTTAGATAAGCCTAATGTTAGGATAACTGGCTACTGGAAATTCAACTGCTCGTTATTTGGCGAGCAGCGTTTCCGGGACCAGTTTTTACTAACCTTACAAAGGGAACTGACGGGGGCTGTGGTGGGAAATGCCTGGTGGGACAAACTTAAATCTAAAATTCGAACGTTTGCTGCCGATTTTAGTCGTCGACTCAGCGTAGATAGATTAGCGGCGCAAACGGTTGTAGAGCAAAGAGTCGATCGGGCTGTGAAATCCCGTGATAGTGGGGAAGTAGTCCTAGCTAAGGCAGAGTTGGCCTCCTTGCTTACCAAGAAGGATCAAGCTCTGGTAGTTAGGGCTAGGTTAAAAAGAATGTCCTCTGAGGCGACGAATATGGCCGCAGAATTGCGTGCAGAGGAAAGTAGGAATGCTTCAAGACGGCATATCGCGAGCGTCACATTGCCGGATGGGCGGACAGTGACTACAAACTCGGGCATATGCGAGGCTTTTCGGGATTACTTTCGGGATCTTTTTACCAGGGAGCCCGGTCTGAGCTCTGCTCAGTTCGACACCTATTTAGCTGACTTTCCCTGCCTTGAGGCAGCGGAAGCGGCTGGGTGCGAGGGTCCCATCACTGAGTCGGAAATCTGGGAAGCGCTGAAACAGGTTGGCCTGGATAAATCTCCGGGATTAGATGGTCTTCCTTACGAAGTTTACTTGAGGCAGTCGCCCGTTTTTGTTCCTTTGCTGCAGCTGGTCTTCAACAACTGGATGAAGCAGGGGTCTATACCTCAACGCTTCACCAGGGGTGTGATCAAGTTGGTGCGTAAGGGCAAAAGCGGTGGGGATGGGATAGGTAACTTTCGCCCTTTAACTATGTTAAATACAGAGTTAAAGATTTTGGCTAAGGTCTTGGCTAACCGTTTGCAGCTTGTCCTGTCTAGTCTGATTGGCTCCGAGCAGACTTGTTCTGTGAAGGGCCGGACTATTCAGGACAACCTTCATATGGTGCGCCTGATCATCGAGAAAGTCGACAGTGAAGCCGCGCTGATCAATTTAGATCAGTCCAAGGCCTTTGATAGGGTTGACCATCGATTCTTGGAGGCTGTTCTTTCGGCTGCCGGTTTCGGGCCGTACTTTCGCTCCTGGATCCGGCTCATGTATGCGACTCCCGGTGCGCTGGTAGAAGTGAACGGGGTAAGATCGGAACCTTTCGTATTGTCTCGATCTATTCGTCAGGGTTGTCCGCTGTCGCCTATGCTTTACGTTCTTGCGTTGGAACCTTTCCTTCGCAAGTTGAAGGCGAATCCGGTCCTACGCGGAATCTCTTTACCTGGTGCTACCACCTCGGCCAGGTATTCTGCCTATGCTGACGACGTTTCGGTTCTTGTGTCGAGCAGAGCCGAGATTAACGAAGTCAGCAGAGAAATCGGTGGGTATGAGATGGTAACAGGGGCCAAGATCAACCGCGATAAGTCTGTTGGCTTGCGGTTGGGTGCGTGGAAGGGGGTTTCTCTTCCCGGACCATTCAGCTGGACGGATGGGCCGATCAAGATACTCGGCGTCTGGTTCGGTCCTGATATCCAGTTGGATAAGAATTGGTCGGAGGTGCGAGAGAAGGCCGAGAGCGCAATTAATTTGTGGTCTCGGAGGAGGCTTTCCTTGAAGGGGAGGGCGGAGGTATGTGTTTCACATATCTACCCGATTCTCCTTTACCGACTCTCGGTACTTCCACTTCCGTCTACCACAGTGCTTTCATTAGTACAGCTCTTGTTCTCTTTCTTGTGGAGAGGCAGAGCTCCTAGGGTATGTCGGGAGATCTGTTGCCTTCATCCTACTGAAGGCGGTCTAGGTATGCCTAGCCTTGAGATTCGTCTCGATATGCTTCGCATCGGGTTCCTGGATCGTTTGTGTCGCGATTCGGATGACGGGGGCGCCTTCTGGAAGGAAGACGCCCGTAGATCCTTCCCATCCTTGAGAAGTGTGCACTCGGGCGAGGAGGAGGCTGGCCGTTTGCCTCGTGCCGAGTGCTCCTTCTACCGTGAATGTCGTCTGGCTCTGAAACACCTCTTACGGGCGACGGTTGGCCTCCCCAACGTCCAGGCGTTGTCTCGTAGGGCATTATATCGGGTGGTAGTCAGGGGGTCCGTTCATGATGATTTGATTGACGAGCTCGGTCTTACGAAGCAGGAGGCTCGCTCAATCTGGCCTTGGGCTTCCGGGTTGAAATGTCTCAACAACGATGAGGCATCCCTCACCTGGCTGGTGATACGTGGGGCCCTCTGGGTCGGCAAAAGACTTTGCACAGCGGGTTTGGAGAAATATCCAAACTGCCGACGTTGTGAGGGGGAAGTCGAGACCCTTGGTCACGTCTTCTTTCATTGCAAGTCGGTAGCACCATTGTGTAGGTTTGTTGAAGGTCTCATGGTTCGCATGGTGCAGGGAAAGTTTTTCGTCCTTGAGGCCGCTTCTGTTTGTAGCAATGTGGCCCCGCCGCTAACGGAGTCTGAACTTTATGTGTTCCACTGCTTGCTAGGAGTTATGAGAGTCGTGATTTGGGTGACGCGTCAGAAGGGATTCTATGAAGGTGAGAAGTTCACTTCTTCCCTACTAATCTTGTACTTTAAGCATCAGCTTAAAGTCAAGATTAGGACGGAAAGGCGGCGACTCCCTTCATCAGAATTCGCCAAAAGGTGGGTAAATCTTCCGCGAATGTGTAGAGTGAGAGGAGCTGACTTGGAGTGGCACTTGGACCTCGGCTAGGTGCAGGATTTCGTCCCTCATGGGTTCAACAGATGCAACCCGTCCCGATATTAGACTAGTATAGGTTTATTTTGAATTTTTAGTTTCTCGTTTCTGGTTAACTTAGCTAGAGTATGTATGCTCATTAGCCCCCCTTTTATTTCTGTCCCTATTTTTCTTTAGTTTAATTCCCCATCCCCTCCCGCGTTAGGTGGCCAGTGACGTCAGTTCTCTGGTAGTTGCGGGATGGCTTTCGTTTCGTGTGTGTGGTTTTTCGTATTTGTTATTGTGTCTGAATGAGTGTGTGTCTGTGTGAGTGATTTTGGAAGGATGACTGTTTTTCATACGTTTATAATCCCGCAATTTTTTCGTCCAGTTAACTGATGTTACTGCCACATTTAGGTACTGTGGGGGGTTTTATTACTAATCTTATTTTGTTTTGTTTTCTTGTAAATAGTTCATTTGTTTTTTGTAAATATACATTGGGGTTTTTTAAATTGTTATTCCCCCCCCCACTGACTTTGAATTGTACATATGGGGACTAGTTAGATTTTCATAGAGAATTTGAGGAATTATGGTGGATGGAGTAAGAAAGGTATGGAAGAATGTGTTGTTTTGGTGCTCGGACCATTGTTGGTATGTTTGGGTCAGTGGTTGCGACTAGCTAAGTTTTTAGTTTAAGACAGATGATGACCGTCCTTCCCCATCCCTTTTTTTAGGCCTTGTGCCACATTTTGTATATGTTTTTATATATGCAAATAAATATCTTTTTATTTCCGGAATCCATACCGAGGTAAGCTGGTATCTTTATTACATTGTTTACGTCCTTGTTTTACCTTTAAAATACCAAATCTTTAACTAAAGCTACACTCATATCCAACTCAAACTAATCTATACTAGAGCTTTCTCAAAATAAATTCGCTAAAAAAAAAAAAAAAAAACAACCCGTATACACGTTTGTAATTTACCGACTAAAAAAAAAAAAAAAAAAAAAAAAAAAAAAATTCGATGGCCTACTAACAATAAATAATAACTAGATAATTATGCTATCTACTCAATTAAGTAACCTATGCTCATATTTACAATCTGATACATTCCAAAATAAATCTACTCAATTAGTGCCAGGATCAATTCCCCATTTTTCGACTATCATTACTAAGAAACTATATCTTTCTCTCCCGTTCCATTCTTAATAACTGCAATTAGATTTATGTATTGAAATAGAACCACGATCAGGCGTTGAAAAAAAAAAATAATATCAATGCCAATCAGAAACCGAAGGGTCAAGTGGAGACCCCCCCAAAAAAAAAATCCCATCCCTCCCCACGTAACAATGCTTCTCAACACCTAAATAACAGTATATGAGTATTTTTTAATTGTTAACTTGTTTTCCTTGTGGTTTATTTACTTCTGTTTCCTCTTATAAAAAGTAGGCCAGCAATTAAATTAGCTGTCAATAACCTTAACTATTTGATGTTTGACCAGACGCTGGGGACAGTGTTTTACGTGTTACTATTGTGGGTCAGTTTTGAAAGTTGAAATCAATGAAACCTATACTGAATCACCCCTGGTGAGAATTAACGTATAAAACTTTGTATGGTAGCAGATATGTGGCCAGCGGGTGGCACGCAGACGACCATACAATGTTCTGTCACTCGATCGTAAAAAGTGTCATCTCCTAACATAGAAAAATTTACAGGAAAAAAATTTATTGATATAAAGATCTAATAGAATGATTGAAGCTGATCCAAATGTATTAAGAAAAATGTGAGAAGAACATGAGAAAGCGAAGCATGAAAAGGCAGAATGATATGCGATTTCAATAAAAGAGAAATTTTAATGAATTATGTATATATATATATATATATATATATATATATATATATATATATATACACAAACACACACGCATGCGCACACACATACACACACACACACATATATATATATATACAAACACGCACACACATATATATATATATATATATATATATATATATATATATACAGGGTGTCTATAAAGTTCGTGTGCAATTTAAAAAATTTATAACTTTATTTGTATTTGCGATAGAAATAATTTGTAAAAAGGATTAGAAAGAAGTAAATCTATATTTTTTAAGGTTTTATTGAAATTTTATTTAAGTTTCCACAATGTCCTCCATCATTAGCAATACAAAGTGTAATACGATTTTGAAGTTCACGGAAAACATTTGCCAACTGATTTACAGTAATGCCTGAAATCACATTAGTTATTTAGCTATACTTAAAACTAGGTATATTACACTTTATAACATTTTTTTACAGATTATTTCTATCGCAAATACAAATAAAGTTATAAATTTTTTAAATGCGCACGAACTTTGTGGACAGCCTGTATATAAAACTTAAAAAATCAGGAGATCAGTTGAATCCGCTACCTTGGTTTCAATCTTACGGTCTCCTTATCAAATGACCTTTTAACGCTTTATTTTTTTAAACTAATGAACGCTATATTATTTTTTTTTTAAATAAACAAACAAACACACGACGTTGGGTATAAAAGAAAGGGGAGGGGGATGTGAAGAAAGACGAAGAAGGGGGGAAAGAAGAAAAGCAATGGTATTATAAAAGGATCGCTGGGAGGTTAATTGAAATGTTTTGTTTTGTTTTTTCAGCCACATATGTGCTTAAGAGGAATTTCTTAATATGTAAACAAGGACTCAAGACTTCGAGCTTCTGGTTTAAAACGTTCTTTGGACTCTGAAATGTCATTATTGCTAATTTTTCCTGTTGGCAGAAGTTACAAATATTGTTGTTGTTGTTATAAGGCTTCGTCTTTTTTAAAACATTTCCTGCTAACAATCGGATCCTTATTGTTTTTTCTTTTAAATTCCATACATGGTCAGCAACTTTATATAATATATATATATATATATATATATATACATATATATATATACATATATATATATACATATATATATATACATATATATACATACATATATATACATACATATATATACATACATATATATACATACATATATATATATACATATATATACATACATATATATATATACATATATATACATACATATATATATATACATATATATATACATATACATATATATACATATGCATGTATATATATACATATGCATGTATATATATACATATATATATACATATATATATATATACATATATATATATATTAGTGTTTAAGTCTTTTTATTATATCCTTACTCTGTCCTGGACATTGAGTTCTACCTGGATTCTATCCTCTTGGCATTATTTTTTATACATATATGTATGTGTATGTATGTATATATATGCATATTTACCACTAATATTATCTATCTATCTATCTATATATCTATATATATATATATATATATATATATATATATATATATATATATATATATATGTATATATATATATATATATTGCTTTAAACATGTTTTATTTCATTCAAATGATACGATAAAATCTGACTCCGTTTCGCCAGACTTGTCCCTTAATCGAGACGCAATCGCACCAAACCTCCGAAGGAACGCCATCGAACGAGGGCCAATAACTCCAGAAGTCTCAGAAGAAAATTATCAGAACGCTAAAGAGGAAAATTGAGGGAGTTGATCCTTTTTAATTTGACATTTTTAAAACAGAAATTTCAAATAAGTTGCATATCATCCAAATAGTTCAAAGATAAACATCAAAATCATGTCCAGATATGCGGGATTTCGGATATGAGGTACTCTGTGTATGAAGGATTTCGGATATGAGGGATTCTACTGTATTTATAAGGTAGGTTTTGATTGTATCTGCATTTGCAATAGATTATGTAACCGTCCAAAGTTCTTATTATTTATTCTGCCTGTTTTGATTACTATTTTCATTGTCTATTTCAGTGATGTGTATCTTTTTTCGGTGCTGTTCAGGTGTAGATCTCTACTATTATCGGTTGGGTTAAATCTTATTGCAAACATCTGGCATGTTTGAAGGATCAGTTTCAAAACAAGCACTCAGTAGTCATCATCAATTCAAATTCTTCTTCTATTGTTTCGGATTTTGATATTTGATATTTGCATATCAAATTTATTTTATTAAATATTGAAAAAAAGCACCAGTTGTAAATTTGCGTGGCTCATGTATATAGGACAATGTCTACATTAACGGAAATAGTGCGTGACATGATAGATTTACACCAGCAACGGCGTGTGTGCTTGTACATAATTGAATATGTATCTATCATTTATCTTTCTATATCACTATGCACGTGTGTAAATTTGCAACAGAGATTTCAGAATATTACGGTAATATTTTGTCTCGATGCATAAATCTGGCCATGTACTTAAAAATCGTGCTGTGTGTGCGTCGGGAATGCAGTTAACAATTCTTGCCGTTTCCTGGCGATTAAATTTGCTGATGATGATTGAGGTCATCTTCACTTTACCCCTTTCGATCTAGCCTTGTCTTATCTGGCCCCTAACTACTTAATTTTCACATGCGCATTGTTTGTTTTTGATTTTGTCGGCTGCACAGTATAGTAGCATCAGTTGAACACCATCTGTGAGAAGAAATGACGCAATTCAGACACGGCATGCTTTACTGCTTGGCATTCGCGCCGGAACCTCCAATATGAACAGTTCAGAGTGTTTGGGTGTCAATGTGAGGACAGTGCAAAGGATTAGGAAAGATGTGGATGAGTCCAATGGTGATTACGAAGGTACAAAGCTCGGAAAACTCACTCTGATCGTTCTGATAAGAAAAGAAATCGCAAATTTGTTCGTGAGGGCCTCAGACTCAACACGGAGGCCTGCATCAAGTGCCTTGAGGAGTTAGTGCTGCCCGGTGTCAATAGGTTAGCTGCTGGAAGACCCCATGTCTGGCAACAGAACTCTGCACCATGCCACACAAGCAGGAGAACCCAGTCATGGTTGTCTGGCAATTTCTGTGACCACATCACCCCTTACATCTAACCACCTAACCCCTTGATTATTATGTGTGGGGCGCAGTTGAGCGAGAGACCAAGAAAACTTCTTTTAACACCAAAGATGAACTGAAGGCAAGAATTATGTCTGCATTCACCAACTTAAGAAGACCCTCCAGAAGAGTTACAGAAGAATCCAAAGTCTGGAGGCCGTGGTTGATTTTATTGAATAAATGTACTCTTTCTTTAGTATTTTAAGATATTTTTGGGTAATTTTCGTAAATATATCTGTTAAAATGAGATGTTGGTATTATTTTCATTTTTGTGTAATTTAGACGACAATTTATCCATCGCATTCTATAAATACAGGCATAAGTACATATACAAAGAGACGCGCGTATGCGAACACATACACATATATATATGCATGTAGACCATATTCTCAATATATATAGATATATACCATCCATCAACTACTAGGAATTAATGTACAAACACGCGCACGCACAAAACATATTTTCAATCAGTTAATTTATAATATTAATGCTCGGTAAATTTACATTGAGCACTATTTTGTAAAATAAAAATATCAATAAGAACACCGGATTATATATCTTACTGTTCTTTCTTTCTTTCTTTATATATATATATATATATATATATATATATATATATATATATATATATATATATATATATACGCTTGTGTGATTATTGAAAAAAGTTATACATTCTATAGTGAGAGATTATTGTGATTGATTTATATATCAATACAAGTATTTCACGATAAATTGTTCTTAAACTAAGTGAAATTATTTAATGGTTTGTGAGCACATATAGGCCCTCCTCCCTCCCTCCTCCCTCTATAATGTTGTGTTGCACATGCATGCAAATGAAAGACAAAACAATAAGTAATAATAAAGCCAAATTGCTCCAAGAAGCTGGTCATGGCGCATATCTACGGATGCACGCAAATTTCATGTTTATTTTTGCTTGAGGGCCCGATATGTTCTGATATATAATCATCTGTACCGCAACAATAAAACTGTTTGTCTAAAAATAAAATCGTTTTCCTCTTAATTCACATACTTTTATTGTCGTCTCTCCTGAATAGTAGTTTCTCTCATATTCTCTAGCATCCAGCAAATTATTGCGTCTTAATGGCTTTATTACCTTCCTTAAGGTGAAATGATAAATAACAAATAATGGTGCTTCAGGACGCAACATATTGTTGCTCATTGCACGACGAACAAGAGACAGGGATAGTCCGGAAATTTCAAAATGGTATAGTGGAAATGGAATAGTCCGGCAATTTCAAAATGGTATAGTGGAAATGGAATAGTCCGGCAATTTGTCAGTGTAATAGTGGAAATGGAATAGTCCGGCAATTTGTCAGTGTAATAGTGGAAATGGAATAGTCCGGCAATTTGACAATGGAATAGTGGAAATGGAATTATCCGGCAATTTGACAATGGAATAGTGGAAATGGAATAGCCCTGCAATTTCAAAATGGTAGAGTGGAAATGGAATAGTCCTGCAATTTCACAATGGAATAGAGGAAATTTAATAGTCCGGCAATTTGTCAGTGGAATCGTGGAAATGGAATAGTCCTGCAATTTCAAAATGGTATAGTGGAAATGGAATAGTCCGGCAATTTGACAATGGAATAGTGGAAATGGAATAGTCCTGCAATTTCACAATGGAATAGTGGAAATGGAATAGTCCGGCAATTTGACAATGGAATAGTTGAAATGGAATAGTCCTGCAATTTGTTTGTGGAATAGTGGAAATGGAATAGTCCGGCAATTTGACAATGGAAATTTGGAAATGGTATAATCCGGCAACTTGACAATGGAATAGTGGAAATGAAGTAGTCCCGCAATTTTACAATGGAATAGTGGAAATGGAATAATCCGGCAACTTGACAATGGAATAGTGGAAATGGAATAGTCCTGCAATTTCACAATGGAATAGTGGAAACGTAATAGTCCGGCAATTTGTCAGTGGAATCTAGGATGAAGAGTTATCACTATTTTCATCATTTGGTATTTGGATTATTGTCTTCATCTTTGTTTTTATTATCACAGGATTTCGGTCGTTGTGGATTCCGGTCTTCTTCAGGTGTTTGTCTATCCGGGTAACTGAAGCCTTTATTCAATCTATGGTAGTAGCACGTTCTAATGTCCATGTCTAGAAATATCTCTTATTCTGCTCAGTTATTGTTCACCCGTTTCTACTGAGTCTACTCTACCCTATACTATAGGCACTGAGCATACAATTGCTATTTATTCATGAAGCATCGCTTTAATCCAAAAAGCTATTGTCTAATGGAAAAAAAAGGTTAACGGGTGAGACAGTGAAATCAAACATGACTGTCTGGAGGTAGATGGGTAGTCACCAACCCCTGTGACACTGAAGAGTCAGACATCTGAGGAAATCAAACTAGGCTACGAGAGCCGCTTCAGTAGGCTTAGCATAGAAATAAATACTATATTGAAGCCATTAACAAATAAAAAAGGACAAATGACAGGAAATTTTTAACGGTAACAACAGCAGCAACAGCAACAACAGCAGCAGTATCCACAACAACAGCAGAAGCAGCAACAACAGCCGCAACAACAACAACAACAGCAGCAGCAAAAACAGTAGCAGCAGCAACAACAAAAATAGCAGCAGCAACAACAGCAGCAGGAGCAACAACAGTAGCAGCAACAATAACAGTAACAACAATAATAGCAACAACAACAATAGCAGTAGTAACAATAGCAGCAGCAACAACAGCCGCAACAACAACAACAACAGCAGCAGCAAAAACAGTAGCAGCAGCAACAACAACAATAGCTGTAGCCACAACAGCAGCAGCAGCAACAACAGAAGCAACAACAGTAGCAGAAGCAACAACAACAATAGCAACAGCAGCAACAACCACAATAGCATCAGCAACAATAGCAGCAACAACAATAGCAGCAGCAACGACAACAATAGCAGTAGCCACAACAACAGCAGCAACAACAACAACAGTAGCAGCAGCAACAACCACAGCAGCAACAATACCAGCAACAACAACAATAACAGTAGCAACAATAGCAGCAGCAACAATAGCAGCAACAACAATAGCTGCAACAACAACAATAGCAGCAGCAACAACAGCAGCAACAACAGCAGCAGCAATAACAACAGTATCAACAACAACAACAGCAGCAACAACAACAGCATCATGAGGTAAAAGAGTTCGAATGAAATAGACTAGAATTTCTTTTTTAGTATTCGATACCAGTGAAGTTACAGAAGTCGAAACCATGTTAGATATTACATAAAATATATCTATTCATTCTGGAAAATAAAACGAGACCATGAACCTCGATGTGCCCAATTCAACAACACTGTCGAAATACCTTTTCAAACCGGCAGAGTTTTCGATTCAACCCGTTCATCTGATCTAGAGGCAGGGAAAACTTTAACATAATTCCTACTATCTTGGGATCTTCAACTGTTCCATTTTGCTGACATCCCACTTTAAATCGTCACTAGCAATAAAAACATAAAATATATACCTATGTTTCATAGCTTACACAAAATTATTTGATAAAGTATGTCATGAAATATCAAGAAAGCATGATCTATATAGGAAGATTTTCAAATAATCCTTAACTTCAATCGAGATAAGACCTGGTTGCATGCAGATAGAAAATGAGTTAAGTGAATAGACAAAAGTAGATGTATGACAGAGATATGTTTTGTTCCGCATTTATTTAATCTATACTGCAAGGTGAGTCTAAGAGGATAAGAAGACCTGCCACAATTTATTAGTGACAGACGTAACCATAACAACATAAACTATGTAACAAACACTGTGGTGATAGCAGATATAGGAGAAAAACTGAAAGAAATATGAGAGAAAACAATCGACAGAAGAAAGAAGATAATGTGCATGGCTTTCATTAAAGAACAAGTCAGTTCTACCTTATGTGTCGGTAATATCAAAATTATGCAGATGAGGAAATTTAAATCTCAGAAATCGGAAAGGATGCTTTTCAGGTCCAGCTATTAAGGGATCAAAATATCCTTAGAGACAAAGAAAAAGTACTGGATTTCTATGTAATGTGTTGCTTTTCTCCGTTTGATTAATCTTCTCAAAACTAAAAACGACTTACGTTTTGTGCATCCTCAAACAATTTCGATTACACTCCAGAGTCTATATTGTACGTTGGAAAATATTAAATCGTTTTAAATTTTATTTTCCTCTTTCTACGTCTATTCTTGTGGAGGCACCTCGAGGCGGTGTAATGATTATGAAGCTTGTCTCGCTTAAACAATTACGACTGAATAGTGAGTTCGATCCTCACTGGGTGCCTTCTACACTTCGACTTTGTGCCACTCTTGGAAAATCGCTATGTATATTGCTGAGGCTAATGATTAAAATCTTTGCTTATTATCATCGGAAAATTTGAGCTAAAATCATTGACTAGATTAAGTGTAATTTTAATTTAAAATACATTTTCCATAGATGTGAGATATAAAACTGTAGTTTGCTTTAATAATTTTATGCATTCAGAATGGAAAACCAATGAGTTTAATTCCGATAAAGGAGTATTTTTTTTTAATATTTGACACAATAGCTTCAAATAATCTCTTTAAAAATTCTAGATTTTTATATGTAAACATTTTTATTTACATAAACCATCTAAGAAACTGAACGAATTTTGTTACTTGATTTTGCTGTTCCGAATGTATCTTTTATGCATTTGTAATGTCTGTGACAGGAATATATGTAACCACCAATTGATATCGTGCATCCTTCTGAATAGATCTCTTGAGCAATATTTTAACAGGATAAACTTGGAATAGATATGAATGTTTTCGAATCTTCCATGGATTAAGATTTTTTCCAGTCTCGCGACAATAGCTTTTCATGCCTCTTTGAAGTGAACCAATAATAATAAGCAAAAGCTTGAATATATAATCCTGAATAAGAAATGGAAGAATAATTCTTTAAATTGCAAAGCATACAAAGAAATGTGTTCTGATCACAGACCAAATAACAGCAAATATGATAAACAACTCCTATGTAAAAAATATCATGTATATTTATTACTGATTTTTATTTTTCATAATGTTAACTTTCAAAAGTAACAGTATATTTTTCTAATAAATAGCTGAAGGAAAATTTAAGTTA
>OZ038508.1:31262700-31285200 GCA_964036315.1 Acanthosepion esculentum | reverse complement strand
GAAGGTGAATAAGTCGAAAAGACTATTATGGACAAAAAATAATGAGAACTAGTCATTGAAAGAGTAACAAAATTTATATTGACGAGTCCAAATTTTAAAATTTTGCTAGTAAGAGGAGGGTGTATATGAAAAGAAATCCAGGAGAAAGACTGAATGATTAATGTGTGGTTCCAATATTTAAGCATAGTGGCGGGGTATTTTGAGGAGAGGATTGCTGGAGATTTAATTCCGCTCAAAGGATCATGAAAAAATAATATTATTCGATTTTACAAAGATATGCTATACCATCTGGTTTACGCATAACTAGAAAAAAAATCACCGTTCAACAAGTGAACGATCCAAAACACTCTTCTAAATTATGTCAAAATTAATTTGAGTCAAAAAAAAGAACAACATTTTTTAAATTAGCACATGGCTGTCTGAATTTTCTGACATTTCTCCCACTAAATTAGTATAGGATGACCTAGATGAGTCCGAAGAGAATAACCAAAGAGTGAGAGTAAGCTTCTTCAGTGCTTGAAGAATAACTGGTAAGGTCTACAATTTACATATTTTCGATAACTGTTGAGAAGAAAACCAAAAATTTGTAAAGCAGAGGTTAAGGCAGGTGGTGGTTTTATTGACGAAAACAAAATATGATGCTGTTGTATGATCATTTCTTTATTGTTAAATGCCTATTTGATTTTTTAACGAAACTTATCTCTTTTGCCTGCTGTGTATCTATTTCGTTGATTGTATAAGTCAACTATTTGTAAGGGGAAAAGTTTGTTTTTAAATGTCATCTTTATTGACAAATATTAAAAAAGCTACAATGTAGCATGTATCGTAGAAATCCGTAGACTCTTCAGTCTAAATATAAAAAGATGTATTATTTTAGTTTATCTCTCATGACTGAGGGAAGATAGATTCATGACTTTCCAAAGGGAAATATTGCCAAATGAACAAAAGGGAATCGAGCAGGAATTGAACTCAGCATGCTTCATTTATTTTTCGGTCTGATATTCATTACACCAACCGCGCCTCACGTTTGAAAATAAAAACATTTTCTGTTTCTCATACTGCACCTTGTTCCGACATTTTACCCAATATATTTTTACATGCTGGCAATTGTGAAATAATTTCTGCAGCCGGAACAATTTGTCTTTAACCTTTTCACTGGTACTGACTTTACTAACAAAAGAAGTAATCTGTTTATTTTGATATGTCAATATTTTTATTTTTAATAATCAGCAATTTTATTTTCCATATGATAGATTTCTTGTGAAGTACCTTTTTATGTTTTGATGGAGCCATTTCTGCATTTGGAATTGTTTCCCATAGAAGAATATATAACATAACTGTTTTACCATAATAATAACAGTTTTACCCTAATAATAACTGTTTACCATAATAATGACTGTTTAGCATAATAACTGTTTTACCATAATAAAAACTGTTTACCATAATAATGGCTGTTTACCATAATAATAACTATTTGCCATAATAGTGACTGTTTACCATAATAAGAACTGTTTACCATAATAAGAACTGTTTACTATAATAATGACTGTTTACCATAATAACTGTTTTACCATAATAATAACTGTTTACATAATAGTGACTGTTTACCATAATAATAACTGTTTACATAATAGTGACTGTTTACCATAATAATAACTGTTTACCATAATAGTGACTTTTTACCATAATCATAACTGTTTACTACAATAATGACTGTTTACCATAATAACTGTTTTACCATAATAATAGCTATTTACCATAATAGTGACTGTTTACCATAATAATAACAGTTTTACCATAATAATAACTGTTTACCATCATAGTGACTGTTTACCATAATAATAGCTGTTTACCATAGAAGAATTTACATTGGATCAACAGTCCATGTAAAGCCTTTTGGTAAGTACTTCTCACTGTACAAACGAATATTTTTCTGTCCATTTTTGCATTGGTGCAAAGATGTTTATTTGGAGATTACATTTCCTTATTACTATTTTGATAATAATTTTCTTAGCATTAAACACTATGTATGATATGTTGATTGAAAGTAGAATTTAGAGCTCGGCCCGGCTTTTACTGTGCCAATTGAGGACATTGTAAGACAAGGAATCAAAGATGGGACATTTGATCCATATCTTTGGTCTTGGAAATCATGAGATTATTTATTGTTTAAATGTTACAAACGCAAACGATATGGGGAAGATTTTTATAAGCCTCCGCATCTAACGAGACATCTTGGCCTCACACTAACGGTATTTACTAAAAGAGAGTCTCTGAATTAAGACTGGATTATGAACATTTCTGTATGAATGTCTTAGAAAATATACTCTGTGCGTATAATAAAACTACAATAAAATTAAATGCTAGAATGACTCAAAAATGGATTTGTATAGAATTATTTATCTGACTTCATGCAAAAAACACTTTCGACCGCCCGTGGAAACCCTGTTCAAAAAGGCTGGAATAAATTATATTAGATTAAGACGGACAAACCACAAAAAAAAGTAATCACCACCTGCGAAAACCAATCGTGACAGGGAGCAATTTAATGGTTAAATGTAATGAAATTTTTCCCGTATCAGATTATTAAGTGCATATAAACCGTTCAAGACATGTCTGTACTTCGTAGTACGTGATAGATTTTGTCATATTATATATAAAGTACAGTGTGTGTGTTTGTGTGTCTGTGTGTCCAAGCAAACTCCTCCGATTTCAATTATTCATGGCTCATTCAAAAGCCCTAGAAAAGTTAGGCACAGCGAACGATTTCCGTTGAGCTCAGATTCAGGGTTGTCAGATTATGCGAGGTTACAAATATATAGTAATATATTATATTAGCCATTGTCTTCATGGTACAAGGAAAGTAATTCTTATTTTCCTTTTGTATCCAAAATTAAGTGCACGTTTTATTATGAACTAGCCTAAAAGACGCCCTATCGGGCGGCATTTAAGCTACCTCCTGTGGAAGACTCGTCATTTGGCCATCATCACAATAGCTAGGGAGGAATAGATGCGATAGGCACCAATAAACTACAGAAGAACTCAAAATTGATCGCTGCATTTAAAGACGATTTGATGTGCAAACAAATATTTTTATTTCATGAGTGACAGAACAGGGGAAAATCTATAAGATAAAATTAATTTAGTTTAAAGATGGGAAAATAGAAATTAGAATCAGTTATACATTCAACATTTGAAGTGTTATAAAAACATAATATCTAATTAAGCAAACCCTATACTACGGAATCTATATGATTAAATGCGAAATTGGAGCGCAATTATCCAACGAATTCTGGCGTTAAAAAGGTCCAACTCTATCTTTATAGTAATTTATTCGCTTAAGGCTCAATATCTGTATTACATATTATCTACTTCTAGGTACTATCACTCTTCAGGTTTAACTAATTTGCATATTCATTTTTAAAAATTATATTTCATTAATTAACTGTCCTTTATTAGTGTTCTTTTAATCAAGGAGTGTTTTGATTTTCATATCAAAAATAGTTCTGTTAAGGAATATTGTCTTATATAGTGCAGAAAAGTGTTTGAAATTTGCATTTTATTTGGCCTTCAACAAGTTGGCATCTATTTGTAAAACTTTCCTTAACTATAACAACCCAATTTATGAATGAAATGTTCATTTAAAATTTTTGTTTAAAAAATTTCAAGTAGTGAATATATCTTACTTTGCCAAGTGATAGCGAGCGGGCGAAGCCTGCTAGTAGCTTATAAAATTTGACTCAAAGGCAACGTGACAGAAAAAGGAGTGGACATTTGTTTAGTACCGCTTCATTAGAACAGTTATAGAACGAAAACAGAAACTGTTTGAAGTTTGTCAACCAATTCACTGAGCTCTGCTGGTGTCAATGTTATATTGCAGACGTTTGGGAAACTGATAATCACAGAAAAACTAATAAATCGGTGTCTTAGGAGGAAAATCTTAAAAAGGAAAAATGTTCCATAGTTTTGTGCGATAAAGTCGAACTCAATGATTTATAATCAGTCGACAGTCAAGTGTTAGCTAGGAAGCAGGACAATGTAGACAATTACTTATCATGGCTTATCTACTGTATAACCTATTTCTTAAATGCCCGGATATCTAGGCGGGTCTAGCAAGTATCACAGTATGTTTCTGATGACTCAGGTTTTAAGTTTGGAATCAAGAGCTTTCTAAATATCTTCAAGGAATAGTTTTATCATAATGAATGTTGAAATTAAAATCATATCTAATTGTAATCTGGAATAATTCTAAAAAGTGAAATCATATGCATTAAAGACCCATGCCACATACATGAATTAACATACAAAAAATGATCCAATCCAATCTACAATATCTACATCTATACAAACTTGTTAATGATAGATTCGATAAACGCAGGTGTTCGCAGTTAATGAATACATTTTACATTTTTTTTCAAAGCTAAAACAAAAGAATAAAATTGCTTAAAATGTTTGCAGTTTCTATTAATAAAATGTTGGAAATAACTTACATTCGTCGGTGAAAATTTTGAAAGTTCAGTGGGGTGTTTGGACAATGATTTGATATATCTTAACATTTTTATTTCTGAACTTCATTCAGCTTTCAAGGTGTCCAATAATGTCTTGGTCGGGATAGAACGGTTGAATTAAGAAACATTCACTTGACATTTCGAGCTGTAATGATATCTATATCGGCAGTCATTCATAGATTACACCCTTGGGCAACTGAATTGAATCAACCTCTTTAGTTTCCTTCCTTTCACCATAAGGTCATTTTCAGACCCACTGAATTGACAGGGTGTAACCGATTTCTATTCTTTCCTCAGATTAGGTCATTTGCAGTGGTGTGCAGTAATATGAATCTATTTTCGGTTTGTATGATGAAATTTGTCTGGCCTTGAAAAATATTACGTCATCGATGATTGCCTCGGATTTTATCACGCCTAGACACTACTGTCTCGACTGTCGATTAGTTGTCCCACGGCCATTGTCTGTGATGGACGTTTCTCCAAGAAAGCGTACCAAAATTGTAACGCTGCACGAACACACAGACAAATCTTACTAGTGAGCAAATCAAAGAACTATCGATTGGCTTGGAAACTCTGCTGATTATGAGAATCTGTGGTCAATCTGCAATGAAAGATTTCGTGGAATGGACATACGAAATACTGACATGTGCAATGGGTCATGTTTCATTGGAAGAATACGAAAAAAAGTAAATAATAACAGAATTATTCGTTTTACATTATTTACATAATTCGAACTATTGTCCTCATCTTTGTCGCCATATTTATGACAACGTTACGGCCGTTGTACGCTCCGGCTTTCTTCAGGCAGTTGGAATGTCGAACTGAACCCTTTATTTCGCTCACTGGGGTATGACCGTTCTATTTCCACGTGCCATGTTTAAATATGACGACAAAGATGATGACAATAGTCCGAATAATTTAAATAATCTACATAATACCTCATCTCATAAATATAGACAGATTATTCGTTTTGTTTCAGTTATTTTGCACAAGGTTGTAATATCAAATTGTAAATCTGTTTGCGATTCTAGTGTCAATATAATAGCAGCAACTAAATGAAATAATAGTGACAGGAATTTTAATAAAATAACTATATGTAGTCAACAATAATAATTATTTGTGTCTTCTATATTAGGGAGTTTGAATAATGGTCGGTAAAAGCAGAAGAGGTACTAGATATAGAAAACGTTCAAATGTTCGAAAATATAACATACCTTTTAGTTTCGTACTCGCAGCAATTTTTATTAATCTTTTAAGTTAAATACTTGTTAGTGCAAACATTAATCTTGTGAGATGCATAAATATTTTTCGATTATTATTTTCTCGGCGAAGTAAAAAAAAAACAACTGCCTCTAGCAACATTTATTGTATTGTAGCTGATTGTGCTGTAGCCGACATCAGTAAAGAAATCATCCGGTTGCAATACACACAGTATGGTTCTATTTTTATTTATTCATCCACAGAACATTGTTGATGTTGATTTGATGGCTTACACGAATTTTGAGGATTAGCAAGTTGTACTTGGCGAAGTTTGGCCATAATCTAATATCACCCACTGTCAATTTTTAGCCATTATTTTACGGCTAAATATATTATTTTTTTCGAGTATAATATCAAATAGAAACAATTATAACTCTCAATAAATATTGATTTTTAAGAATTTTATCTCTCAATAAATATTGATCATTGGACCTCCAAATTCATCGAATTTGAATTAAAGAAAACACTAAGTGGACTTTAATTTCTATGGAATTTCAAAATCTAATTTGATCAAGTCCTGAATAAGTCATATCCACAATAATCAGTTAAATTTTACATAATTTAATGTTTCGTTCTGTTCATGTGCTAATTAATTATCGTATGGACTGCGATTTATATATACATATATATTGGTATATATTTTCATATATACCAATTAGCGGCGCCTGTTAATTGGTATATATGAAAATTTTCGATATCAAAAGTTTATAAATCCATGCTTAGAATATTTAGATTCAAAGACTTTTCATGGTGTAATGCTTAACGAGCTAGTGTAGCATATCATTACTATGATCGCATATACGATTTTTACTTAGTGATCCTCACGGATTTGGCGCTGTGTGTGACTAAGTTAAGGTTAAAAAAATATATATGAATAAATCTTCAATTTACTTTGTTTTCTTTTCAGCCTGGTTGTCAAGAAATTTTTTTTGTTTGTTTTTCAACTCAGTATCGGTGGAGTAATAGATAGTGAGGAATCGGAGAGCCGAGTTCGAATACCAGTCGTATCCATTACACTCGCTTACGTGCTAATACCCTTGGGAAAGGTATGAATCCTCTTCTTTTCCCTCCCCCCAGCTATGGGTAAATAGCAGGACAGACCGGGTTCTATAGCCTTGGATGGCAACTGGTCTACCGCAGAAAGAAATGGCAACCTACTGCGGAAAAAAAGCCTGCCTCGTCAGTCATGTATCGAAAGATACATGATCGCCTAAGCTTGTATCACGCATGGCGCATAACTGACTGACTGACGTGTTAATACCGTTAGGAAATGTATGAATCCTCCTCTTCTCTCTCCTCCAGCTATGGGTAAATAGCAGGTTCTATAGCCTTGGATGGCAACTGGTCTGCCGCAGAAAAGAAATGGCAGCCTACTGCGGGGGAAAAAATCTGCCTCATTATTCATGTATCGAAAGATACATGATCGCCTAAGCGTTTTCTCACGTATGGCACATAACTGACTGACTGATTTATTTTATTAGTTCGACTGTGAATTGTTGTTTAGTTCATGATATCCACTTGCTAAGTACAAATTCCCAAATTATTTGAAATGGAAACTACTTGCTTTTTATTTGAGGAAGTAATTTTATTGCAATATTACGTTCAGTCGCTAGACTAAGCAGTTTGTTATTAAAGTTGTTTTAATTGAGCAATTAAAAATTCATGATGAAATGCACATGTAAAAGAACACTAGTCTAAATAATTCACGTGATGAAATTAATTTTAATTCAACCTAAAAAGAAGACTTTTGTCAGTGAAACAATTCAGAGTTATTTTTCCTTTATTTACTTAATGTTTAATCAATAAAGATGCATTTATATAGTCAAAGTTAACTCAAATCTTAACCTTGCACATTCATATAATCCCTTAGAATTTATTTACCGATTTTATTTATGGTGACATGCATCCGGGTATTTTTGGAGCTGTTTTGATATCATTTGCGTAACTCGTTCTTCTCGCTTGATAAACTGTGATAATATTGTATCCATATAGTTTATACTTTTGACAAATTCATCAAAACTCCAAACTGACTACACGCCTTATGTCGGACACTCAGTAAATGTTCATTTTCTTTTTGCTCTCTACTATCTGATTTTCCTTATGCAATTTTTCTATCGAGATAAGTCACGTGACTTGTTTTATTTCTTTTTTACTTTCCCTCTCTAAGCTTATAAACCTCATTCTACTTTTCTCGCACCTCTTTCGCTCTTTCTCTTTCTCTCTCTCCCTCTCCCTCGCCCTCAAATGTACAATCACAGATATATATGCGCGTGTATTTATTTTTGTGTGTGCGTGTGTGGATAGATAGATAGATAGATAGATAGATAGATAGATAGATAGATAGATAGATAGATATCTCCCTCTCCCTCAAATGTACACACACAGATGTATATGCGCGTGTCTGCGTGTATTTATTTTTGTGTGTGCGTGTGTGGATACATAGATAGATAGATAGATAGATAGATAGATAATGAACAGATTCGGATAGATAGATAGATAGATAGATAGATAGATAGATAGATAGATAGATAGATAGATAGATAATGAACAGATTCAGATAGATAGATAGATAGATAGATAATGAACAGATTCAGATAGATAGATAGATAGATAGATAGATAATGAACAGATTCAGATAGATAGATAGATAGATAGATAGATAGATAGATAATGAACAGATTCAGATAGATAGATAGATAGATAGATAATGAACAGATTCAGATAGATAGATAGATAGATAGATAGATAGATAGATAGATAGATAGATAGATAGATAGATAGATAGATAGATAGATAGATAATGAACAGATTCAGATAGATAGATAGATAGATAGATAGATAATGAACAGATTCAGATAGATAGATAGATGGATAGATAGATAGATAATGAACAGATTCAGATAGATAGATAGATAGATGGATAGATAGATAGATAATGAACAGATTCAGATAGATAGATAGATGGATAGATAGATAGATAATGAACAGATTCAGATAGATAGATAGATGGATAGATAGATAGATAATGAACAGATTCAGATAGATAGATAGATAGATAGATAGATAGGATAGATAGATAATGAACAGATTCAGATAGATAGATAGATAGATAGGATAGATAGATAATGAACAGATTCAGATAGATAGATAGATAGATAGATAGATAGGATAGATAGATAATGAACAGATTCAGATAGATAGATAGATAGATAGATAGATAGATAGATAGATAGATAGATAGATAGATAGATAGATAGGATAGATAGATAGATAATGAACAGATTCAGATAGATAGATAGATAGGATAGATAGATAGATAATGAACAGATTCAGATAGATAGATAGGATAGATAGATAGATAATGAACAGATTCAGATAGATAGATAGATAGATAGATAATGAACAGATTCAGATAGATAGATAGATAGATAGATAGATAGATAGATAGATAGATAGATAGATAGATAGATAGATAGATAGATAATGAACAGATTCAGATAGATAGATAGATAATGAACAGATTCAGATAGATAGATAATGAACAGATTCAGATAGATAGATAGATAGATAGATAGATAGATAGATAGATAGATAGATAGATAATGAACAGATTCAGATAGATAGATAGATAGATAGATAGATAGATAGATAGATAGATAGATAGATAGATAGGTCCATATTTGTATTATTAAGAATTTTATTTCTTGAAGAACTAGTTGAAAATTTTACTAGACAAGTGATAATTGTCTTGCAAAATGTGAAAATGAGTAGAAAAGACAACTTCATTAGCAACAACACCAAATTCCACGAATTCAAATCCTGCAGGAGAAAAAAAACAATAGCAACAATTCTTTAGGAAAAAGAACTCGTGACTTAATTTGTTGGAAATGGCATTGGAATCTGATATCAGGAATAAGAAAGGAACATTTTGAGACATTGAAAATCAGTCATTTTTATTCATCAAGGCACAAACATTCTATAATATAACCAACTTTTTTAAAATTTTTATTCTAATATATCAAAAGAAACCGCTATATATTTGTAATTATAATTGTAATATTCGTAATTATTATTGTAAATATTTCAATATAAATTATTTTACATATTTCATTATTCTTTTGTAAAATCTAATGCTAATATGGTTACCAATCTGAATTTCTTTTACATCTGTTATTGTTTCATGTAAAAATAAATAGAAGAGTTTCATGAACTGTTTAAAATCATTTTTAAAGTCTGTAGGTTTCAAGTGTAACCCGAAATGATTCCGAAGAAACTGCTGGAACCATTCAGATTTCGTTTAAAAAGTGTTCAGAATTAAATGCAAACAGAATCCAAATCAGAATGAACTAAAGAAGACTATTTGCCAGATAGATAGATAGATAGATAGATAGATAGATAGAACTAATTAATTTTAATTTTAGTTTCGTACTCGCAGCAATTTTTATTAATCTTTTAAGTTAAATACTCGTTAGTGCAAACATTAATCTTGTGAGATGATTAAATATTTTTCGATTATTATTTTCTCACCGAAGTAAAAAAAAAAACCGACTGCCTCTAGGAACATTTATTGTATTGTATCTTCAGTGTAAAGAAAGGGATCGATCAAAGGTCATAGGTCGCGACCTAGTGGTATATGAACAAGAAATGTTCAGTTTAAGTAACGTAACAACTACCCTGGGTACAAGGCAGCAGCTCCGACAACGTGGGATAGCAGGGTACAAGAGGATAACAACACTCGGAAAACAGCTTTGGTCTGCCTACCCTAAATGATGGGATTATTGGAGAAAATACAAAAGATATGTGGTCCATATAACATCAGGATGGACCTTCAAAAGTGGTTCGGCACTTCGCAGACACTTCTTTCGATAAAACCTCCTATAGAGAAGAACATGACTAAGGATTGCGTGTACGCCATCCCGTGCAGCTGTGGCGAATGTAAGACTGCAAGAACAGAGTAAAATCGTAACACGAGAGGAACTAGAAAAATCAGATGTAGCTGACCACATATGGAAGAAAAATGAAGATCACCGCCCTCTGTGGGATGAAGCTGAAATAACAGACAGAGGACATCGCTGGAAAATACGAAAACTTAAGGAATCAACACATATGCTATACCACAAAAATCTCCTAAGCCGACCAATCATAGAAATGAATACAATATGGGTACCAGTAATACGGAGTGTTCGAGAAAAGCAATAAGAACAACAAAATTGCAATATGAGCACTGGTAAAAAAATATATTTTGATACATCAAGTTTATAAGTCACAAACATTCATACGCTAAGGTTCACAAGGATACATGACTCAATGGATAAAAGCGTTGGTTAGATCCAGAGACTTGACCCAAAGAGTGGTGAATTCTATGCCTGACGACTGCAGTGGTGAAAAACAACTTTGAAAGTTGAGTTAAAGAGAGATAACTAAGACATCCGGAAGAGGCATGGCACGTGGATCTAGAACAATCTACCGCGATGGATGAAATCAAGAGTTTAGTTCGAAATTCCAATCACCTGAAGAAGGCCGGAGCGTGAATATGGCAATAAAGATGAGGACAACGGTCTGAATAATGTAAATAATTTATTTTTGCATCATATTCTCAGTTATCAGGTTTGGCATTTGTAATACATTTTAATAGATTTATTCTGTGGGTTATTATTTGATTAATGTTTTGAGTTGTGGTATGGTTGTAGGTAACGTAGTAGGAATTTTCTCTCGTCACTAAGACGCAAGGGCTGATTGAGACTGAAGAAGTGCTAAGGCGTTACTGAGGAGAAAGGATGATAAAAAGAACCTTTCTCATTATGTGTCCCAGGAGCTTCAGCTGCCGCTTCCTGATATTAAGTATAAGCCTCCTCTTTGTTTGCATCCTCTCTAAGACCTCATCGTAGCTCACACGCTCGGTCCATGATATCCTTAGCATCATTCTGTAAAACGACATCTCCGTCGCCTCGAGTCTCTTCTTCATCTTTGATTCGCTGCCGTAAAGAAGGACAGATGTCACGTAACAGCTCCGTATTCTTTTCTTCGTTACCAGAGAAATCTTCCTGTCTCGCAATACTCTACCCAGCTTTTGGAATGCGTCCTTGGCCATCCCAATACGCCTACGGATCTGTGTCGCATTTACCGACCTCTGTCAGAACGCTTCCCAGATATTTAAACTTCCGCGTCTGCTTGATTCTAGTGTTTCCGACTTGCAAATCGCATTTCGGGCTCATCCTTTTACTGATGACCATGCATCCTGTTTTCTTGCAGTTTATGCGTTCTACCTTCTTCCTATTCTCCGTCACTACCTTCTGTATGAGATTTTGTAATTTCTTTTCCGTTTTTGCTCTAAGTACTGTGTCATCTGCGTAGCTTATGTTGTTAAGATTGTGGCCGCCGATGCTAAATCCTGGTAGGATCTCGAATTCTCTCAGAATTGCCTCGCTGTATAGTTTGAACAGGTCGCGTGAGAAGACAGAATGTATAGTTGTGGGCCAGAGGAAAAAACCTAAGATGCGAAGTACCAACTGGAGATATCAAAATGAAAAGAGTATGAAAATTTGAATATCTGAAAAAGTTTTGATGCTACACATAAATCCCCAGTTTCATTGTAACATCAACAACTGTCTTCCAAAAGATACACAAAGTATAAAGTGTCTAGAAAAATCGTTAGAAACAAAAAAAAAATTTTTTGAATTCCAATGTAATGTCTGTCCTTTTTATACGACAGTGAATGCTGGACAATATCCTCACAAATGATGAAGAGATTTGAGGCAACAATGATCGGCTGCTACAGAAGGATATTTAAAAGATCTTACACTTAACACGTGGGTAACGAAGAAGCATTAAAGAAAATGGAAACATACTTAGAATCCAAAAGAGACTATTGACATTTCTAGGATAAAGAACAAGGACTTGACACTCGCAAGACATATTTAAGGCATTAGGGACAGAATACTGCGGCGAGTAACCTATATGCTGTAGCATACCTACGGACGATAACGGATATGTCCCCATTCAAATAAATACACTAGTAAATACCGTATGTTGGTCTGCAGTTGGACATTCGTCTCTAGCTGTGCTGGTCAAACTCTCTGCCTCCGGACAGAGAGGATTTCCAGACGAGGCTATATCGAAGAGCAGATTCTCGTCTCGGCAAATAACTACCTGACCCTGTTTTATACATAGTCTACAGGCTCAGATTACCCACATTAAATTCGGCCTGGTGCCGCATCTGACCAGGTGGGGGCAGTTGGTAGATATCCTGCAGTTGGAGATTCGTCTCCGGCTGTGCTGGTTAAACTCTCTGCCTCCGGGCAGAGAGGATCCCCAAACGAGGTTATGTCGAAGAGCAAAGTTTCGTCTTGGGAAACAGCTTTATACGGGGTCTACGGGGGATTTGGGGCCGAGCCTACGGGCTCGTATACACCCCCTCCCATTAAATTCGGCCTTGTGCCACATCTGACCGCGTGGGGCGGTTGGTAGATATCCTGCAGTTGGAGATTCATTGCGGAATTCACTTGACTCACTTCTAGCAGTTGACTACTACTTCTACACGCCACTGGCGAATCTTATATGTGTTGTTCTTGTCGTAAGTATTATCGTTCATTACCAACCTTTTTGTGATTATTCTATTCAGTAACCGTCCCTAGGTTACAGCACTATCTAATGAGTTTATATAAATGGATATCAGAACAAGGAAAGACTGGGAGAAAAGGTGAAAAAACAGACCATATAAAGAGTTACAAAGGATAAGAAGTTGTAGACAGCTATAACCATCCCGGTCCTGAAGAGACTTGGTACAAATAGGAAAAAGACGAATGGTTAACGGACACTAACAGAAGGAACTTAACTAGATATTTAGAAAGCGGATGTTAAACAGAGAAAAGTTATAATTAATATCTCAGATGAATAAGAATCATATTAGGGACAAATCTCTGCAGAAGAAATGTAACTAAAATGATAGAAACCTGGGCAGTTTCCCCTTGTAAGTAACTTTTTGCGATTGATTAACTGGGCAAGAATAGAAGGAAAACCTTGGCCACCAAGCAATAAAACCTGATGAAAATATATTAGCCACTAGACCCAAAAGAATATGTCTTATTGTTAGAAATGAAGGATAATGTCTATTAGTCAGTATCGATTCCTCGATCGAAGAATTCTAAAAGTAATCAACACAGAGCAAGAAAGAATTACTTACAAAAGACAAAATATACTGTAAGACTAACAGAAGAATTAACAGAATCCAAAAAGTCACTTAAAGAAAACGCAAAAATGGGAGAAAACGAATTGTACGAACACTTCAGAAAACAAATTAAGAGAATAACAAATAAATCAACAGAGAAATTGCGTCCCTCTTAATAGTGTCATAAATCAATGTCATATTGTTGTGGTAGGATCCACCTAATCTGCATAGGTGACTATCAACTATATAAATAATGGTTGGTACCGGAAGACGAGGAAGGAGGAATCACGAGATCCAACTAGAGACTCTGATCGACTGCGACTAGTCAACACATTCTCCAGGTACGTCTTCCCAGAAATATACAGAAATACTATATGTACTTATTGTGTACACTTTCTTGTTATAATACATTCTTGTTCTAAGTACATTTTGTGTTGCATTATTATTCCATGCATTAGGCGAGATTCAACAATGAGTCAAGACTCAACACATATGAACAAACTATTTAATCGTCAGAGGGGGGAGAGAGAGAGAGAGAAAGGACAGAGAATTGATTAATTGATTCGTTTTCTACGGTCCATCAAGCTTTTGCAGGTTATTTAAATCCAAAAGTATTTTTCTATTACAAGAATTGATTTACATAATAATTGTCTAGTGTTACAAGTCTGACAAATTAACCCACAGCTGGGGGTAGAGCAGGTGGATTCATACCTTTCTCAAGGGCACTTGCTCGTAAGTGATTATAACGAACGCGGATGGAATTAGAACTAGGTTGTCGATTAACAATTACGAGCCATTATTCATAACACCATGCGTACATCCAAGCGTACAGCACCTGTTAATCCCAAACTATCACTCATCTATTGATCAGGCTCGATGTTGCTTAACTTCAGTAATTGTACGTGAACAGATGTTTCAATGTGGTCGTAAGTCTAGAACACCAGAGATTAGCGTGTACGTTTACTGTGTGGAAATAAAGATGAGATCGTCAATCACATAATAGCAATTGAAGCAAATTACCCGAGTAAGAATACGAGAATAGACCTAATTGAGCGGGGGGTTTCATACACTGGTAATTGTGCAAGCGAATGCATTTGGCCCATGCATACCAATGGTATATGCACTGATTTATGTCTGTCCTGGAAATGAAACACATAAAATCTCCTAAAATAATCTGAAAGAAAGCGAAAAGAACAATAAGTATCTCGAACTTACTTTTGTAATAAAAGTTTGGTTTGGTTTGTTTTGTTTTACGGCATATCAACCTCAATAGGTTATTTAATGCCGACAAAATTTGTATTGCTGTTAATGTTTTTTTTCTTTTCAAAAACGTATTGTTGGTAATTTTGTTTTTTAAATGTATTGCTGGTAATAGTTTTTTTCTTCAAAAATTTATTACTGATAATTGTTTACAAAGTATTTCTGGTATTTAAACCTATTTTTACACTTTCATAATGTTTTGACCCCAGTTTCGGGGTTAACTATTTGCCCATAGCTGGGACCCTAACAGGTGCAACCACTACGGGTAATGGTGGACCAGGGAACACCAGCAATTAAGAGGTGGTTCCGCATCCTCAAAACCTCCTGATCAGAGGCCTTGCTACTGGACGTAGTTTATCGTCATACCCAGGACGCTGTAATAAAAAAAATTGACACTGCAAAATCATGGATAGAAGCTGACATCGACATTAGTTTTTCTCTTCCACACTAGTTAATCATAATTTCTAATTCACAAATGGACAGTAAATATTTATTGGCTTTTATACCGTCACGTCTTATTTTATTTTGCAATAAAAGTTTGACACAGTAAAGTCTTAAACATAAATTTACATTGACCTAAGTTTTTCGCTTTAACTGTACAGTTAGGCAATCAGAATTTATCAGTTCTCAGGTGAACAGAATTTACTTCAGCTGAGTTATTCAAACGTAAACTTTGAGAGATTTTTTAATGGTTGCCACAAGAAAAACATGTACAAAATTACAAATGTGTCAATTTCTCTGTTCTAGACATACGACAATAAAATTTGCTAATTCTTTTGTGAATTGAGTTAGATAGTATAATGTGAATGTGTTTCATATGGTGTACAGATTATCAAAACCAATAAATTTTTGGGAAAGAATTAAGCCTGTGATTTATAACCAATTCAATCAATTTTTGACGAAAAGTAACGTTAGGTAAAAACCTGAAAACGTTGTTTAAAGCAGATTTAATAAAGTAATCTAGGTCAGATTTAATTCAAGTCAAAGATTCCACAATAGAACTGGTATTAATCAACCTACACCCTTGTGCAAATTAATTGTAACAACTGCTTTAGTTTCCTTTCTTTCACCATACGGTCAGTTTTTGACCCACTGGAGTGAAATCAATTTCTATTTTTTCATCAGATTAGGTCATTTGCAATGGTGTGCATTAATATGAATCTATTTTCGGGATGTATTGTTTTTGGCCTTGAAAAATATTGCGTCATCCGTGATTGCATTAGTTTTTTATCGCGCCCAGACACTATTATCTCGACTGTCGATTAGTTGTCTTACGGCTACTGTTTGCGATGGACGCTACTGCAAGGAAGCGTGCGAAAATTGTAATACTGCACGAACACAATTGCAAGCCTTACCAGTGAGCATATCAATGTACTGTCTACTGGCCTGGAAACTCTCCTGATTTAAATCCAATCGAGAATCTGTGGTAAAACTGCAAGGAAAGACTTCGTGGAATGGACATATGAAGTACTAACATGTGCACTGGCTCATGTTTCATTGGAAAAATACGAAAAGAAAGTAAATAATAACGAAGATATTAGGGGTTTTTTTTTTCAATTAATTTGCACAAGGGTGTATGTTAGATATATTTTACGATATGTATGTATAGCTGGCCACTTGTATTCGAGGATACCCGTCTACTAGGGCGGCTAGCCAATCCCTATTGCAGACGCTTGCTCAGGCGCATTTGTGTTTATTCTACGCCTACAGAGCCTACCTGTGGTTTATACTGAGCAAAGTACTATCGACTGGCTTGGAAAATCTCCTGAGCAGACCTTACTTACAGTTTCTGAGAAAGAGCGTGTTATTTCGCATGAAAGATGACTTGTGCCTTCGTGCTAGCAAAGGTTCCGTCTACCTAATTTCACTGGGTCAATCCGTGGTATGGTTTACAGGCACTTTCCGAAGGTGTCGCACGATCGACCACTCCCGTCCGATAACATCAAGAAGTCTCCTTCTATGGCGAGATTCGAACCGGAGTATCATGGTCAGAATGCGAACGTTCTATACCCTCGGCCACGTGCCCGATATACTTATATTTATATCATAAATATATCATGTACATTTCAGCGCATTATATCGGTTTTATTAGAAAGAAAACATAGAATAACTTCTTTGGCAGTATGAAATAGTATTTATTATACAACGGGAGTATGTTGATCATATTTTAAATAAATATAAGCGTAGGTCAAATGGTAGGTCATTTTTTCTTTAATTAGAACAGAGTTAATAGTAGAAGCACAAAAAGAAAAAGCTGAAATAAAGAGTTTCAGGATCCCATATCTTGACCACGTCGTGCACGCTTCCTTGTAGTCAGCTACATACGCGTTGGTTTTTTTTGGGGGGTCACCTTTTATCTTTGGAGAAATGCCGTCCGACTTAACAGACGGCAGACCAAAGATACCGCTTACGACTCTCATGAATGAGATAGTAGTGAATCTCGGTAACATCTCATGTAGCTTTCCTGTATAGGAATGTACTATCCTCGCTAGAAGTTCTTGGGCTGCAACCCTACTTGAATCCTCGACATCTGTCACCATCATGTGTATGCTACACTAAATTATAAAAACTGTTATGATTCGTCTGAAGCCTTTCACAAAATTTGCAATAGTGAAAATTCTGCCAGGTATATTGCGAGCATCAGCCTTTTTAACTTTCATTCATAGTAGCAGCTTACCTTCCACTGTGCGAACTGTCACTAAGATCTGTTTCTGCTTTCTCTCTAGGATTGCCACTAACTCTACCGGTCCATCTTCTTACTTCACTTACAGCAAATGTAGCACTTTTCATAAACATTTACTAGTGTCCTGTGAATGTTTGTAGCAATTTATCATTCTCTAAAGAGAAAATATCTGACATAATCTTGCTTATTGTCCTGTGAATGTTTACAGCACTTGGATAAAGAGAAATTATCTGGCATAATCTTGCTTATTGTCCTGTGAATGTTTACAGCACTTGGATAAAGAGAAATTATCTGGCATAATCTTGCTTATTGTCCTGTGAATGTTTACAGCACTTGGATAAAGAGAAATTATCTGGCATAATCTTGCTTATTGTCCTGTGAATGTTTACAGCACTTGGATAAAGAGAAATTATCTGACATAATCTTGCTTATTGACCTTTGAATGTTTACAGCACTTTATACTTCTATAAAGAGAAATTATCTGGCATAATCTTGCTTATTGTCCTGTGAATGTTTGCAGTACGTTATCCTTCTATAAAGAGAAATTATCTGGCATAATCTTGCTTATTGTCCTGTGAATGTTTGCAGTACGTTATCCTTCTATAAAGAGAAATTATCTGGCATAATCTTGCTTATTGACCTGTGAATGTTTACAGCACTTTATCCTTCTATAAAGAGAAATTATCTGGCATAATCTTGCTTATTGTCCTGTGAATGTTTGCAGTACGTTATCCTTCTATAAAGAGAAATTATCTGGCATAATCTTGCTTATTGTCCTGTGAATGTTTGCAGTACTTTATCCTTCTATAAAGAGAAATTATCTGGCATAATCTTGCTTATTGTCCTGTGAATGTTTGCAGTACGTTATCCTTCTATAAAGAGAAATTATCTGGCATAATCTTGCTTATTGTCCTGTGAATGTTTACAGCACTTTATCCTTCTATAAAGAGAAATTATCTGGCATAATCTTGCTTATTGTCCTGTGAATGTTTACAGCACTTTATCCTTCTATAAAGATAAATTATCTGGCATAATCTTGCTTATTGTCCTGTGAATGTTTGCAGTACGTTATCCTTCTATAAAGAGAAATTATCTGGCATAATCTTGCTTTCTTTTCATGCCCAGAGTGGCAGCACATGTAAAAAGGATTAAAGGCTGGAAAGGTGAAGGATAAATCCACCTCTTGAATTTCAGGACAGTTTCTAGTTTATAGCAAAAAAACAATTCAAAATAATTAAAAGATAGTAATACGCAGGAAAAGTTGGTTGATTGGCAAAATGTTTTTGAAAAGCTTGTGTCGTGAATGTGCGCAGAGAAAAAAGATGCAAAACGCGAACCCTAGTCTTACGGAGACTACAAGAGTAACATGTACGTTGGGTAAATAAATATACAAAAATTCATTAACGCAACAGCAATCTTTAGTGATGAATATACAGCTACATTGTATGGACCTGATGGCTGCAATAGAAGTTATGTCTTTTATATGAATAATTACGTACGAGTAAGATAACAGCGAGGCAGTGTCAAACATTTTTTTTCAGCTAGTATTGCATTCATTTTTTTCAGCTAGTATTGCATTCATTTTTTTCAGCTAGTATTGCATGCAGCAAAATTATAGACCCTCTCAAATTCGATAATGCTGTCAAAAAAAGATACAATAAATTAATGTAAGTTCATAGAAAACATTACTTGAATTATGTACATTATTCAGACTGTTATCCTCATCTTCATTGCCATATTCACTACGTTTCGGCCTTTATATATCTGAGATGAAGTATTATTTATTAGAATATGAAGCATTTAGATGTTTCTTTAGTTGGACCATTGACGAGTTAATCAGCCATCAGGCCATGTGTTTACTCAATTCATTCAAGACAAATATATATATTACTTGTATTTACATTATTCGGACTGTTATCCTCATCTTCATTGGCCTATTCACAACGTTTCGATCCCTATATCTCTAAGATGAGGTATTATGATTACTTGCATTATTTACGTTATTCGGATTGTTGTCCTCATCTTCATTGCCATATTTACAACGTTTCGATCCTTGTACGCTCCGGCATTCTTCATGTGATTGGAATTTCGAAACAAACCCTTTATTTCATCGACCGCGATAGATTGTTCTAGTTCCACGTCCCATGCCTTTTCCGGGTGTTTCAGTTATTTCCCTTTAACTCAATTATACAAGTTCTGGTTTACCACTGCTGTGACCTGGTATTGAACTCACAACTCATTTTGGGGCTATCCACTGCATCTAACCAGCGACTTTATCCATTAGGCTATGTGTCCTTGAGGGTGTTAAGATGTTTTGCAATTGGTAGAGGACATAGCCAAGAAGCTCCAAAGAGTACATTCATGCAAACTTCTTATTATGTAAAGCTATTTCCCAACTCGCCATAAAATTACCTCGATTTTACAAATTTTACTCCAATAGAAAATGTGGTCCGTGAATAAAGGAGAAGTGTGCAATAATGAAAAACAGTATCCAGATTATAGTCTATGGTAAACAATAAAAATTCTATAATGATAAACTCGAAACAATAGAAAACTTCGTAAAATCAGAAGGATAAAATATGCAGGAGCCTTTATTAATCTGCACAATAAAATAATTATTCATTTCTCAACTGCTGATATACTGACGATAATTGCGGAAAGAGTCTATAATGCTCTAGATAAAAACGGTCAGGGCCAGGCTTGGAAATCTCGAAAACCTTTGACAGTATTTGACAGTCAGGTCTTCTCCAAAAGGTGAAAGGTTATGGTGTCTCCGGACACTTTTTTGAACTCATCCACTCTTTCCTATCAAATCGTGAAATGAAAGTTACCCTGAACGACCACTCGTCTAGATTCTTTCGTACTAATGCAGGTGGACCCCAGGGCTCTGTCCTTGGTCCTACTCTATTTTTAATTTTCCTTAATGAGCTTCCCGAGACAATTTTTCTCTCCAGAATCTATCGTACATATCTATAAGTCTACCATTCATCCATGCTTAAAATATTGCTGGCACATATGACCCGGTGCCCCTGCTATTTACCTTGAGCTCCTTAATGAGATCCAAAGAAGAATCTGCAATATTATTGGTCCTGATGTGGCAGCTCGGCTTCTACTGCTTTCCCATTGTCGTAGGGTTCCCTCTCTGTGTCTTTTTTATGAACACTTTCATAGTAATTGTTCGGATTAGCTCTTTGTATTCATACCTAGACGTTGAGATCTCCTCAATATACAGTCGAACTGACTAGATATAGCCGTAGGTTCGATGCTAACAGTTTCTTTTGTCAAAATTCTGGCTTGTGGAACTCCCTTCTGGTTCCATGCTTTCCAACCAACTTTAATCTACAAAAACTTAAATTCAATATCAATCGCTATCTACTGTCCTACTGATTAATCTTTCCTCTTGTCACTCATTTTTAATGTTTCTGTTCCTAATTCTTCAACCCCCTGTAATCCCTTCTGTTTTAGTGGCTTTACTGCCTTGCTTGGGGTGATACTGATGAAAAAGAATATGGTTCCCATGTAAATACGAATATATACGTCTTTATATGTTAGTTTTTTGTTTTTGTTTTTGTTTTTCAAATCTCTCTCAGTCTGTTCATATCCATCTTTCTATCTCAAAATGTTCATATCTATTTAGCTAAATTGCTAGTTCGCTCTCTTGAAATTATTTGTCTATACAACTTTCTTCATAGCTATTTGGCCAGCCATCTATTAAAGTGGAAATTATTAAATCTCTTTAAATCCTTAAATAGGACTCATTTTTTCATCAACTTTTACCTGATCTTCTGAAAGTCAACTTTATATCCAAAGCCTCACAACTTGAGTAAAGTGTCATTTAATTTACATTCCCTCAGACGATCTTCATGTTGTTACCAATCTACATATCGATCGGCTATCTATCTATCTATCTATCTATCTATCTATCTATCTATCTATCTATCTATCTATCTCAGTCTGTTCATATCTATCTAAATATCTATCTATCTATCTATCTATCTCAGTCTGTTCATATCTATCTAAATATCTATCTATCTATCTATCTCAGTCTGTTCATATCTATCTATCTATCTATCTAATGATCTCTCCTCTTCAACCTCTAAAGCTTTTCCTTCAAGTAAAATTTTCGGCTCACTCTGATACCCCGCACCCTCACAAGCACCCCAGAACCTACCTTTTCTACTGTTTTGAAGGAAGTGCATTGTTTGCGTTTGGGTGGAGCTGGAAAAGTTCCACCTCACTGCTCCGACCCAACAAAAGATACCCACCGTAAGAAACACAGGTGGTGGGCATGTAAAGTGGTTATGCGCTGGCAGTAGTACAAATAGTAGAAATGGTGGTAGTGATTAGTAAAAGCGGTGGTGGTGACGGCACTGGGGTAGAGCTTTTGCTTGATGGTAGCAGTTGCGTACCATGGGATCTCAGGTATTTGTGACGGCAACAATTACTACGAAAAAGACAGTTGTTTTAGCACCTTTGTCTTGGCAATTATAGTAGTTAGTGAAATTTTCTTTAAGGCTAGTTGTGAAACTCAACTGTCACAAAATTTGAACAATTTTATCTAGTTGCTAGAAATATATCAGTTGCAAATTAAATATATCTATGCGCGTTAGAGGGGGTTCAAG
>OZ038508.1:31155200-31257700 GCA_964036315.1 Acanthosepion esculentum | reverse complement strand
ATATATATATATATATATATATATATATATATATATATGCCAGAGTAAACAAACAGTAAAATGTTTGTTAAGATCGTAGGCATTAAAAGTGCTCAATGTTAAGTTTGAAGGCCAGACTTGCAGAGCTGTTTAATGTTTAAAATGAATGCTGACCAGAACACTACCGCGGTTTCGACCTCTACGGTCTCCTCAGGGAGTTTGTGCATATATATAAGCAAATAATGCAAATAAATGAATAAAGATAAAAGCCAAAATTAGCCGAGGTCTTTTGTCCTCTGACGACTTTATGAATTTATGAAGGCAAATGCATATATATATATATATATATATATATATATATATATATATATATATATATATATGCTCTACTGTTGTATCGAGCATTGTTTTTTAAAAATGAAAATAAATGCTAAGAACTCTGAATTATAAATCTCATTGTCCTTTCCTATTATTTTAATATATATATATATATATATATATAGAGAGAGAGAGAGAGAGAGAGAGAGAGTTGGCAACTGGTATTCAAGGATACCCGTCTACTGGACCGGCTAGCTAATCCCTATTGAAGACGCTTGTTCAGGCACATTTGTGTTTATTCAACACCTACAGAACCCACCCATGGTTTATACTCCAACTATGCTGAGCAGACCTTAGTTACAGTTTCTGGGAAAGTGCGTGTTATCTAGCGTGATCTACAATTTGAACAAGACCAGCACGCTCAAACCCTCGTCCAGCTATCGTCGGCCCCCACAGTTACCCAATTTCACTCAAGCTTGATATAGATTTCTGGCACTTTCCAAAGGTACCGCACAATGGGATAGACCCCTCCAGCCCGATATATATATATATATATATATATATATATATATATATATATATATATATATATATATATATATATATGTGTGTGTGTGTGTGTGTGTGCGTGTGTGCACAAAGATATTTGTCATTATTTCTAATAATTGAGGAAAATGAAATAATCATATAATATATATATATATATATATATATATATATATATTAAGACATTTTTATGGTTATAGATTCTTTTTATAGATACAAATATTCACGTAAATGCTTTGTTTCATAATAAACAGTATTAATAACATTTACCAGCCTGAATGTCCGAGAAATTGTCATAGAAAATATACGTCCTCCGACAGGAATCGAACCTGTATCCTATACAGAACCGTCATATAGCCTGACGTGCCTTAACCGATCGAGCAATGGAGGATCGTTCGATTAGCAAGGTCGATTTTACTGCTTTTAAACTTCAATCTTCCCTGAATCTCTCACGTACATTCATATCTGCTCAAAGTTTATTATAAAACAGAACATTTACTTAAATATTTGTATCTATAAAAAAGAATGTATAAACATAAAATTGTCTTAAAATAATTGTCGGACTTTGTCCATTTCATAATATATGTATATATATATATATATATATATATATATATATATATATATATATATATATATATATGTGTGTGTGTGTGTGTGTGTGTGTGTGTGTGCAATGGACAAATCGGTCGGTCAGCTGTTGTTTTCTGGTACACTTGCATATCTTTTAGTCTACCAACTGGTGTGTCTACTTACATTTGTAACTTGGTCAGCCTATGAACTTTCCAACTGAACTCCGTACATATACATCTCTCTTCTCTCTTCCTCTCTCTCTCCTTCTCTCTCTCTACTTCTCTCCTTCTCTCTTTTCCTCTCTCTCTCTCTCTTTCTCTCTCTCTCTTTCTAACCCTCCTTAAAGTGTGTACATTGATGTGTGACTGCACCAGGAAAAGAAAAATATGACGACACTACAACAGATATGGAATATCCGTATTGCAAATGCCATATCTTGTAATATTGACGGAATAGTCATAAGTCTTTTCTGGCCTATCAAGATTAAGCATAAAGAATAGAAAAATGATTAATAACAAATTCTAGTAATGATAAAATAAAGAAAATCTACAACATAACCAGGTGACCATTTATGAAAAGAAAGACGTAGCTATAAACTATGAAACACCTCTACCAAAAACAGAAAGAATACAAGAAAAGGCATGGCTGAATATGAACAACGTTGCACCAGGAACTGTTCAGATAATTTAAATACAACTAAAAGAAATGCCGGTTGTGCTGAAAGCAAAATCGCTGCTGCAGAATATGAAAAGCAAAATTATTGTTATTATTTGTGGTTTCCCTAGACAATCGGACTAACTTCGTCCAGGTAAACAAGAATAAATTGCATTAAAAATGTAAAGACAATTAAATCAGTTCAAGTGAAGTTTCCAACAGGCTTCAGAGTAAATATGGAAAACGACAACAGAAAAATACCAGAACCTCACCTGAAAGATCAAAAGTAGTAAAGAGAAGTCTGGGAAACAATATGCATTTAATTCCTCTTTTTGCGTCCATGCAATAATCTTACTCAGTAAACATCTACTTTGAAAGATTATTGGGTCTTGTATTGAGTGAACATTATTAAAAAAAACAAAAAAAAAAACATGAAATCTTTCAAAAAATCACATGAGAAACAGGATATTGAAAATATCTGAACACTACAAAGTATCACATGATATTAAGAGAGATCATAATGGATGCCGATGGTAATACCAAAGTATATTTAAATTATTAAATATACATATCATTTAGTAAACGATATATTTTTTTTTTTTTTTTTTAAGCGTATCACCCCAAGCAAGGCCGGTGGCCACTATCACGCATGGGGTTACAGAAGGTTTGGAGGAAGAGCAGATAGGAGTGGTAAAGGGAGGGATGTGGAGAAAGAGAAGGACGGAGGGTCGATCGAGGCAGGGGGGCTACGGGAGATATAGAGCGAGAGCAGATAGGAATGAAAGATGTCAGGAAGTGGATAGATCAAGGCAATTGGAGATGACGATTGACGCTACACTTAAACCGTTGGAGATTGTATTTGTCAGGGAAACAGTAATAGGGAAGGGAGTTCCATAGGCGAGATGTGCATACTGAGGTTATATAGATACATATTATGAAATGGACAAAGTCCGACAACTATTTTTAAGACATTTTTATGTTTATACGTTCTTTTTATAGATACAAATATTTAAGTAAATGCTCTGTTCATAATAAACAGTATTACACAACATTTACCGGCCTGAATGTCCGAGAAAATATTCGTCCTCCGACAGGAATCGAAACTGTATCCTATACGGAACCGTCATATAGCCGTCATATAGTCATATGAATGTACGTGAGAGATTCATGGAAGATTGAAGTTTAAAGGCAGTAAATTCGACCTTGCAAACCGAATGCTCCACTGTGGCCAAATCGGTTAAAGGCACCATGACGCAATTCACTCCGCATGTAAATGGCATGTTGTACTGCTTGGCAATCGCGCCGGGATATCCAATCTCTTTGGGTGTTAATCTGGCGACAGTGCAGAGGGAAGAGTTGAATGAGTCTAATACTGATTACGAAGATATGGCAGCTCGGAAAACTCACTCTGATCGTTCTTGATGAAAAAAGAACGCCCGAAATTGTTGGTGAGGGCCCCAGACTCAACCAACACGTAGGCCAACATTAAGCGCCTTAAAGAGGTAATGCTGACCTGGGTCAGGACGGTGTTTTCCGGAGACCCTATGATAATTAAACATTAAAGTACTGGTGGAATCTGCAAGGACCTTCTATTACTAAGGTTGTTCTAGTACTGAGGTATTGAGATACTTGTTAAGTAAACATTAAAATACTGGCGGAATATTAACAGAAACCTACATATTTTGCAATTATTTATTTCTCATATTTTGTATGTTCTTGTTTGAGTTTACTGAATTTTAAACCTGTAGCATGTACATTTTAATGAAAGCTTAAACTTTTATGCACAATTATATTACATCGTACAATTAAGAAAAACGATGCTAGGAATGTCAGCTACATATTTCAACAAATGTACAAACAATCATTATCTATTCACTTAAGTCTCTTGAGTTATCAGGTTGAAACCTGGACGTATCTCGCACAATAAATAAGCAAACTCAAGAAATAATAATAATAATAAAATACTGTGTTAGCCCAAGATGCAGATTCTGTGACAAATATCCAGAAACCATTGATCATCTTATATCAGGTTGCACGATATTGGCACCCACTGAATATAAAACCCCGGCATGACAGCGTGGGCCAATATCTGCACTGGAAAATTTGCAACTCCTATGGGAAGGAAACTGGAAGAAACTGGTACGAACACCACCCTGACCCGGTTACGGAGATAGGACCTGTTACAATTCTATGGGATTACCCAATACACACTGACAGAACAGTCAAAGCCAACCGCCCAGACATTGTTATTAAAGACCACAAACAAAATAAGTGCCTCGTTATTGATATGGCAGTCCCTACAGACTGCAATGTATCTTTGAAGATATTCGAAAAACTGTCAAAATACAAGGACCTTGAAATAGAAATCTCAAAAATGTGGCACGTGGGAAAATCAACAATTCCTGTTATAGTTGGAGCCCTTGGACTGGTTGGAAAAAATTCCAGTAGGCTGATTGAAGGGATCCCTGGAAGTCCATGCCTCAAAGAGATAAAAAAAAATTGTTCTGACAAGTACAGCCCACACTTTACGAAGGGCTTTATCTATGTAATTATTTTTTTTTCAGTGGAAAGTGTCATGATGCCATTTCTAACCTTAGGTCCCTGGGCGGGACCCGGAAAGAAATGTGTAAACGCCAGATATCAAAGGAAATAATAATAATAATAATAATAATAATAATAATAATAATAATAATAATAAAAATGTGACACATGGGAACATAAATAAACCTTGTTGTAGTTGGAGCCCTCGGATTAGTTGGAAAAGATTCCAGTTGACTAATTGAAGGGATTTCTTGAAGTCCATGCCTTAAAGAAATACAAAAAAAATGTTCTCACGAGTACAGCCCACGCCTTACGAAGGGCTTTATCTATGTAATATTTTTTTTTGTCAGTGTAAAATGTCATGATGCCATTTCTAACCTTAGGTCTCTGGGCGGGACTCGGAACGAAATGTGTACACACCAGAAATCAAAGGAAATACAAATAATATCAATATTATTATTAATAATAATAATAATAATAATAATAATAATAATAGTCTTCTGCTCTGGGAAATATACAACTTTTACGAAAAGAAAACTGCAAGAAGCTGGTATGAACATCATCCTGACCCGGTTACAGAGATAGGACCCATAACAATTTTATAGTGCTTTACAATACTGTTGTGGTAGGATCCACCTAATTTGCATAGTGGAGTACCGACTATATAAATATGGTTGGTACCGGGAATACATGAGAGGCGAATCAAGAGATCCAACTAGAGACTCTGCCCGACTGCGACTCAGTCAACACATTCTCCACGAACGGTCTTCCCAGGAATATACAAAAGACTATATGTAAATATTGTGTACACTTTCTTGTTTCAATACATTTTGTTCTAAGTACATTTTGTGTTGCATTATTATTCCATGCATTAGTCAAGTTTCAACAAATACACATTGACAGAAGAACCAAAGCTAATCGCCCAGACACCAAGATCAAAGACCAAAAAAACAGAACATGCATTCCTATTGACATTGCAGCTCCTGCATATTGTAATATACCTTTGAAGATCTTCAAAAAATCTCTAAATACAAGGATCTTGAAATCTCAAAAATGTGGCACATGAGGACATCAATAATCCCATGTGGAATCCTGGGATTGATTAGAAAAGGTTCCAATAGACTCATTGAATTGATTTTTGGTAGCCCATGCCTTAAAGAAATACAAACATTTGCACTCACAAGTACAGCTCACACATTATGAAGAGCTTTGTTTGTGCAAAATGTGTGTGATCTTAGCATTTTTATTTTTTATTTTTTTACAACAGTGCTCATGGATAAATTTCATGAAGCCATTTCTAACCTTGCAAATTTTAATGTATCTTTGAAGATCTTCAAAAAATCTGTCAAAATACAAGGATCATAATGTGGAAATCTCAAAAATGTGCCACATGAAAACATCAATAATTCTAGTTGTAGTTGGAGTACTCGGACTGATTGGAAAAGGTTCCGATAGTGTCATTGAAAGGATACCTGATAGCCCATGCTTTAAAAAAATAGAAAAAAATGTACTCGCAAGTACAGCTCACACATTTCGAAGAGCTTTATCTATGTAAAATATGTGTGATCTTAGGTTTGTTTTTGTGTTTTCTTTTACGAAAAAGATCACTGGGAACTGTCATGAAGCGATTTCTGACTTTAGGTCTCTGGTTGGGACTCGGAAGGAAATGTGTATACAACGGAAATCAAAGGAAATAATAATAATAATAATAATAATAATAATGTAATCGAAATCTCAGAAATGGGACACATGGACATCAACAATCCCCGTTGTTGTTGGAGCCCTCGGATTGGTTGGAAAATATTCCAGTAGACTAATTAAAAAGGATCCCTGGAAGCCCATGCCTTAAAGAAATACAAAAAATTGTTCTTTCAAGTACAGCCCACACCTTACGAAGGGCTTTGTCTATGTAATTTCTTTTTCAGTGAAAAAAGTCATGATGCCATTTCTAACCTTAGGTCCCTGGACGGGACCCGGAAAGAAATGAGTACACATCAGAGGTCAAAGGAAATAAAATAATAATAATAATAATTGAATGATGTTATATCAACACTGTACCGGAATCTTCGGTGGTGAAGGTGTTGCTTGCGGCCGGCTTGGAGGGCTTGATCTCGTTCCAGCAAGGCATTATCCTACTACAGACCTTACTCAAAAGCTCGTAAACAGACACAAATTGTCTAAAAACGATTACATTGTTTTGATTGAATTGCATGAAAAGCGAATTTTGAAGGAAATCAGAGCATAGGCCAACCGCACATTGGAATTTTGGCTGGAAAAGGAGATGCTTTCGATGACAGAAAATTTGAGGAAAATGTTTTCTGTCTTAGGTCCTTATTGTAACTTGGCAGATAACAATGTACCCGGTGTATTAAAAAACTTATACTATGTGAGAAAACTTAAAATAATAATAATAATCGTCTTATATTTTGATAATTAGTTGATTTTACTATTTTTGCGTGCTGGTAAATTTTACTAATAATTTTCCAAGTAGAAATTATATATTTGATTTAATATAAGGTTTATGGGACCTTACTTATAACGACAGAGTGAACTCTTCCTGACACTATAAATACTGCGCCTCTCAAGAGAGAGGGACGAGACGGAATCGAGTTATGAGCAGTCTCTGACTGTTTGCGTCTTCTGTCAAACTCTCTGCTTTGGCAGAGAGGAACCCGGACGAGGCTTTGCCGAAGGGTAGAGTTTCGTTCGGGGAGGTAGACAGTCCCTGAACCCGTTTATACGGGTTCAAAATGGGCATATTTTTGGCCGGGCCTACGGGATCGGGGAGCCCACATTAAACCGGCCTTGTGCCACATTCGACCCACGTGGGAGGGTTGTTAAATATCGAGACGGAATCGAGTCGTGAGCAGTCTCTGACTGTGTGCGACTTCTGTCGAGCTCTCTGCTTTGGCGGAGAGGAGCCCGGGTGGGGCTTTGCCGAGGGGCAAAGTTTCGTCCGGGGAGGTAAACAGATCCCGAGCCCGCTTCTGGGGGAATATTTTTGGCCGAGCCTACGGGCTCGAAGAAACCCACGTTAAACCCGGCCTTTGTGCCACATACATTCCACGTGGGGGGACTGTTAAATATCGAGACGGAATCGAGTCGAGCCAATAGTAGTTCACTCCAAACCAGACTGACAGTCATACTAACACCTTCCACATCTTGTATTGTTATTTCTGTGTAATATATCTTTGTTATTTCTACTCTTGTGTTCGTGTTGTTCTTCCTTGGTCCTAACCTTGGACCATAACAATAAGTATAAACATCAAAACAATGACTGGACTCCTTTTTTTGTCTTCATGAAACAAAATATCAATTTGATTCGAGATTGAAAAAATACAACAGAGGAACACGCAGTGAAATTTGAACTTAATATTAGTTGCTTGAGAGACTTGCTTTCCCTACACAGCCTCTTCGGTAGATTTTTTAATTTAATCATAAAAGCAAACAATTTGAATTAATTCATATTCGTCTTTTCTTTTTCCCCCTATTATAGATTTTTAATTAGTCACACCTTTTCAATAAACTATAAATGATAAACGCGATTATTGATACGCTAGGATTAGGGTTAAGAGTCTGAGTCAATCGAAGATGCAATTCGTGCATTTGCTGATTATCAACAAAAATATTGTCAGTAATTCTTGCTATATTTGTTGACATAGTTGAAAGTTCGTTGTCGTCTTATAGTTCAAATTCATAACTCGGTGGAATTTTTAAAAAGGAGGCCAGATATTTATTTTCCTACCTTTGTTACTGACACAGATTAAAACAGCAGAAGACGTTTGTTGCTTTTAGTCTGAATTTTATTATTGACATGTATACTAGTTTGCAACGTTTTAAATTCGTAACTTATGTTTCAAATAAACTTGTTTTTATTACATAACATTCACATTTAATAAAATAATGTTAATCCTATTTATTTCAAATTTAAAAGTTTGTTAAACTCAGTAAACAAAAGTCAACAGAAAATAAAAACAGTTTGCATTTTTTAAATATTTCTGACTTGTTAATCACACAATATTTTCATGGCATACGTTTTGTATTTTACAAATGTTTTCATGCATCTGTGTTCATCTAGGTTCTACATTGAACGTGTTTGCATTAATGGGAAAATATTACAAATTAATCACGGTATTTGCGGAAATTTTCACGTCTCGATTGTCTTTCATAAAAAAAATATAATTACAAAATGATCTCGCTTGATTAAAGAAAACGGATATAAAATATTTCCGCATCTGTCGAATGAAAGAAATACTAAGTCTCTCTCCGCAATAAAGGTAATATTCATAACAAAGAATTTACATTTATTAAGCTGTGTAAGAGGATATATAGCCTACTCTCAATAAGCAACCAATGTAATAAAATCTCATTTAAAAATATTAAACTGTCGAAATTAAAATTAGCTATTACCTTTGCGAATTATCTCATGTAACCGAAGAATGTCAGATAAGAACTCTGAACAGTTTTCGGATAGCTTTTGGCATTGACATATTACACATGGTGATGTTCTAAGCGTAGCTCAGATTTGGCACAAGGACGAAAGTTTTGAGGCACCCAGTGAGGATCGAACCCATTTTTCAGTTGTAATTGATCTAACGAGACAAGCTTCCTAACCATTACATCACGTTGAAGGGCCCTTGACATATTACACATGGATGTACATCTATATAAATGTTAAAAATCCTCCTCACCACGGGGTAATGGCTAACAAGTTAATCTAGCAGACCACTGGAAGTAAGTTCGCTTCTTTCTAGGTACTTTTTATAAGTATTCAGGGTTACATTTCAGTAAATAACAAGATAAGTATTCAGATATTAATACATTTTCACATTTACTACGCTTAGCTTAGTAAGACACATAGCCATTTTAGTAAAACACCAAATGAGGGTCAAGCTCACTGCAGTAGTAACAAATTGGTCTGTCTAATAATTTTTCTAATTACTGAGCTAACTTAAATATCCAAAACTGTTAGCTTTTAATTTGGTTGTTTTAGAGAAAAGACAAATGTACTGAGTCGCAAATATGGATACGACCCGGTATATAAAAGTCGTACTTTGTATATCTGTTTGGTTAAAATACGGTGACTTTAAATTCGTTTCATTTTTGGAAGAGCTGAAGGTTTCTCTCTGAAAACGTAGTGCATAAACCTCTGTATTTCCATGTGTGACATGACAGTTTGCAGTCGAAGCAAAGATTCAGAATGCAAGTAAGACCGCATGAATATATATATCGTTAGATTTTAATTCATAAGCTTATTGGAAAATTCATCAATGAAAATGATATGCCAGTAACTTTGCTTTAATATAAGTATAAATAACAAAACGATAACACTAGTTGAACTCTTTTCTATCGCCATTAGTAAAATATCAAACAATAATTCTCGTATTTGAAAGTCAAGTCAAAGAGAGAATTACAAGTTTACATTTTCTCAAGTTCAATTTTGGTCATTAATAAAACGTTAAAAGCAAAAGTGTATTATTGCTTCATAAAGTTATTAGGTTTTATGATTTAATGGTTTCACATCATTAGTACAGAAGAACTATAACTTTCATCGATAAACGGTAAATATGTATTTTTTTTATATTTTGCATTTGTAATCATAGAGGTTTTGTTTGTCACTTTAAAATATTTAAAAAAGTCATACATCTACAAAATGGAAAATAATTACTTCCAAATTTAATATCTTCATACTTGTATTTTGGCTTCGTATATTTCGCAAACTTCCAAATTTAAAGATGGCGATAAAAATGCTGATTTCACAATACTTTACACAGTAATTAGCTAAGGCTGGTAAAAACACTCAACCAAAACGCCATTACCACCGTATAATTCAATGTCCTTTCTGTTAAGTAAACATTAAATTGAAAATTTGTATTATTTACTGAGCAGATTTAAAATAATAAAAAGGATGTAATACTTTATTTATAAATTTAATTACATTTAATAATGTAATTTAATGTATTTAATAATGTATTTAAATAATAAATTAAAATAAATTAAGAATTTATGAATTAAATTCATATAAATTTACAAGTTATAATTTAATAATATAATTACTAATTTAATACAAATTAAAAATTTATAAATTAAAATAAAATAAATTAATAAAATTTATCTAATACTTTATTTAAGAATTTAATAAAAAAAAAAATTTTATACATATTTAACAATAACGAAAATAATTTTATATTTTTATAAATGCCATCATAAACATGAATTTCTGTCTACACGTTTGGTAACCAGCATAATTTTACAAATACAAAACAGTTTTACATTTATTTTCACAGTTAACTTCAATATTTAGTATAATAAGTAAACTTTCTCTAAGTAACATATATTCAGTGGCGTACTTAGGTCTAGTAGCGCCCTAGGCGAGTACGGTGGCTGAGGTTCCTTCTCCTACACGGCAAACAAAATCGCAACGTATACTTAGTTTATTTTCTTTTGGACAGAAACACTGATCACAATGTTTTATCATAATCACTTAGAAGGAATGTTTAAAAAAAATCATTATACAAATTCAAAAGATGTTATTTATTTATAGATAAGGTTGACAAAATGGCTTCGTTTGGGAAACCTTTCTTATACCGTATTTTATTGTTTTAACACTAAAACTACCAAAAATTGAACATACCAATTAAAAAAACACAACTAATAATTGACAGTTGATAAAAATAAATGGAAAAACAATTTCAACTCAGTAGTTGTTAGATAAAATTTTAAAACTAAAATTAAAAACTATTTTATTTATTTTAATATCTAATTTTAAGTACACTATTTACATTATTCGGACTATTGTTCTCATCTTTGTCGCCATGTTTATCACAACGTTTCGGCCGTTGTACGCTCCGGCCTTCTTCAGGTGGCTGGAATGTCGAACTGAACCCTTTATTTCGCTCACTAGGGTAGACTGTTCTAGTTCCACGCGCCATGTCTAATGGATGTCAGTTATCTCCAGTTGATTCCCAGTGAGCGAAATAAAAGGTTCAGTTCGACATTCGAACCGCCTGAAGAAGGACGGAGCGTACAACGGCCGAAACTTTGCGATAAACATGGCGACAAAGATGAGGACAACAGTCCGAATAATGTAAATGGTGTCCATAATACCTCATCTCAGAAATATAGACAGATACTAAATTTAGGTGTATTTGCTAAATAAAAACAAAAAAAAATTGTTTCTTCTTCCTTATAGCTGCCATTCTTGCAACAAAAATAATATACTCCATCGGATGTGCCCCCCCCCCCAGAGTGCCGCCCGGGGCCACCACCACCCTCTTTGCACGCCACTGCATATGATTGCATTTTTAACATCTAAGTGTCCTTCATTATTGCTTTGCGTATGGGAATTAATTTCAAAATATTTATCTTTTCAAAAATACCCTCTCTTACATTCATTCAAACACATGTTTGTACACGTGGAGATTAAAAACAGTGTTGAAGAAAAATAAAACGTTGAAGAAAAATATAAATGTTACTAATTCAACAAAATTCTTCATTTGCTAAATTCACTGATTCAAAAAACACATGTACATGAAAACCAGACAGATTATTTAGCTGCGTTCAGGACTTTCAAAAATATAATGTGAATGATCATGAATTAAATGCAATTTTATGAAATATGTGCAAAAGCTTTCAGAAAAAACTGAAGGGAATTTCATATGCATGATTTTATTAAAGAATTTTTATTTGCATATATTAGAAACTCTTATTATATAAATTGGTGCCGTGTTTATTGAGTGTAACGTCTGTGATTTCTAACTACTGTTGCTAAAGTTATCCCCCTTCCACTGGAAACACCCGATAGCAATGTCTTTTGTTATTCCAAGATATTTTCGGGAAGTGAAAAGACTGACTCTTGAAAGAACAAAGTATAGCAATAATAAATGTAACAATATATTTAAAATTCAGCTTAAAACTTTCTGATAGTAGTAAGGACATCAAAATATACAGTCATTTTTACAGTTTTGCTAAACTCGTATCTCACATAAATGCATAAATGTACAAACGTGTCCATACATACGCACAAAGTTATCTTTAAAGAGATACCAGAATCTTAACAGACGACAAAATGTTGAATACAGAAGCTTTCAAAGGAAACAGAGAAAGTTGAAAATGTAATTCAGATATTTTCATAATATTTATGCAAATTTGATAGGATTTAAGTTGTTTCATAAAAAATAAAAACATTTTGTTAAATTTAAACGTCTTTTTCAAAATAAACCCTATTCTTGGAGTATTCGTCCCTTCACCATTTCTGACTATTAACAATTGCGAGTTTCATTATTTTTAAGGATTTTTGTTCTAAGCAATCCTTATCTACTTTGTAGATATACATGTATATATAATGAAATGAAGAGGTTATAATGGTTCCAACGAGAGAAAAGTGTGTATATTAAAAAGAAGAGAGGTACCGCAAACTTTTTGGTTGTAATGTGGGTTTTTTAAAAAAATATTATTCTTTATTTTTCATAGTTTTACAACACGTGTTTCTGGTCTCACGACCGTCTTCAGGTAAAGGGTGGAGATTTCCACATATTATTAAAAATAATTATTAAAAATAATTAATTTTTTTCCTTTATGTTTTTCAGTGTTACATCTTCTCTATATGAGACATTCTCGGTTTTTGTGTTGGTCATTCCAATATATATATATATATATATATATATATAGAGAGAGAGAGAGAGAGAGAGAGTGACACACAAAGAATATATATATATATATATATATATATATATATATATATATATATATATATGTATATATGTATGTATGTATATATATAGACACACAAAGAGGATATATATATATATATACATATATATATATATATGTATATATATATATATCCTCTTTGTGTGTCTATATATATACATACATACATACATACATATATATATATATATATATATATATATATATGTATATATGTATGTATGTATATATATAGACACACAAAGAGGATACATACATACATACATATATATATATATATATATATATATATATATATATATATATGTATATATGTATGTATGTATATATATAGACACACAAAGAGGATATATATATATATATACATATATATATATATATATATATATATTATCTGGATAAAATAAATGAAACAAAATTGGGTGTTTTTTTATGAAAGTATTTATTTCTGTGTTTTTGTATATATTTATTTACACAGAAATAAATACTTTCATAAATAAAACACCCAAATTTTGTTTCATTTATTTTATCCAGATATTATATACATATCAAGAAAGTATACGTGGCCTCTCATTATGCTATATATATATATATATATATATATATATATATATATAGATATATATAGATATATATATATAGATATATATATATGTAGAGAGAGAGAGAGAGACAAAGAGCATATATATACACAGAGAGAGACACACACACAAAGAGGATAAGGATTGCTTAGAACAAAAATCCTTAAAAATAATGAAACTCACAATTGTTAATAGTCAGAAATGGTGAAGGGGCGAATACTCCAAAAATAGGGTTTATTTTGAAATGACTTTTACAATTAATAAAATGTTTTCATTTTTTATGAAACAACTTAAAGCCTAGCAAATGTGCATAAATATTATGAAAATATCTGATTTAATTTTTTAAAAAAGCATTTGTCTGTTTTATGTGGATGTGTGCCTGAATCATATATACATATATATATTTATATATATACACACACACACACACACACACAGATATATATATACATATATATATATATATATATATAAAGAAGATAAACCTCACACGTTTTTGGTTGAAATATATATATATATATATATATATATATATATATATATATATATAAAGAAGATAAACCTCACACGTTTTTGGTTGAAATGTTCATTTTTTTATTTTAAAATATATATTATACACTATTTTCTATATTCTGCTATACGGGTTTCCGGTTTTGCGACATTCTTCAAGCAAAGAGTAGATATTTCCACATATTATAAAAATGAATTTTTGCGTGTTAGTGATTCAAATGTCTTTCTTGGACTAGTGATAAGAGTTAATATATATATATATTGCATATAGTTCTCTTGTTAATATTTCCTTATTTCGCGTGGTACAGCTTCATAGAACTGCATTATGAATTTACGATTTGCGTCTGATATTTCACGACCGTTATCGTCGCATAGCAATCTTCTATGTCAGCATAACAGAATTGACTACTGTGTTTGGTCCTTGTGTGTGTACGCTGTGTGTTTTCGTGTGTAGGGTTATGATCTATTTAGTACTGGTTTAAATTTGTTTATGAACTTTTTTTCTTGTATTTGTAGGCAAGAATAATTGTCTGCTTGATATATTGGCACTATTTTAAATTTACCTTGATTATATTTGTAGATGTGTTGTGATACAAAGAGTTTTCTTATCACCACTCCAAGAAAGACATTTGAATCAGTACCACGAAATATAAGTAGCCGATTCTGTTATGCTGATATAGAAGATTGCTATGCGACGATAACGGTCGCAAAATATCAGACGCAAATCCTAAATTTATAATGCAGTTCTATGACGCTGTACCACGCGAAAGAAGGAAATGTTAACAAGAGAATTATATGCAATATATATATAAGCTCTTATCACCAGTCCAAGAAAGACATTTGAATCACTACCACGCAAAAAATTCAATTTTATATGTAGAAATATCTACTCTTTGCTTGAAGAAGGTCGCGAAACCAGAAACCCGTGTAGCAGAATTATAGAAAATAGTGTATAATATATATTTTAAAATAAAAAGTCCATATTTAAAAAAAAAAACGTTTGCAGTTTGTCTTCTTTTTAAAATATACACTTTTCTCACGTTAGAACAATTATAACCTATTCCATATATATATATATATATATATATATATAGAGAGAGAGAGAGAGAGAGAGAGAGAGAGGGGAGGAGAGAGAGAAACAGAGACAGAAACAGACAGAGAGAGAGAGAGAAAGAAAGAAACAGGCAGAGATACAGAGATTAATTTTTTCCTGAAATATTTGCAGTTAATACTTCACATGCAAAGTACGAATTATAATAGACGATATGTTACTCTTATGATACGGCAACAGTTTCATGAATTTTACTGGATTTTCAAAGTTTCACATATAGTAAAACTCCAAGAATTATTATATGTTCGAATTAACAATTATAATTACAGAATGTGCCCAAAGTTTACTTTGATACTTAGCTTACCAAAAACGAAAAAACCATGGTCCTTTTAATGGCGATAAAGTTTTAAATAGAATATTCATACTTTCATATTTTTGTATTTCTTCATGTGAAAGATGCTTCATGTCTTCCAGAATAGCATTACGAAGTTCATCTTTGCTAGTAAACTGGCGCCTACAAATATAATACCATATCTTCAGAATTCACTACAATTTTTTTCTGTCGGGCTATGTTTGAGCAAACAATGTGGTCACATCACAAAACATGTGTCTTTGAAACCATAAGATCGACATTTTCCTACTGAAACAGCACTAAGAATTTTAGTGATTGCAAAATACGTAATTATAACTTTTGTTTTGATAGGAGGCCGGCGCGTTAAAATTACTCAGAGCAAACATGCATGGCAATTGCCCAGGATCCTCAATGAACTACTCAATTCCACCGTACCTACTGAACATTTTTTCAATTTCCAGTGTTGCTTGTTTCAAATTTCCAACTCTTTATCCATCAAATAAACCAAGCAATACATTGTATATCTTCAAACACGAATCTTGGTTGCTAATTTCATACATATTTGTTTACATATGCGTAGAGCCGGACTAAATAAAGACCCTTAGTATATATTTTATATACAAATAAAACATGGAGTAATAGTCACCTGAGAAGCAATATATATATATATATATATATATATATATATATATATATATATATATATATATATATATATATATATTCAATTGTATGGATATGAGTTTGTAACCCTGGGTTTCACAGTTTTACGAAACTCATATCCCTACAACTTAATCTATCACTGATATTGAGCGGCTTCCACTAAGTACTGCACATATAAAATTATATATATATATATATATATATATATATATATATATATATGTGTGTGTGTGTGTGTGTGTGTGTGTGTGTGTGTGTGTTTAGGCAGCAATCCTTCTTTCATGCACATTTCATTAAAAACGACTGACAAGGTGCTTTTATTTAGTTTTTTATATAATTTCTCGTGCGATCTAATGTTTTTCTTTTCAGATGAAAACACTTAATAATATTAACTTTGAACATGGACATAATATCTTGACCGTGTTTTGAAACAAAAAAATTAAACATTTTATAAAAGATACATATAACAAACTATTTCTAATTCTAACAGTTGAAATATAATCCTTGAAAATGGCTAAATGTATAGCCGACAGCGCTCGGATAAAAAAAAACATTCGGACAGTTTTTATATAATTTATCATCTGAAAAGAAAAACATTATTAGATCGCACGAGAAATTATATAAAAAACTAAATAAAAGCACCTTGTCAGTCGTTCTTAATGAAATGTGCATATATATATATATATATATATATATATATATATATATATATATATATATATATATATATATGGAGAAGTTTTATGACAAAGTGGATAAAGTTTACTTGTGCGTCGTTTCTTTCTTCAGGACTACATCGGACAAAATTTGTTATGTCGTTAGGACTACACATGCGCACGGCAGAGGGGTGTTGAGAAATTTTTAAAAAATGTTATCTAGCCGAATTCATTTAGAGTGTTTTTCTTTTCCTCTCCATCACTTTTATAAGTAGTTATTCGACACTGTGATATTAAAGATCTGCCAGGAATGGTCAAATGTTGTAAGTTTTAGAAAAAATAGTATGACAAATTGAAAAAAAAAGGTTTTTCTGACGCGTTTCATCCGTTAGCATTTGTTGATGTTGCCGGGTCTACTTATGCGCACGAAATGAGAGATGCTGGTAGTTTTAAAATTTTTGAAAGAATATTTTTGGGAAAATATTGTTTTAATCTAACCAAATTAATCTGTATTCTTTTTCTTCTTCTCTCCATCACCTTTGACCCTGACTATCCCATATTGTAACTGTTGTAGATTCCGAGATGAATCCGATATCAATAAATAACAAACGCCAGGAATAGATAAGGAAATAGATGTATTAACGTAATAATACAAACTGGTAATACGGGTTAGTAGATCCAGGAATGCGGGTTAGTAGCAATAATATATATACATTCTTGGTATTGAAGTATCGCGGTATGACTCCTTACTGAGTCTAGGTTCTCGTGACGGTGACTCTTGTGCTACCCTCCTCTATTACTACTCTCATACTACTCCGGGTATTCACTGGTAGTAGTATATGTATACCTCGGTTAAGTCCATTTGTGTGAAAAGGGGAGACCCCTTATCAGTAACAACAGAAAATCTACTAAGAATGGTGATATATTGTAAGAGCCTGGACGCAAATTTACCGTGGCTGAACGAACGATCAAGGCATTTTCCAGACATTTTCGTCTCAATCGATTATTTTCTCTTTTAATCAAAGTAGCATACTCTATATCTAATTTGTGGTCAGTTTCGTTACGGTGAACAAGCAATGCGTTTTATGTGTTGTTTCTTTTAAAATGTCCCTTTTGTGATCATATAGCCTTTTGTTTGAACTTCTTAAGGTTTCTCCAGTTTCTGGCAATTCCTGCATTTGATAGAGTAAATTCGTCCTTCAAGTTTTGGTTTGTTGTTTTATTTTTATTGATTAAGTTTTTGAATGTTTTAGATGCAGCTGTGACAAATTTCATGTTGAGTTTAGATAAATTCTTTTCGGTTGTAGTTGTGATAGAGTTAGTGGGTAGAATAATATATTTTTTTGATTCGTTTGGTTTATCAGGAAGGACAGCTCTTCTATTTTGGAATATTTTATGAGCCTTTTTATTCGCATTGAATACGAAATAGGGTATTGAAGGTTCTTGAATGCATTTTCAATATATTTATCCTCTTGGTGTAAATATTGAGGGCTGCAAATTCAGAGTGTTCTTAATTAGAATCCAATGATCATTCCGAATTTTATTTTGTTATGATGGGAATAGAAGTTTATTAGGTCATTTTTATTGGCTGGTTTTTGGTGGACACTAAGTTTTAGGCCGTTGTCAATTCTTTATAACATGATGCCTAAGAAAGGTAAAGTATCATGTGCAAAAGTAAGTGAACCCTGACAGTGAATATTTGGTGACTGATCCTTTTGAGGTTACAATATCAACCAGACTTTTCTACAACCTTTAAGAAGTTTCTCGCAGTAGTGAGTGCCGATTTTTGACCATTCTTCTTGGCAAAATTCCCACAAGTGCTCGATTTTAACTGGGTTTCTTGCATGCACTGCATTCTTTCACTTGAATCACAGATTTTCAACTGGGTTTAGATCATAACTTTGACTAGGACGTTCCAAGACTGGAAATTTCTTGTTACGAATCCATTCTTTTGTGGATTTGCTTTGATACTGCAGATCATTTTCCCGTTAGAAGTTCCAACCCCGACTAAACGCAACTTTTGAACTGAGGACAATTTTTTTTTCAAAATTGCTTGGTATGTTGCAGGGTCCATTGTACCGTCAATGCATACTATTTTGCCTCATAATACTGACACCGCCATGTTTAACAGTTGATATAAAATTCTTCTCTTCAAAGCTCGCTAGATATACCATCTATTCTTCCACCACCAAAAACTTTAGTTTGGTCTCATCTGACCACAAAACTTTTTGTCAAAATGTTTCTAGATTATTAATATGAGCTTTGACATAGTTGAGGCGAGAATACTTGTGCTATTTCGTAAACAGATTTTTTTCTAGGCATTCCACCATGAAGATCGACATTGTTCAGATTTAGTCACGCTGTAGACGCATGCGCATTGATTCCGGCATTGGGATGTGAGCATTGGAGAACCTCAAAGGTCATGACAAGATTTGCTCGAGCTTGCTAAAGTAGATGCCTACTTGCTCTTGCTGTTATTTTTCGCGGATGGCAACTTTTTGTTGTGTGGCCGTCATACGAAAGGCCTTCAACTTATAAATAATTTGTTGCATGATGGAAAAGTATACTCCAAATCGTTTTGATAGTTTTTGTGGCCTATTCCATCATTATAGGTTTCAACTATGCAATTTTTAAAGCTTCAGGAAGTTCTTTTGATCTTTGCATATATGTACAGTTAGACATTAAATTTAATATATATATATATATATATATGTGTGTGTGTGTGTGTGTGTGTGTGTGTGTGTGTGTGTGTTTCAATTTAATGTCTAACTGCACATTTTTGCATATACAATGAGTTATATTGTTTGACTGCAGTTACACAGCTTATCAAAAAAGTGAACACATGACTTTTCGAATTTTTCACATACTCAAAGAATTATTTGCAGTGGTAACCATGTAAAACAAAAATATATATTGTACATGTAAGGGATCACTTATTTTGCACATCTTAATTTTTAATTAATATTTTTATGCCAGCTAGATAAAAATAAGATGATTGTAATTCATTTAAGAAAGGTTTTTCTTGATGAATATATAGTTTAACTAAGATTTCTTGGTCATCTGGATAAAAGAGACAAATATTTTAAATAATACCTTAAGTGTTCACTTACTTTTGCACAGCATTGTATACATACATACATACACACACACACACACACACACACACACAGATATATATATATATATATATATATATATATATATATATATATATATATATATATGTATGTATGTTGTGTATATTTTGGCAGCAATATTTTCTTTAATGCATGTTTCATTAAATAATATAGACACGTTTTGTCTATTTATTTTAAGTAAGTTCCTTTCGTATTGCCAGATAAGCTTAATCACATTATCGTTGAAAGACGAAAGGAAAACACCATATTGACACATGTTTGAATCCAATCTAAGCTTTCGGCTTACATAAGCCATTATCAAAGATGACAATTTTAATAAATCAAACAACACATATACGAAACCACAATAATGGCCTGGCCTTGCTGTTTGAATAAGCTCAAAGTAACGACAAACTCGTATTTACGAGCCAAGGATGCGAAAAACGCATCGTAGCTCGTGACGTCACACATGACCACGCGAGAGTGAAAACGAGAAGTATTAAGTATGGGAAGCCATTGGTATAAACCAATGGCTTCTGCTATAGATTATAGGCATTTAAGAATGTTTGTGGAGATTTCATAGTTTATTTGGTTCAGGTTACTTACTTGAAATAAATAGTGTGTGTGTGTGTGTGTGTGTGTGTGTGTGTGTGTGTGTGTGTGTGTGTGTGTGTGTGTGTGCAGGTTTCGTTAATATTCACTTTTTTTACTTTTTCGTTTTTTTCCACTGAAACCTGACCCAGTGCATATGTTAGTACTTCGTATGTCCGTTTCACGAAGTCTTTCCTTGCAGATTGACCACAGATTCTAGATTGGAATTAAATCAGGAGAGTTTCCGAACCAGTCGAAAGTACTTTTGATTTACTCACTGGTAAGGATTGCCAATGTGTTCGTGCAGTGTTATAATTGTCGAACGCTTCCTTGGAGTAACGTCTATCGCAGCCTATGGCCGTAGGACAACTAATCAACAATCGAGACAATAGTGTCTGGGAGTGATAAAAATGTAACGCAATAACGGATGACGCAATTTTCAAGGCCAAAAGAATTTCATCATACACTCTGAAAATAGATTCATATTACTGCACACCTCTGCAAATGACCTAATCTGAAGAAAAAATAGAAAGTGATTACACCCTGTCACTCCAATCGGTCTAAAACTGACCGTATGGTGAAAGGAAGGAAACTAAAGCGATTGTTTCAATTAATATATTCATCACACAAAATAAGATTAACCACTAGATAAGATTAACCACTGAATTATTTTTTTAAGTTATATCCAACTTTCCTTTATTTATTTATTCATTTATAGACATTCAAAGAAACCATTTTGTTTATAGTAACGGAATAATCCAGTTATTATTGAACCAAATCATTTGAAATATATTTTAAAGGATAAATAATCCACATCTGAACATTCAACAAAACTGGTTTGTTTGGAAGCTTCATATGAGTTGAATTCTTATTATGGCGAATGTTACTTGGTTTTTCTTTCATGCTACCTTCAGTATCGACCATTTTTGCTTACCAATGACAATAATAAATAACATTGACAACTAACAGGACAAAGTAAAAGTGAAATTGGATATTTACCTTTCCTAGTTACTTCAAAATCTTCTAACTCAATTTAAACACTTTATTTCTATATTTTTTACTTACTGTAATATGCTGATTTCTAATAAAGCATATAATTTTTTTATTTTTTTTACCAAAAACCGCAAAATAAATTCGATGGCTGTTTATCCGATGTCATATGTAGAAAACAGGGCACATATTAAATATTTACAAAATTCTTCCAGACATAACATTACAAAATAAAACAATTTGATTATAAAATACTGCACGTCGACTTTATAGACACAGAAAAGTCTTTTATATTTTAAATGGCACTTAAACATTTATCTATTTATCAGAATAAACACTCACCGCGAAATCCCAAACATAATAGTTTTTAAATGCTACTAAAATAAATTTTAATATCGATCGCACGCGCGAATCCTGTGACTCATCAGGGTCGTAGGGGCACCGTGTGTACTGCAACCACAGTAGAATTGGTGTTTCTTGGGCAAGATAGCCTGACGGAGCCTAAGCTTCTTCGGGCCGGTTTTGAATTCAGAGTTTCCTTCTCCTAAACAAAAGCTTTAGAACCCAGTCTGTGCCGTTATTTTACCCATAGCTGGGGAGAAGAAGAGAATTCATATATTTCCCAAGTGTATTAGCACGTAAGTGAATGTAATGGATTCGACTGGAATTCGAACTCTCTACTCTCCCAGTCCTCAATCCGAGCCGCTATCTATTATACGGTGGAGATTACACGATATACTGCGATTATTTATTAAAGTTATTGGTTTTGTTTTATTTTTATTAATTTCACATTATATTTGTTTTAGATAGATGTAGCAAATAACATATTAAACATTTACTAATTTTCTTTTTCTGAGACGTTATAATTGTTCATATTTCAGTAAAATTTTAAAGAGATTCATTGATGTCAAATTATAAAAGTCCAAGATTTAGTTAATAGTTCGGCTGATATTAAATTATCATTTGCATGATTTTTTTTAATATATGAAGGGAATTATAGTAACTTAAATGATTTAACAATTGTATTAGTAAAAATCAACATGAAACTTATTTCATCCGAAACTTACATTTGAGCTTGTTGAGATCAGAATATATAAAAACCAACAATTCAATATTATCTGCCAAGAAAAGATTTTTAAAAAACCTTTCTAACAAAAAAGAATTTTTTAAATGACTGATGAAACTATTTAACAAATATTCCTAAATAGTTTATTAATAGAAATGATCGACATTTGAAAATTGCAAAATTATTAATTCACTCACAATGACGTAGTCTTTTCTCCCGTCTAAACTATAAGCAATTTGTAAAAAATTACCGACAATGAGCAAGAGGTGTGACATTTTATGAGTAACAAAATAAGCCTATAAAGTATTTGAAAAAAAAAATACTTGTGAAAGCACCACACCCAAGAAAAATGACACAGGAAAAGAGTTGCTTTTATTGTGATTTATTACTTGTTGATTTGAAAATGCCGGGTCTGTTAAATCTGCGAATAAGTTTTAAATCGTTGAGATTAAGTTTTAGTCATTATTTCCTGGAATATAAATCCCAAGCAAATATATATATATATATATATATATATATATATATATATATATATATATATATATATCCACGTACGATGAGAACGAATAGAGTACAATTCCAACGTTCGTAACATTTAATTCCAAAGAGGGCTCAATACAGAGTAGACCAATAAATAAATCGTTCACTCGCCAGTAATTTACAATCGGCTGATGTGATACATTGATACGCATTGAAACACGACTTCAATTGTGTAGCGATTTTTACATGTTTTCGGTCTAATATCCTAATATCGATATCTATCTATCTATCTATCTATCTATATATATATATATATATATATATATATATATATATATATATATATCAGTGTATATGTGTGCGCGTGCGTGTGTAAATAGAGAAACACATAGACACAAACAAAAATATATAGATATACAAATATTATAGACATAGCAACTTAAACAACTTGATGGCTGTCATTTTCATGCCTTAAACGATCTTCAGACCATGTGTGTTCTCCTTTACAGAGCTCTCGCCATGAAGAGGATTAAATTCACTGATATTAAAGCGAACGCGAGAAAGAAACCATCCCGCCCTAGTTCTTTAGGTATAATGCTTTAGGTCATTTATAGTCATGACCTTGAATTTAACTGTTTTATTTGTTACTTTATTTAGTATTTTAAATTAATTAATTAATATATTAATTAGTAATGTTATTGTCCGTAGCATACCTACGGACAATAATGGGTATGTCCCCATTCCCAAAAATACAGTAGTAAATACTGTATGTTGGTCTGCAGTTGCAGATTCATTGTGGAATTGACTTGACTTACTTCTAGCAGTTGACTATATCTACGCGCCGCTGGTGAATCTTATATGTGTTGTTCTTGTCCTAGGTATTATCGTTCATTACCAACCTTCGTTTGATTATTCTATTCAGTAACTTTCTCTAGGTTACATCAGTTATGGGATTAGTATTTAAAACGTATAAAAGATTTGGATTGACCTATGCAAAGAAGAGACCAACTTACCGAGTTAGTTGTTCTTTCCGGTGTCTTTGACGAACCCGCGCCGGTCTTGCCTTCTCTCGGGCCTGATTCTGGTGCGCTCTCTATTCATCAAAATTCGGAATATGAGTTGTTTTATGTGGCTCATTAGGCTGAGTGTTTAATTAAGTTCACATTCGTTTGCGCCTGGCTTCGTAGGCCTTGTTATGAAAATAGATCTGCTTTGGTCTTCCGGCATATCACCACTGTTGTAGATTTCATTAATTATTTCTGTAATCTTGTCTATGCCGAAATCGTATAAGGTTGTCAGCATCTCTATTATAATTCCGTCTAGCCCTGCCGATTTGTTTCTGTTCAATTTGGCCAGTGCAGCTTCCACTTCGGTTTTTAATATTTCCGGTCCGTCGGTATTTCTGTGTATTGCCGGTTGTTCTCTTTCGTTGTGGAAGAGATCTCCGATATTTTCATTCCATCGCTGAATTATTTTTTTCTTTCACTAATATGAGCGTTCCATCCTTGAATTCTAATCAGCCTGTTGATGAGCACTTTTGTCCTGTTAGTTCTCTGTTTTTAATGCATATCTCTTGTATTTGTGATACACATTCTTTCTATTGCACATTTTTCGTTGATCCATTCTTCTTTATCTTGCCTGCATTTGTTCTTTATTTCTTTGTGTAGTTTTCTGTATTCCGTTCCGTGTCTTGGTATTGTTTTCTGTCTCCTTTGAATCATGTCGAGAATCTTATGTATGATCCATTTATTTTTTCTTCAACATCCATTCTCCTTTGGGATGATGTCGTTTGATGATATCACTAAAGCTTCACTTAGCGTGCCCCACTTCAAGTTCCCATGTCCATTTTGTCCCTCGTATCTTCTTTTCACACTGTCCATCTATTTTTCCTTCCGGTTCGGTTCGTTCTGGAGCCTGTTGTATTGCAATATGGATGCTGCGTTAGGTTTCTTTTGTTTCCGTAGTTTCATTGTTATTTTATATGTAACAGGTAGGTGATCGCTTACGCAGTCGGTACTTGGATAGGTTTTGCAGTAAACAACTGCATTTCTGAATCTCTTGTTGATAGTTATGTAGTCGATTTGGTTTTTAGTTTTTCGTCCTGGGATTCACTATGTCCATAATCGTTTTGGATTCGCCGTGCACCATTCGAACCATTATTCTCCGCGTTCGTTGTTGGTCTCTAATCCGAATTTTCTACCTATTTCCACTTCCCTCTGTTTTCCTACTTTGGCATTCCAGTCTCCCATGATAATTATAATTTATTATGATTTACACTCAGGTTTAGGGTTGTCTAGCATAGAGTAGAAAGATTCGATTTCTTCTTCCGTGCTTTGTGCTGTCGGTGCATACACTATTATGATAGATATATTGAAAGGCTTTCCTTTCATTTTAACTACAAAAATCATTTCAGAGCGCATTTCTCTTTGTTTTGATCAAGTATCATTCCAATTCATTTTTCTCTCTGCATTCATATATAATCTTGTGGTTGTCACCGGCAAAATCACCGTTGTTTGGTTATCTAGTTTCACATAAACCTAAAATTTTACCATTTAACCTACTCATCTCCTGTGTCACATTTTCTAACTGGCCACAGTTGTTTAACGTTCTAACGTTCTATGCCCCGAGAGGTTTTTTTTTGGTTGATGCGTTGCTGGATGACGATCAGGTGACACCTGTCGCTCATGTCGCTCCTTTCCGGACGAGGGATCAGTTCCAAGGAATGTTATCCCTTTTACACCGTTTATGCTAATCGTCGCTGAAAGACGATCAGGTGACACCTGTCGCTCATGTCACTCCTTTCTGGACAAGGGATCAGTTCCGAGGAATTTTATCCCTTTTACGCCGTTTATGCTAATAGTCGCTGGATCACGGTCAGGTGACACATGTCGCTCTTTTACGGACGAGGGATCAATTCTGAGGAATGTTATCCCTTTTACGTCGTTTATGCTGGATGACCGTTAGGTGACACTTGTTGCACATTTCGTTCCTTACCCTTTTGGAATTCTCATATATTTAAACTCTTTCATGCTGTTAACATTCATATTTCGTCTGATAATTGCCATTATATTTCTTCGGGTTAATAGTAGAGTGGTATAACGTTTTCTTCTCCACGGTGATTTATTGTGACACCGCCTCTAGTTAGCTGGCCATTGTCTCATCAAGAGCTCTAACGTCCTTTCTTAGGTCTTATTTTTCATCCTTCTGGCTTGCTAACAAGCCTCTTCATTCACAAGAACATTGAGTGGGGCAGCCGCTTTAGTCGCCGACATTATGACGGTGGCATACATACTTACCGATATATATATATATATATATATATGTGTGTGTGTGTGTGTGTGTGTGTGTGTGTGTGTGTGTGTGTGTGTGAAGAAATATAGTTTTAAGGTGTGCTATATTTATGGGATAAAGTGCTCAATATCAGAGATAGAGCGTATGCAAATATAAAAGTGAACATTGAACTCAGCACTCAGAGGTGACTGAATGTTTCATGCTAGACGCAATCGTCAGGCCTGACGATTGCGTCTAGCATGAAACATTCAGTCACCTCTGAGTGCTGAGTTCAATGTTCACTTGTATATATATATATATATATATATATATATATATATATATATGTATATATATATATATACCCACAAACATGTATACGTGCATGTACAGAGGGGAAAATGAGATGCATGTTTAGCACCCCCCACATCTGTTAATGAGTTAAGTTTTTATGGATGGGAGTTAGTAAGGTGGGGTAGGGTGAAAAAATAGAAGGAAATAATTATTAACTTTTAACTTAGCCTAAGTCCGAATAACCAATCTTTCTAACTGCGTTTTCATATTCTCCACCAAAAACGTCATTAAATGCTGCGGTCTCAGTCAATTAATATTATGTCAATAAAACCATTGTCAGTATGGGCGTATTAATTAAGTTAATATATTTAATTATTTATTATAGAGTATTATCTCATAAAATTTATTCTAAAGACATGTCATCTTTCACTCTATTCTAAAGGCGCTTTTTCTAATTTTAATGTAGATTTCTCTTTTATTTAATCTTCCTCTTATCAGTTCATTATATCATATATTAGATGATAAATGAGAATTATTTAATTATTTTATATAGCTTTGACTTTAAATATTTTGATTTAAATGTAGATTTTAATTTAGATACTTCATCTTTTGAAAATTTTAATCATTTCAATATATTAATTTCTATTTATATATTTATTTCTTATTCTTCCTGATATATTGTTCATTTTAATATACCTTTAATTCTGAATTAACTCACTTTCATATAAATGGGTTTATCTCTTTATTTAATAAAATATTATTTTTGTCTATAGATTTATGAAGGTTTCTGAACTGACTTCTGTCTGCTATTCGTTATAAAATAAATAATTAATTTCTTCTCCCCATTTCTCCCCCCTATTTTCTTTTTCCTTTTCTTTCCATTCTCCTCCCTAACTACCCCTCATATCCAGACTTACGCTACTTCCTTGTTTTTATTAGCTCTCTTTTTCTTTTCTTTTTTTCTATTTTTCTTCCATTCTTTCCTTCTTCTGTTTAAATATTTGTTGTTGTTGGTTGTGTTGTGATTGCTGTGATTGTTAATAACCCTAGCATATGTGTGTAGAATATATACTCTGATCAGTCCACGGGTTTCCTCTCTGTAGTTCATAACGATTAGTAAGTGATATTTTGTGTATTCTTTTGCTAAGAAAAGGGGCTTACGTTTTTCTTAAGTTTTGTCCATTAACCCATTATCTGCCACGAGCTTCATTTGGGGATCTGTTAAAATTAAACTCACTACATGTTATTCCTTGTATTTACATTGAATTGCTTACATACATTGCATTTGAAGAGGTATATTTTACAACACTTAGCCTTTAAAGTTTTTATTATTAGCCCTGAGAAGACACTTTCTGTCGTAATTTTACATTTCACGAGTAGAAAAATAGTGACTATTTTGAGAAGTAATTTTTTATTATTTCTAATCAATATCTGTTATGGTCCAAGTTTCTTGTACCACGGTGATGGTCCAAGGTTAGAACCAATGAAGAATAACTCGAACACAGGTATGGAATAACAAAGATATAGTACAACAGAAATATAATACAAAGAAGTAGAAGTATTAGTAATGACTATCAGATTTGGTTAGAGTGAACTATGTTGTCTCGACAAGTATCACTATTCCAATGTTCTTACAATTATCTATCCTCCCTCTTGAGAGGCGCAGTATTTATAATGTCAGGAATAGTCCATTATTATTATTATGGCTAAGTTCCTATAACAATATTATTTTTAGTTTTTTTTATACACATATATATATGGTGACCCCAAAAAACGGGAATTTTTGAAGTGCGTATTGCCAGACATGAGCAAATGGCAACACTGCGAGACAGTAACCTTGAGCAAGTAAACATTTCACCATTTTAGTAACGAGAATGAAATTCACAGTACCCCAGCTGAGATGTTGCAGCAGTCAATGAGGAATCTCAACAGCAGATTTCAAGAATGCATGCGTACAGGAGGACGCCGTCTACAGGACGTAATTTTAAAAAAGTGAAAATTCCATCATTGGTTCTTAAATGGCATGTTTTAAGGTTTCAATTACTACGAATTAAATATTTTTCTTCCATCACTCTTGGTTTTATTGGATTATTAAATAGTTCCCGTTTTGGGGGGTCACCCTATATTTGATGTTCTAGTTTCTATAAGAATGACAATGGTAACTACCGAAATTAAACATAAGGAACAAATAAACTCCTAAGACACCTGTCTCGGCCAAAAATGCGCATTAAAAAAATTTGGCAGTAATGGATTAATTTAGACCTAAAGCTGTTCATAGTTCAAACTTATTTTTCTCGTATAATTCTATTAATTTTGCTTGCTTTTTGTCAGGCTTGTAGCCTACATGCTGGATTAGCCCATAATTTTTTCTTGTAGTTCTTATTGTGATTTTGCCAGTTTATGCGTTTATCTATACTGAGTTTTTGTGTGCGTTTCTTTTGCTTCCTTCTTACTTTTTCTTTTGTTGCTTTGAAGTGTTTTTATAGTCATGATTTGCTTATGTTTTCCTTAATTAACCTAATCATTTTCTAATTTCATTGGCTGGAATGCAACAATTTGGTGCTTTTTTTTAATTTTGTCTATGTCCTCTTTTATTTTTCTTTGTATTTCATCTATGTGTCTAATTGTCATCATTAAGACTTTCTCCAAAATCATGTAGTTCGTGAAACAAAAAGTCGATACGGGTGATAATAAGATCACTTGAGGCGTGAAACACTCACCATGCAATATTCAATTTCTATGTACCAACTGTATATATCTATTAACGATCCACCTCAGAAATTTAAGATTCACCCCCCTTAAATACAGTATATTTTAAACATTATATGTATATATATATATATATATATATATATATATATATATATATATTCCACACCTAGAGAAGACACTCTAATGTACAAGATTAAAAATAAACCCAGCCGCATCCCTCTAGTAACAACTTTCAACCCCACTCTGCCTCCACTATCCCAAATAATCAAAAGACGCTGGGAAATACTACATCTCAAACCAGACCTAAAAATATTGTTTAAGGAACCCGATCTTCTAGCATATCCTAGACCTAGGAATCTAAAAGAAATCATAGGTAGTAACCATTTCAGGGGACAAGGTAATCCGTAATAAACCAACAACAAAAACAACAGGATTTTCCCAACCATGTAACAACAAAATAAGCTTATGCTGCAACCACATTAGACACACGAATTCATAAACTAGCTCAGTCACTAAATCTACTTTCAAAATCTACCACGACTCTAACTGTAGAATTCATAACATAATTTACCTCCTTGAATGCACACTATACCAGAAACAATATGTAGGAAAATCTGAATGGCCCTTTCACTACAGAATTAATAATTATCGCAATCGAATTAAGTCGACTCCTCATAAAAGATTATTACCTGTAGAACAACATCTCCGCATAGAAAAACACGATTTTAAAACCCATGCCAAATTCACTATAATTGAGAGAATAGAAAAGTCCAGAGCAGACAACATTAGAAAGATTTTAGAGTTCCATGAAAATAAGTGGATACAACGTTTAAAAACGCACTATCCAGACGGGCTTAACCATAAATTTAACAATATAGATAGTATTAATATATAACCCTACAAATCAAAACCTACCCACATTTCTCACCCACACAAGACAGACATGCTTACGGAGGTGTTGAGGCCTGACACTTATACACACACCCACACGAATATACACACTTACACACATCATATTCACTCACTCCCTAATGAGCCAAATGATAACACACACAACCATAGTAATATACACGCTTACACACATCATACTTACTCAATCCCTAAGAACAAAATAACACACACACACACTTAACAGAGACACATCCCCTATCTAGGAACCAATAAAACTGTCAAAATGACCAAGGGAATTCAGAGCAGCATGAATACATCCAGTTCTTATCTCAAATAACAACTTAAAAGAGACTGTTTGACCAACACAAGGACTAACCAAAATTCATGTTAAAAAAAAACTTGAAAAAATAAAAAAACAAATGAAAACTACAGACAAAAGTTCATTTTCTCCATCAAGACATACATTTCTGTAGTTCACTGCTACCAGCAAGCACAAAATTATTTTTCTCCTGATGATGGCCATGTTGCCCGAAACTAGTCGAGGAATCTAAATGAAATAATAATAAAAATGAACGAATATTAATATACAACCCAGTGTGTCTGAAGATTTTAATTTTTTTAATATTTTTTATTGTTTAATATATATAGGCGTTTCTTGTCTAAGGTAGCTAATAGCAACGGCGAGAATAGAAACATAAACACTAATATTAATATTTTTTATAAAACTCAGATGAACGAAAATTATAAACAGGATGAATGCAGAATTAAGGACATTATAAAAAATGCATAACACCAGTTGACAATAGCACATAAATTAGATTAATTATTTATTATAAAATATTTAAAACCTCTAATCTTATAGTAAAAAATAATAATTCACCTCCTAGAACAAAATTAATACGGCAAATATTATTTAAGAATTTAAATGCCCATTAAGGAATTGTATTCCTCATCAATCAAAATTCGTAAATAACTATATAGGCCACACTACAACATGTTTGACACGCAAACTAACTCTACACCTTTCTGGCCATAGCTCAATTAGATCTCATTTAAATATTCATGGAGACCTACCGGACACTATTCGGAACATACTTGTCGACAACACTAATATAATAACATCATCTACATGCAAAAAAAGGCTAAAAATAATGGAAGCCTTATTAATAAAAACAAACAAACCAACACTTAATAATATTAACTTTGAACAATGACATAATATCTTGACCGTGTTTTGAAACAAAAAAATGAAAACATTTTATAAAACATACATACAACAAACTATTTCTAATTTTAACAGTTAAAATATAATCCTTGAAAATGGCTAAATGTATAGCCGAAAGCGCTCGGATAAAAAGAACATTCGGACAGTTTTTATATAATTTATCATCCGAAAAGAAAAAAAATTATTAGATCGCATGAGAAATTGTATAAAAAACTAAATAGAAGGACCTTGTCTGTCGTTTTCAATGAAATGTGCATGAAAGAAGGATTGCTGCTTAAGTACACAAATATATATATATATATATGTGTGTGTGTGTGTGTGTTTCAATAATGACGACAGACAAGATACTACCATTAAGCTTTTTATTTAATGCTTCTTGTGTTCGAACAAGTGCTTTCTTTTTTGTACACAAAGTGTGTAGAAACTATTCAAATGTTCTATAATTCCGAATGCTTTCGGCTATACCTTTAGCCATTATCAAGGATGATTTTATTTTTTCAATTTAATTGGGTGTGTGGCTTGTGTGTATGTTTTTAACGTTATAGAGATGTTTTATTTTCCGAACACATTTAGCACATTGTGGCCGTGTTCGTAGTTAATATTATTAAGTTTGGGCTCTTTTCTTTTTTTCTTATTAAGGCTTCCATTATTTTTAATCTTTTTTACATGTGGATGAGATTATCAGATGGAACCTGGTAAGTCTGCGTGCGTCTTTAAATGGATTCTGATAGAGCTGGAATCAGACAGGTCTGGATAGGCATGTACAGTTGCGGCCAAACTGTTCAGAACGGCATTGTTTTCGTCAGAAAAATAGGTATAAGTTTTTATCAAAGTTGTTTTATATTCTATAATTTTCACAGACAATAAATACGATATTACTTGTTATTGTCTGAGATTTTGGTGTAATTTGAGAGGATAATACAAAAGTTATGGATGATTTAGTGATTTACTACAAAACCCATGGCGGCCAAAATGATCAGAACGGTTGCTTTTACTCCGTGCTTTAGTATATTTAACCGGCGAACTCTAATCTTTTTTAATTTGTTTACGTGACGGTTCGTTTACTAAACATTAGTAAGAATAACTGCAGTGTACTTTGTTAATATAAAGTGTCGTCTTACCTTTGCAACCGAATATGTGTTGTGGTCTCAAGAAAAATGGCAAACGGTGCATTTCAGTGATGAATCTAAGTTTATATTATTTGGCTCAGTTGGGAAGTTCGTCTAAAGTAGGTGAAATATTGTCGCCTAAATGCCTTAAGAATAGTGTTAAACTCGGTGGAGGAAGTGTCATGGTTTGAGGGATGATATCTGGAGATGGCGTGGGTCCTTTGGTGCGATTACATGGAAAGGTAAATGCAGGAGTTTATAAACAAGATCATGTCTTGCCTGTGCTGAGAAATTCAACTAAGCGACCACCCATATTCATGCAGGACACTGCCCCATTTCACAAGGCTAAGGTGGTCATGAACTTACTAAAGGCTGAAAAGGTTATTGTTATGGATTGGACTGCTCAAAGCCCAGATTTCAATCCTATTGAAAATGTGTGGAATATTCTAGGAGAACGTTCGAAAGCCAGAAATCCTAAAACAACCGAGCAATTATGGAATGCCCTTCAGGAGGAATGGTATAAGATTACCCAGCAAGAAATTGAAAATTTAATTTCCTCATGCAGTCAAAGATGTCAAAGTGTGATTGAAGGTAAAGGGCTTCACACTAAATATTAAATAATTCCAGAATTCTCTGTCATTTTTTATTATTTTGTTACTTTTTCAACCGTTCTGATCATTTTAGCCGCCATGGGTTTTGCAGTAAATCACTAAATCATCCATAACTTTTGTATTATCCTCTCAAATTACACCAAAATCTCGGAAAATAACAATTAATATCTTATTTATTGTCTGTGAAAAGTATAGAATATAAAACGACTTTGATAAAAACTTATACCTACTTTTCTGACGAAAACAATGCCGTTCTGAACATTTTGGCGCAACTGTATTCGTGTGACCGATGAAATTATTTATGAATTCGGTGTGAGCATGAACACAGTTCCTTAAGTGGCATTTGAACTCATAGATAATGTTCCTTCGTTTTAATTTCTATTTTGCTGGTGTGTTATTATTTTTGAAGATAAGGTTAGCTGTATTAAATTTGTTGTAGTAGATAATTAATTTGATTTTTTGTTCGGGTCAATTGGGGTAGTGTACTTCTTCATGATATTTCTAAGAGAAGGTTCATCTTGTTTGTAGTTAATGTGCATTTGGTTTTTTGTAGAAAATATTTATGTCATTTTTTATTGTATGTTCACTATCGTTGTTATTTACTTTGGGGAGAAATAGCCTAATTTGGTGGTCTATAAGTGGTTAGGGAAACCATTAACTAGTGTCTGTTTTACATTATTCAGTTCTTTAAGGAAGTGTAGTCGAGAGAATGAATTCTGGTGTGCTCTTTTTAGGAAGTTTTTTATCACTGCTATTTTGTATCTATGTGGGGATTCACTTTTAAAGTTAAGGTGGAAAGAGTTTCTGCTATTGGGTTATATATATATATATATATATATATATATATATATATATATATATATATATATATATATGTATATATGTTGCTCATTATTATTACATTTACTTGTGTTTATGAAATGATTCGTAGTTGTTAATTTGTTTATGATTTATTTAATTTGTTTATTTAAATATTTTTATTTTTCTCTCGAGGTTTGATTATATTATTTGTTTAGATTAAGTTGTTCGCTTTGTCTAAAATATGTTACATTATCTGCGTTGTATCTAGTGTATATATTTGCATTTATCATGGTGATGTTTTACAAGGTATCGTTTTTAACTTTCCATTTTTATGTCACGGAGTAAAACTTCGTTTTTGTGTCTGCATTTTAAAATAAGTTTTCATCAATTATTTAGTAATTCGCTTTGTTCTTGGAAGGTGATTATAGCTATTTTTTCTGCAAACATATTTTACAATTTTTGACTTTATTGTCTTTTCCCTAATTGCCATGAGAGTTTTGGCGATTTTTTAGTTTTTTTTTTATTTTAATTTTTCATATATGTTTAAAAAAAACGTTGTGCTAGTTGCTATTTGTAAAAGATGTTTTGCGTGTGTAGTTTCTCTGTTTCCAGTGTCCTTCAGTTGCTACTATGGACATTTTTCTTCATTATCAGCTGATTTTACTGTGGCTTGGTATATTACATTGCTTTGTAAGCAATTGCCATTTAATGTCCCATTCGTTCTTTTCTCTGCAGTTACAAGTGGGTTTGGTTTCTGCGGATAATTTATTGATTATTTTTCTGTTGTATCTTTTATTATTTGTGTCTTGTTCTCGGTGCAACTGTGGCTGCTTTTTACTGTGTTTCTATTGCATATCTTGTGAAGAGGGTTAGAGGGGGGAAGTGCGTGATTGTAATGAATATTTTTCTATATTTGCTTTTACGTTTTTGTTATAGGGTTGGGTTAAATCATATTATGTTTCTTTTCCTGTTGGCTTTTGTTGTGCTGTATAGTGTGTATTTGAGTGTTGCCGAAAATCCACTATCTTGTAGGGTTGCTGCGTGATCATTTTACGCTTCGTTAAAGATGGTTTTGTTGGAGGAATTTTTAGATAACCTACGGTTAATTGATTGTGCGATCTGCTTGATTGTTGTTGGTAAATGGTTGGAAGATATATGTATATAAACTTGTTTGTCGTTTGTTTTTCTATGTGATAGATATATACCATTTTTAGGTTGAATGTGTCATCTCGGAAATCTACTTCTTTGGGTTTTGTTTTTATGTCTACGTCGAATCCCATATGTTTGAATTTTTATGATAATTCGGACTAAATAAACAAAGTAAACAAAAATCTAAATAAACAAGAAATAAATTAAATAAATAATAAGTTAACAAACTTTTAATGTGATAATAATCAACAAGAAATAAGTAATCAATAATAAATAGCGAGTCAAAAGCTAACAACATTATTTAAATAATTACAACCGTATTCAGATCCACAATTATTGCTCCTCAATAACCTCTAGAAGAATTTGGAACATTACCGTTACTGCCTACCCAATAACCGTTAGAATAATACAATAAACCTTATTACCCATAATGCACCAATGACCAGCATATATAAATAGTGGAGCCAAAACACAACAGACATGTCCTGAAGATTAAGTACAAGCATGAAACAGACTGTTTTCCCTATATGTTGACTTCGGTGTCCACTTTTATATTCTATATTTACGCATGCACGCTCTCTCTCTCTCTCACACACACACTCACTCACACTCACACTCACACACACACACATTTACGCCTAAATATACCATAACTGTTGTGGCCGTGTTAGGGCCAGAAATAAAGACACAAGAGAGGAATTGAGTTAAATAAATATATTAACAGAAACAATAATACAAAACATACAAACGAGAGTGTTACAGCAAGAATGTTCGGTTCGACTGTCAGAGCTGACTGCTGGAAACTTCCCTCTCCAAAAGGCAGTACCTGCTCCTATTTATAGCTGGGAGAGTCCATGTGTGCGTGGGCAAATTACCATAATAATAACTTAAAACTATATTTTATCATATATATATATATATATATATATATATATATATATATATATATATATATATGATACAACAAAATCCAAAATTACCTCATATGGGGGGATAAATCTATTTAGACTGACGACCATATGTACGTCAGTCTTATTCAACTCCGGTGTATAGTCTGTACTAGTGTCGAAACTAGAAGCTGAACATTTAACTTTTAGGTTAAGTTTCTAAGTCCGACACGAGCACAATCCATACACTTTAGTTGAATAAGACTAATGTACTTATAGTCGTCAGTTGAAATAGATCTATCCCCCCTATATCAGGTAATTTTGTATCTTGTTGTATCATTTATATGTTCTGTTATAATAAATGCATTGAGCTCTTTTTGTGGATCATTTTTAATATTTTATAATTCTAGGATTCACTCGGATTATATATCAACGGAATTATTGACTGCACTATGCATATATATATATATATATATATATATATATATATATATATATATATATATATGAGAGAGACAGACAGACAGACAGACAGTCGGAGAGTCTTCCCCTGGGCTGTTGGCTCACGGCAGGAATGAATGTGAATTTGAGCGTATTTATTTTTAGATAAACACACAGTAACTGAGAGAACTCAATTCACTTTACCGAAGAGTTTTGCATTATTAGCCGTAATAGTCACTGTTTACAAACCCACACTTCCTCCCTAGAGATCTCAACCAAAATAAATTTTTCAGGAGCACGCATTATGTCATCTACAGACAGACTGTTTCGCTGCATCACAACTCATCAGTGTGGCTAGACGTTCGCTTGCCTGTAGCTAGGATCGAAACCCGTCTGAATTGGCGTCAGTCGGAGATTATATATATATATATATATATATATATATATATATATATATATATATATATATATATATATTATAAATTAACTGATTTAAAATGTTTTTTCACTACACAGTAATAATCCAAAATTCGGTTGAGGATGAAATGGAACTAATCTCTTTAATTTAATTACAAAATTAAATTCGAAGCTTTTAGTTTCCATTTTTGAAACACGGTTATTACTGTGTAGCGAAAAAACATTTTAAATCAGTTAATTTATAATATTAATGTTCTGTAAATTTACATTGAGCACTATTGTGCAAAAATAAAAATATCTATAAGAACACCGGTTTATATACCTTACTGTTCTTTATATATATATATATATATATATATATATATATATATATATATATATATATATATATATATATATATATATATAAACAAGGCTTCCTAGTCCCTGGCCATTGTGTTTGATCTGATAAGATAATTTAATTTATTGGTCCTCTTATCCTAAAAAATCTCAACACACTTTCCATACACAGAAGTTGTCTTAAATCCCGACGTGAAGCTGAACCCAACACACGTTACGTTCGCCGAAACGCGTCGTCTATAAGCTTTTGCAATTTGTCTCCTTATCATACATATTTATGATATGATGAAAGTAAGTATTGCTGGTATTCTATATCATAAATCCCGGCATCTGATGTGGTGTTGGATCTATTTTTCTTGCTAACTATATCTCTTATTGTGCTGGTAGTAAAGATCTTAGTGTTGGTGATAACTAGTTTCAACAAATTTGAAAGCAAACTAGTTATCCCCTAAAATGAGAGGCATAAACAGAAACAAAGGAAATGAAAAAGATTAGAGAGTACATCATTTTCTCACCTGAGCCAACTGCAATCATTATCTTTATTCATTTACTTTGCATTGATTATTAAACTAACTAAGGTCTACTCCATGGATGACAGATATTTCATTTTTTCAAAATTCTTCTACTGAAGATTCCCATACTTTCAAAAGACACTGAAAATGTGTTTTGAATTGATTCTTCTTACAGATTTGCATGAATGTTTTCTTGATATTTTTCTATAGTTTTATGGTTTTTGCATTCGTATGCATTTTTTCTGTATTCCGATACTCCGTTTATTTTTTTATTTTTTAACTCTTCATGAAAAATCATAATTATTTCTTAGATGATAAATATAGCACTGTAAGTTAAACTAAAACATAATCGTTAAAATATGAATAGTTATTTAAAATGGACATTTTCTGAAAATGTGTTTTCGTCATACGCTTCAACAAAATTTGTGCCAACTAAAGTAAAAAAAATATTTTTTCTGTAGATTGTTACATGTTTTTCTCGTTGTAAATATAATTCATCATGTAGTAATGCACACGTTTTGGAATAATATAAGTCAAATGAAGCTCGAATTTCATTTCTAAACATGTGAATTCATTCTTTCATGCTTGCTGGAAATCATCAGTCGAAGTTCGAATCTTTAAGAAGTCAGACGAACTGCCTGGCTCTTCTAATTTCTGGATCATTAGCCTTCCAACTCTTTTTGGCAAAGAACTAGAGGCTCTAGTCAACTCTGAATTGTTTAAGCGTCTCACATCGCAGTGTCCTCTTTCAGATAAAGCAATATGGCCTTCGCTTTATTTGGTCAACTGTTGATGTATTAACGATTATTGCTGAAAGAGTCTATCAAGCTTTAGATAAGAATGATGAAGTTAGGGATCTCACTTTAGCTATGTCGAAAGCATTTGACAAGGCGAGGCATGCTCTTCTTCTTCTCAAGGTATTACTGGCCGAATTTTTGAACTGATTCAATCCTTCATTTCAAATCGCGAATGAATATTGACTTGAACGGTCCCTCCTCTTGATCTGTTTTAATAGAGGTGTCTGTCGGGGCTCTATCCTTGGACCTAAGTTGTTCCCAATTTTCATCAACGATTTCCTGGTGTCATCGGTTTTCAGTTCAGTATCTATGCTGATGGTAAAAATATTTATTCTGTCTTAATAGGTTTGATACGGTGAAGAAATGGCTCGGATTGAGGAATCGGAGATCCGAGTTCGAATTCCAGTCGAATCCATTATATTCACTTACATGCTAATATCCTTGGGACAGGTATGAATCCACTTCTTCTCCCCGCCCCAGCTATGGGTAAATAACAGGACAGACCGGGTCATATAGCCTTGGAAAGCAACTCGTCTACTGCAGAAAGAAATGACCACCTACTGCGGGACAAAAATCTGCTTCGTCAGTCATGTATCGGAAGATACATGATCGCCTAAGCGTGTATCACTCATGAGACGGAACTGCAGGTCAAATTGGCAGTTGAGCTCAAAAAGTGAGGTATATTCTGTTGTTAACTGGAGTAATGAAAAGCTTGTCAATTTTAACTCATCTAAAACGAAACTGTTCTTTTTTAATCTTCCATGGCTGATGCTAACTTCTAGGCGAGTGAGTCATTGCGCCTTCTCGGGTTAACGTTTTCTCCGGACATGAGTTGGAAAGATTATATTGAATCAATTGCCAAGTCTGCTGCTAGGACCGTTGGTTCACTGTGTCGTGCGAGGCATTTTTTTTCACCTGAATCTATCTTACGCCTTTCTAAACCTACCATTTGTAAATGCATTGCATATGGTTGTTTCATATGGTCTGGTGCTCTCGCTATATATTTAGAGATTCGTGAGAGAATCTAAAGAAGGGTTTATAATGTTAATGGCCCTGACCTGGTATATCGGTTTAAGTCACTTTTCCATTGCCATAATGTAGCTTCCCAGTGATTTTCTACAAATATTTTCAAGATAATTGTTCTGGTGAACCCTCCTCTTTGGAGACTAGACTTTTTTATGCGCTTTCTTAACATTGAAAAATTAATTTCTAACAGGAAAATAATCGTTTTTACTGTAAAAGTTTATAAGATTTTATGTCTTGGGACGTAAAATCTATAGATAATTCACGACGCCAAATCAGACACAATTTTTTTTTTTTTGTTAATTTACCTCTCTTATTTCTCTCACTTCCTTTTTCCTTCTTCTCGTAATGCAAAATTTATATATTTCAAATTCTTCTTTAATTATCAATGAAAATATCTTTTAATGAACCTCCATGATCTATTCCTTCCGACTCATGATCACTAAATTAAACCAAGTAATAAATTGGATACTATTATACATAACAGAAAATTGGATATGAACTTATGGTCTCAGTCAGTAACAACGGACTTAGGGGAGAGAAAAGATAAATATCTAATTTCTTGAGTATTTTCGAGGTGAGAGGATTTAACATCCGTGTTGCTTCTCCTTATTAATAATTTATTATGTTTATTGTTGATAGTTTTTACTTACAAAGTAAGCAGAGTAATTTCTCGTTTAACATGGCTTTACACTGATGATGTTTGTGTTATACAGTGATGAACAAGGATTTCTTTCTGATCAGGAATAACAGTTTTAAGCAATTCCCTGGAAAGATCCATCTAGCTTTTAGGTTAATTAGATTTATATAGCTTATAATTGGACTTTTATAATGTAGATGGAAGTAAGTAAAGTATATTTTTATGAAACATCCCCGATAAGAAGAAAACAATTGTTTCTACTTCAAATTAAAACGTAATTTCAAAGAGAATCAACAAAAAGAATTACGTTCTGTCGACTTATATACTCGTTTGTAATGCAACAATGAGACAAGCATCTTCTATTATATCAAATTTGTTGCATTCACATTTATATCGTTGACTTGTAGAAAGGGGTGTATCTATCTCTTCTTCCTAATGCTCAGCGTTAAGTAGTAAAGTAGACCGAAATCCCGAAACTTGGATCGCAGCCATTCTAAGAAAATAACTACTCTGAATTAAAAATCATGAAACAATCATCAGGAAACCACCCCACTTATTTTTCCAAGAACAATTCAAAGATAAAAAAAAGGAGTCTGTTAGGAGGAACGGTGGAGCAATAAATAGAGATTCGGATTGAGGAATCGGAGAGCCGAGTTCGAATTTCAGTCAAATCCATTACCATCACTTATGTGTTAATACCCTTGAGAAAGGTATGAATCCTCTTCTTCCCTCCCCAGCTATTGGTTCTATAGCCACGGATGGCAACTGGTCTCCCGCATAAAGAAATGGCAACCTACTGCGGGAAAAATCTGCCTCGTCAGTTATGTATCGAAAGTGTATCACTCATGGCACATAACTGACTGAAGCGCCACGATCCTGAAAACACATTACCTTTAAAAATATATATATATATATATATATCAAAGGCGGTTATATTACATAAAAATATAAAACGACCCGCTAAAATTGTACAGTTCATAATTTTTAAGAGAAAAATTGCTGAATTTCAAGAAACCTTAAAAATAATGTACAAAATAACAATTGCATTTTATTTGTTAATTTAACATTTAATAATTTAGTAACATTTAATGATTACTTTATATCAATATATTTCTTTTTGCTATGATTTGTACACACACAAATAAATACATACATGCATAAGAGTACACGATAAAATACAGATAAAGCTGCACATACTTCTCATAGGATAGCATTTGAACAGATAACGTCAACACTCAAGGAACATTTTTATTCATAAATTCAAACACCTGCCAAAAACACTTGAGTATACCCTTGTGCAAATTAATTGAAAGAACTGCTTTAGTTTCCGTTCTTTCAACCTATGGCCAGTTTTAGACCCATTGGGGTGACAGGATATAATCGATTTCTATTTTTTCTTCATATTAGATCATTTGCAGTGGTGTGCAATAATCTATTTTCAGGGTGTATGATGAAATTTGTTTAGCCTTGAAAAATATTACGTCATTCGTGATTGCATCAAATTTTTGTCACGCCCCGACACTATTGTCTCGCCTGTCGATTAGTTGCCCTACGGTCATTGTCTGCGATAGACGTTACTCCAAGGAAGCGTACTAATATTGTAACGCTGCAAGAACGCACTAGCAAGCCTTACGAGTGAGTAAATCAAAGTACGATAGATTGGCTCGGAATCTCTCCTGATTTAAATCCAATCGATAATCTGTGGTCAATCTGCAAGGAACGACTTCGTGGAATGGACATACGAAGTATTAACATGTGGACTGGTTCATGCTTCAATTGGAAAAATACGAAAAAAGAGTAAATAATAACGGAATTATTCGTTTTGTTTCAATTAATTTGCACAAGGGTGTAGATATTGAATATTATGCATAGCGACACGGGAAGTTCAAGATAGGTGCATATTTTGCATACGGTCTATTGCTGGTGTTCAAGCTCAGAAAAAAGTGCATGATTTTTGGTGACTTTTAAGGAAAACTGGGCTTTTGAAAAACTTAACGTACTTGGGGTAGGCACGGTAAAGTAATGGGTTGAAGAATCGGAGAGCCGTGTTCGAATTCCAGTCGGATCCATTACATTAATTTGGGGAAGGTATGAATCCTCTTCTGCTCCCTCCACCTATGGGTAAATATCAGGGCAGACTGGGTTCTATAATCTTGGGTTACAACCGGTCTTGGAGAAGAGAAACTCTGAATTCAAAACGGCCAATCCGGCTATCTTGCCCAAGCAATTCTACTGTAGCTACAGTACATATGGTGCCCCTGCCGAGTACAAATATGGGGAAGGTATGAATCATCTTCTTCTCCCTCCACCTATGGGTAAATATCAGGGCAGAGTGGGTTCTATAATCTTGGGTTACAACCGGTCTTGGAGAAGAGAAACTCTGAATTCAAAACGGCCAATCCGGCTATCTTGCTCAAGCACTTCTACTGTAGCTACAGTACACATGGTGCCCCTGCCGAGTAGAAATATGGGAGTCGAATCAGCTTTAGAATCTGAAGATACATTAAGTGCAGAGATAAACTGAAATGTTTACATATCATATATTATTTTTTTAAATATATAAGCATGAGCTTATTAGTGTGGTTCTTTGTTATAAAGCAAGCGTGTATTACTTTTTTTTCTGTTGCTTTTCATCTTCTTTTTTCCTTTTTAGTGTTGCTATTTTTCTTTTACTTTGGTTTATTTTTGTCACCTTCCTCTATTTTGCCTCTTTTTCTCAATTCCTTCTTTCTCCTTTTTTTCTTTCTTTTTTTGTCTTCATCTTCTTTTTCATTTTCTCTTGTTTTTCTTTCCACTTTCACTTTTTACTTTTACGCTCCTTTTTTTCTATTTTCCCTTTCGCTATTTTTTTTCTATTTTTCTCTTTCTTTCATTCATTTGTATTTCTACTGTTTTTTCTCTTCTGTCTTTCTTTCTTTATTCACTGTTCTCTTCTTTTTTTCTAATGTTTTTCTTTTATTTTCCTTTTTGCCCCCTTTTTTTTTGTTTTCTTTTCTCACATTTTATTTTTCAATATATATTGTGTTGATAATAATGGGTGTTACAATAACTTGGACCGATTTTAAATGTGAATTAAGTTCAAGCGTTTAATGATTTTTTTTTCTTTTTCTTTCAGATTTAACAACTTAAGTCTTCGGCAATTTCCACCATAGAAAGATTAGCAATCAAACAACGTGTTAAAGTTATCGAAGCTTATTACGAAAATGGCCGTTCAAACAGAAATGCATTTCGCACACTTCGCGATGTTTTTGGCCAACATAACCGACCAACCCAGAGTGCAATTGGAAACGATGTAACGTTGTTGTGGAGAGGTTCAGTTCCTGCGCGAGATGACGAATAGAGGTGTCTGGATTTTCGGCCACATTTTCGTGCATTGCAGCAATGTTTCCACCTGAACGGCGTAAACGAGCACGCAGTGGTATTTTCACATTTGCCATCGACCCAGTTTGTTTGAATTTACGAACAATTTTTTCCAGTTGCACTCTTGAAACTTTAACACGTTGTTTGATTGTTAATCTTTCCATAGTTGAAATTGTCAGAGACTTAAGTTGTTAAATCTGAAAGAAAAAGAAGAAAAAAAATCATTAGACGCTTAAACTTAATTCACATTTAAAATCTGTCCAAGTTATTGGAACACTCTTTATAATAGATTTAAATTGTATGATTTGCATTCTTTATTCATTTTTGTTAGATGGTTAACTTCCATTGCCAAATGCTTCTTATTAGAACGTATTTCTGGTTTTTGTTGTGTGTCATACCTGAATTAAATATCTTTTTTTCTCTTGAACAGCTTTTGTGTTTGCATTATGATTCAATGAGGTTCAAATTCATTTTGTATGTGTGGAGAAATAAAAAGAAAACAGCAACCTGCGAGTAAATTCAAGCTCTCCCAACTGTTATTCCAACCTCTAGTCGTTCTTTCTTGGGTTCTGTCTCAAAATCGCACTAACAGACTTTTCCAGTCGCCAACCGTGAACGTCACTCCAAGCATGCCCACTTGGAAAAACTAGTTGCTTTTATATCTGTCCATATACCCCATAATCTCTCGCGTCTTCATGCGATCCCATAATTCATTGCGTCTCTGTCCCATAATGCATTGCATATTCATTGCCTAAAAATGCAATGCAAGCCCCCCTCCCACTTATTTTTTTACGTTATCTGGCCGAGGGCGGGTTACGGCAGAGCGGTAAGTGCTTTTTTTTTTCTCCTTCATTTCAACTGCAGTAGCCTTACATGCTAAGCAAATACGGGCTCTTTTTTGGCGGGGAAAAGGCAAGTCGCAACCAGTTGTGCTCGTCCCAGTTTCTGCTTCATCATGTCTGCCACAGTATGCTATCGCATTGTGACTTAATATTTCTAATTCCATAGTGACTCTGAGAAATGTATGCAATTCTATTCTCGTCTGTTACAGAATCAAAGACATTTATAAATACAATTCAATTCACCGATTTCATCTCCCAATACATGAACTGCTTTCAATACACCGAACAATTTTTCTAACAAGAAGTTAATCGTTTATGATACTGTATCATTTACAAGTCACTAATCGACATCAGAAGGCATTTTTAGAAACATTTAAAATTGGCAACGATATTTTGAAAAGTTTACACACAAAAATCTTGCTTTATCCTTTTCCAGAAATAAGGTACATGTTAATAGCGAATAGCTTCACTAAAACGCAAAAAAAATCTATATGTTACTTGCATTATTTAAATTATTCTGACTGTTTTCATCTTCCTTGAATATTTACAACGTTTCAGCCGTTGTACGCTCTAGCCTTCTTCAGGCGATTTAAATTTCGAATCGAACCCTTTATTTCGTCCACCGTGGTAGATTGTTCAAGTTCCACGTGCCATGCCTTTTCCAGATGTCTCCTTTATCTCCTTTTAACTCAACTCAAGTTTATGGCACATAACTGACTGATTGATAGCGTAAGCATGTAAATATTGCTTGCTTTTATAATTATTTACATTTAGGTTAGCCTGACACATGTCCACAAATAAGGATGAAGCTCAATACGGTGGAATAATGGGAGGCACGGTGGAGTAATGGATAGCGGTTCGGACTGAGGAATCGGACAGCCGATTCCATCACATTCCCTTACGTGCTAATACCCTTGGGAAAGATATGAATCCTCTTCTTCTCCCCGCCCCAGTTATGGGTAAATAGCAGAACAGACTGGGTTCTATAGCCTTGGATGGCAACTGGTCTACTTCAGAAAGAAATGCGCACCTACTGCAGGACAAATAAATATGCCTCATCAGACATGTATCGAAAGATACATGATCGCCTAAGCGTGTATCATGCATGGCACTTAACAAATAGTATGTGAAAATAGCTTGCTAACTCCTGGTCCATGGTGAGTTGATTTTTCTTTCTTTCCTGTAATGAGTGACAAGTTTAAAAGTTTCCCTAAAATAACAATTCTTCTTGTATGCATAAATAAAGAGATAATAGCATGTTTATTCGGAAAGTTGATTTACTTTATTGAAATACGTGTTTAATTACGTAATTGAATTTTCAATTTCGCAGACTTTATTTTTTATTTTATTTTTACCCCAATAAGTTTATTTATCTACTGAAAAACTCTTCTGAAGGAAACAAATGAATACCCGAAAGAATTATACATATATACCAAAATAATTCATTACTTTTCTAAAAGGAACGTATCTTGAAGGATTATTTCTTGTTTGTTAGACGAATCATGTTCGTTGTCTTTCCTCAGTACTGCATTGGCAACCATACGACAGGAAGCCAGGGAATAAAAGTATGCGGACAATGCGAATTCGAACGGGATACGTAGGCCGCGTTCAACTTGTCGTACGAAGCGAGACGCCTGTCACTTACTTACGTCATCAAACTTGATGATGAACAGTAATTTTTATCTTCCTGCCTTATGCTTAATTCAGTCGCTATGTTTTTTAAGCTACTTTTAATTATTTTGGTTACATTAATTATGAACAATGGAATATATTATATATAATATGTACAATTTGTACTGAACTTAATTCTTGCCGTCCTGGGTAAGACGATAAACTACATCTAGCAGCAAGGCCTCTGATCAGGAGGTTTTGAGGAGCATGGAACCACCTCTTAATTGCTGGTGTTCCCAGATCCACCCTGACCCCGAGGTGGTAGCACCTGTTAGGGGGTCCCAGCTTTGGGCAAATAATTAACCCTCAAATTGGGTTCAAAACACTATGAAAGTGTAAAAATAAGTTTTAGTAATAGCAATACATTTTTGTAAAAATTATTACCAGGAATGAATTTTGAAGAAAATATTATTACCAGCAATACATTTTTGAAAAAAAAATTACCAGAAATACATTTTTGAAAAAGAAATTACCAGAAATACATTTTTGAAAAAGAAATTACCAGAAATACATTTTTGAAAAAGAAATTACCAGAAATACATTTTTGGAAAAAAAATGACCAGAAATACATTTTTGGAAAAAAAAATATTACCAGCAATACATTCTTCAAAAAAATATTACCAGCAATACATTTTAGAAAATAAATATTACCAGCAATAAAAAATCTTGTAGGCATTAAATAACCCATTGAGGTTGATATGCCGTAAAACAAAACAAACCAAAACAAACCTTAATCCTTGGAACGAAGAAAGCGACATAATTAATTTAATGTTAAAAATTATAGAAAAATGACATGCTCCATGATTCAATTGAAGTATTCAAAGATGTCTGAAATAGTTCAGTTTTAAATAATTATATTCTAATTTGTGAATGATAATAAATCACACAAGACAAGACATACGGATTCTCTCGGCGTGCATTTTAAAAGAAGAATTATATTAGTAATAGTTGTCAACGGGGGTCAACTTTAAAACGATGACTAAAAAATTAGTCTAGCAAAACACAGCTAGTAAAGATCTATCTTTACGGGGTGCTGTCCAACTATCGTAATCTTGAATTAGGTTAACCTAAACTCAGAAAATAATTCTAACTATACGACATTTACGTAGCGTATACAATACATATTCGCGGCGATCACAGAGATCAAATACCACAAATCCAAAAGAATGACTATTTTAGTTACAAATGAACAGTACAAAAATTTAAAGAAATTTTACGAGAATCTCTTAGTAGATTAAATAAAATAAATGCGGTTAATAACCTACAAGAAATACTAACAAAAATGTACCACAGACAAGAATACTGACGTCAGTTACTTTCCAGAACGTAGTACTGTGCCAAATCGCGATAAGTATAGTAAATACTGATATCTCGACAGAAGTAATTGCTTTGTGTTCGTATTTGTATCTACTATGAACAGTCAGTTAGGTTCCATACGTGATACACGCTTAGGCGATCATGTATCTTTCGATACATGACTGATGAGGCTATTTTTGCCGCAGTAGGTTGCCGTTTCTTTCTGCGGTAGACCGGTTGCCATCCAAGTTTATAGAACCAGGCTATTTACCTATAGCTGGGGGGGAAGAAGAGGAATCATATCTTTCCCAAGGGTATTAGCACGTAAGTGAATGCAATGGATTCGACTGGAATTCGAACTCGGCTCTCCGATTCCTCAATCCGAGCCGTTATCCATTACTCCACTCTGATATGAAGCTCATTAGCTGCAAATATTATCAGAAAAAAACACAAACAATAGTAGATTTAATAAGTATGGTGTTATTTATTTTCAAATCAATTTCCATAAGTTAAATTTGTAAGGATGATTTGACTTATTTCTCTTGATTTAGTGATCAGTTTTATAAGTTCTGATGTTTTTAAAGTATTTATTTACGATTCGAGTTGCATATTGACGATCGTAAGAATGATGGTAGAATTGCGATATAATCAAACGCAATTACGATAAAAGAAATATTATTCGACAATATGAAAGCTTAACAGCACTTCATCTAAAATAAATGAGTAAATAAGAGTACTTAAGTAGGTTATAAAATACATGTATAAATGCTCGGATCATTCTGCCTAAAGATAAATCGATAAAGAAGATAATTTATTTAAGTATAAAAGAATAGGAATTAATTTTGATATATTTTGATAATTGAGAACAAAATGATCAATGAATATGTAGACTGATTTGGTTTTCAAAGAGTTACCTAATTACAAAACCGTACACAAAGTAAGTTTCTGCATGTTTTGCTAATGTTTTCTTTTTAACTGGCATTTTTAATGTGCTTCTTTCTGTCAAGTACTAATATGGTAATTTTCTAAGCGTAATTTAGATGTGTCACAAGACCGAAAGTATGCGGGTACCCAGTGAGGATCGAACTCACTACTCAGTTGTAATTACGCTTGCAAAGCATTACACAACGCTGGGGTGCCCCTGCTAAGTACTAATATGAGAGCCGAAGATGAAGATACATTAAGTGCAGAGATAAACTGAAATGTTTATATATCATATATTATTTTTTTAAATATATAAGCGTGAGCTTATTAGTGTGGTTCTTTGTTATAAAGCAGGCGTGTATTACTTCTCTTTCTGTTGCTTTTCATCTTCTTTTTTCCTTTTTAGTGTTGCTATTTTTCTTTTACTTTGGTTTATTTTTGTCACCTTCCTCTATTTTGCCTCTTTTTCTCAATTCCTTCTTTCTCCTTTTTTTTCTTTCTTTTTTTTGTCTTCATCTTCTTTTTCATTTTCTCTTGTTTTTCTTTCCACTTTCACTTTTTACATTTACGCTCCTTTTTTTCTATTTTCCCTTTCGCTATTTTTTTTTCTATTTTTCTTTTCATTTTTTTCTCTTTCTTTCATTCATTTGTATTTCCACTGTTTTTTCTCTTCTGTCTTTCTTTCTTTATTCACTGTTCTCTTCTTTTTTTTTTCAAATATTTTTCTTTTATTTTCCTTTTTGCCCTTTTTTTTGTTTTCCTTTCTCACGTTTTTATTTCATTTTTTCTTCTTTTAACTTTCTCTTTCTTTTCTTTTCTCCTTTTCATTCTTCTTTTCTCACTTTCTTTTTGTTTCTTGCCTTCCCTTTTTATTAGTTTTTCTCTTCAGTTTTCTCTTATTTTCCCCTTTTCTCTCTTTCTTTCTTTTCTTTTCTTTTTTCTATTCTTTCTTTCTCTTATTTTCCTATTTTAACACTGCATGAATTTAAGCGTGTTTCTAGATTGGCATCTCAGTCCCACCCTTTCACTGTCGAAAAGGTTAAATGTAGCCGTCTCTTCTACTCCAATAGCTTCGTGTCTCGCACTTCCCGTCTGTAGAACTCCCTTCCTCTTATTTGCTTCCCTGATAGCTGTAACCTTCAATTATTCAAATGCAATGTCAGTCGACATCTTCAGATGCCTTGATCTAATTCCCCGTCCTTCTCTTCATCCTTTCCTCTATCATATATCTTTACTCTTGCTCACACTCTCTGTAACCGGTTGCGTGCTAGTGGCACTCTCGCCTTGCTTGGGGTGAAATGCTTTAAAAAAATAAATATTAAATGTACTCGAGTGAAATCTTTGTTCATTTATTTTAGTATTGAGAAGTTTAAAAAGATTTTAATATGTATATTCGCCTTTTCTCTCAAGTGTGTGCGCTTACTTATATATGTGTGTGCACATCTGAGTGATTTCGCATTTGTGTGTATGCTTGCATGCACGTGCGTATGCACACGCAGTAACAATCTGTCAGTAAAATCTGACTAGTAGATTGGAAGAGATGAATTAGTCGAATCCAGTTAAAACAGAGACAGTTTGAATTTGTAAACATAGCTTATGTGTTAGTATTTGAATTTGTAAACATAGCTTATGAGTGAGCTAATGTTTGAATTTGTAAACATAGCTTGTGAGTGAGCTAATGTTTGAATTTGGAAACATATGTTAGGAGTTTGTGTTTGAATTTGTAAGCATAGTTTATGAGTGAGCTAGTGTTTGAATTTGTAAACATAGTTTATGAGTTAGTTTTTGAATTTGTAAACATAGTTTATGAGTTAGTTGTTTATTCTCAATTATATTATCAAAGGGATAATTTAATTTATTGGGTTTTATAATGAATGACCGATTTTGTTGAATAAGCTGATATATCTCAAAGCGCAGCTCTCCTTTTGTGTCAAATGTGTATAGGTTTCATATGCTTCGATAGATAATTGAAAATTAAAATCTTTTTAATTTCTTTCAAACAAAATCCGTTGAGGTTGAAATAACACCAAAAATCGTAAAATTTAAAAGGACAGTAAAGATTTATTTTAAATGGGGTTCTGATTATGGAGCTCATTCTTTTCATCGATTTTATTTTTTGCAGAAAAGTTTAGCCGATATTTTATTTAGGTATGTCTACAACTTCGCTGACGAAAAAAAGGCCCCAAACTTGATTAAACAATTTTTATTGTCTAAATATTTATGTAATTATTAAGATGAAAGACCAAAGTATTTTGTGAGTATTTTTTAATTTTTTAATCCTATCTAGCACGTCCAAAATTTTAGCTAAAATCTTGCTTATTTTGAGTTATCAAAATTGACGTAAAATCAATCATGTCACTCATTATTGACAGTTTTGTAAACAAAAATTAAATTTTCCGTTTAAAAATCTCGTAAAATTCAATTATACTTTTTTCAAAAGTCATTTTAAGAAAATTAGAAAATTTAGAGTATACTTAATGTAATTTGAAAGGACTTTACTTACAGTTTTAGGAAAAAAAAATTTAAGAGAGACATGTCCAACCGTGGTGATTGATTTTGGGAGGTATAAACCGATGTACATCAATGTATCGATAACTTACGTCACGGGAATTTATCAGATGGTAGGACAGAAGTGACAAAATTATAAGTGAACCGAGTTAGTAGAGTTAAATAAAAAAAATACACTTTCATAATTTTTTTTTTTACATTACGTTTGAAGATTTATGGAATAAAAATAACATTTAAAATACGAAAAAATGCATTTAGAATTTAAATTTTATAACAAACAAAATACAGTAATCTAATTATTACGTAGACGTATTTTTTATGGTATTTTTTTAAAGTTTTATATTTGAGGCCTTTTTCCTTCATGCTATGCTGTTTTTTGTTTTTTAGGTGAATGCGAAAATTTGCGTATACGTAATATTATTTTAAAATGTTTCAAAATTTCAATTTTGTGCTTTTTGTTTCTTGATTTATCCTGAAATTTGCTACTCAAATAAAAAAGGGCATGTTAATAATAGAGAAATAAAGAAATTCAACAATAATATTATCAACCATAATTCTAATATACTTAGCGAGAAGGGTGGAATTTAGAATGCTTGTGGGGCCTGTTATACAATAACTACATCATTTTATTTTGAACATTTGCAGCTTGTTAGAATTACTGTTAAGATTCGAATAATTATCATCAGTGACAGATATTTACAAATTTGTCAACTTTAATGACTATAATATGAAATTGGAAACATTCAACTATTATCACGTAATACTTGTAATACTAGAGTACACAATATACATGATGCCGCCCACACAAGCAGAAAAAGGAGATAAACGGAAGAATGAAGATGTACACACTATATTATTTCAAATTTTAATTTGCAAGGGAATATTTTCATAATAAAATTGGCATCAACCAACCAATTTTGGTAAGGCTTTCAAGATATATTCATACAAGTATAATTCGGGTTACATCGTTTCGCGTTAAGTCGTTCTCGATTATACGTCGTTTGTCAAAAAAATATATGAGAAAAAAAATCATGTTTAAGTCCTTTTATTCGACTTTACGTCTGTCAGCCACAAATATTGAAGTCAATATCACTAGAAAAGTGTTAAAAGCACAAACAATCATGTTACTGTACAATAAATAAGAATAAAAGTGTATAAAATCATATCAAAATACGTACATTTACAGTAAATGTTAATATAAGCATTTACTATTGCAAAATAATTTTAATGACTGTATTTGTTATTTAATCATACAATATCATTTTAGTTTATAATATCTTAGAGTAAACCACATTCACAAATAAAGAGTCTGTGATGTACTGTAAAGATTGCCAAATTGCAAATATCTACATTTACAAGTATGTACGTACATGTATTTGTAAATTTAGATTACTTTTTCTGTACTATATTAAAAATTAAATTTATTTTGTTTGTAAGCTTAAAATAGATATTGACCATATATTATTAAAAATGCATTTATAAATCAAATACAGAAATGGGAATGGTTGTTTGTAGTTTAGCTTAGTGACAAGTAAATTCGACTTAAGTCGTTTTTCGACCTACGTCGCCTCTCCGGGAACAAATTACCGATGTAAGGTGAGGCTGTGGTGAACAAAACAAGATCTTGATTTAAAATTCAAATGCTAAGTACTGACTTATTGATTTTGTTAGAAATTAAAAAGACTCGAAATATCAAACTTTGCTTAACACACACGGGAAAGCAAATCCAAAACAAAACTCGTGAAATTGATGCTAAATGTTTTCCCAAATGACTTTTACAAGCCCCACAAACAAAATAAAAGACGGGCAATTTCGCCTGTCTCCAGAGAGAAGGAGACGAGTGTACCAACGTCAAGCGATCGTTATTATTATCTCTACCATTCTCCCTCACCTCCTTTATACTTGATAAACGAACGGAACATTTTAAGATTGAGCGATTACTTCAAAGACATTCCTACCCTACGATAATGCTCATACATACATACATACACCTACATATACGTTCCTGCCTACGTACACATAAATTAATTCTTGCAAGGACTACTACGAACATTTTGATAACCTTGTATCAACCAAAATACATTAATTTTATTTGTAGAGACTTTAATTGATTTATATGTATATAAATTTGTCGTTTCACTTTACAGTTTGATTTTCTTGTTTTATACCTCTCTTGTGGTGGTCTATCTAACTAACAAGGCCAAATCAAACTAATCTGTTTCAACACTCATACACTTCACTATAACTGATAACCCACTATAAGGTATACCTGAATTCTATATTTATAGGAGCAACTACTATTATTACACTATCCCAAAACATTACTCCATTATTTCATTGCTGTTTTCTAAGAGCTACTGCTTGATTATTTCCATGAAGGATCCAATCTATTGCAGCGCCATTATGGGCATCTAATGTCGCTCTACTTGCACCACGACATATTAATATTTTTTAATCAATTTCACCCCATTCAAGACAGCAAAGCCACTGAGACATAAGGGGTTACGGCGCGGAAAGAATTAGAAAACAGACACATTATTAACGATTTGATCCCTGACCACCGCTTTACCGGTGGTTTAGAAAAATGACATAATGCCCAGCCACCGGTTGAACGGTGGGTAAACACGTGTAACTATTTTTTATATCTACCGTGAAACATTACATACCATTTTGACTCAGGTGCTCAGGCAGAGGGGTTAAAATTGTTCAGGAATAGAGGGCTCAAAGGGTTCAGGAACGAGAGCAATAGAAGAGTAATCAGGAAGAGAGTAGATAACGACTGATATTTGCATTTAAATTTTTGAAGATCAAAGTTGACTGGAAAACATGGAACCGGAAGAGTATTCCACAAGCGAGAAGTGCGAGAAAAGAAACTGTTAGCATCGAACTTATGGCTATATCTAGACAATCCGACTGTAAACTGATGAAACCTTGTTGCTAATCTAGTACTGTGGTTAAATACATGAAGTCTAGATAGCATAGCGAAGAGCTCATCCGAAAAATTACCATGACAGTATTTATAGATAAGGTACAAGGAGGCAACTTTACGGCGGTATGAAAGCGACTGAAGCCGAGACACCAGGAAAGGCTAATAATATATATTCTTCTTTGGATTTTATCAAGAATCTCTAAATATACAGCAGGGACACCGAACTATATGTGGCAGGAATATTCAAAGCATGGACGAATGATAGACTTATAGATATGTAAGATAGTTTCTGGAGTGAAAAATTGTCCAGCACAACACAGTGAACCAACTTTTTAGCAGCAGATCAAGAAATGGATTCAATATAGTCTTTCCACTTCATATCAGGAGAGCATTTTAGCCAGAGAAAGAGTAACGAGTCACTCTTCTGGAGGTTAGCATCAGCATCAGTCTCTTAGATGATTAATGGAGAGCTGTTTCGTTTTAGAGGTATTAAAATTAAGAAGTCGTTTATTTGCCCCAGTTGAGAACAATGTAGGTGTTGTGGTAGGATCCACCTAATTTGCATAGTGGAGTACCGACTATATAAATATGATTGGTACCGGGAAGACATGTGAGGCGAATCAAGAGATTCAACTAGAGACTCTGCCCGACTGCGACTTAGTCAACACATTCTCCAGGAACGGTCTTCCCAGGAATATACAAAAGACTATATGTAAATATTGTGTACACTTTCTTGTTTCAATACATTTTGTTCTAAGTACATTTTGTGTTGCATTATCATTCCATGCATTAGTCAAGTTTCAACAGTAGGTCATTTTTTTTTTAGATCAGCTGCCAATTTGATCTTATCGAACTGATCACACTTACTATTTAGACTCGAGTAAATGGTTGTCTCATCAGCATAGATCCCACGTTGAGAGCTGATGCCGCGAGGAAGATCACTGATGAAAATTAAGGACAAATTAGAATCAAGGATAGAACCGGGGGGGTACCTGCATTAGTACAAAAGGATTTAGAAGAGTGGCCATTCAAGACAACTTTCATTTTTCGATTCGATAAGAAAGATTGAATCAATTTAAAAATTCGCCCGGAGACACTATAACCTTTCATTTAAAGAAGACTGGCATGCCTAAGCTTGTCGAGCCCTTTCGAGATGTCCAAATCAATAGCCCGAGGTTCACCATTCTTATCTATAGCTTGTTAGAATATTTCATCAATAATTTTTAATACATCAGCATTTGACCTAGAGAAACGATAGTCATATTGCTTGTCTGAAATAAGGCCCTGAGGTGTGAGGTGCTTAACCAATTCAGCACTGATTAGGGCCTCTAGTTAAGATTGTTGTATTATCTGGTGTTTCCGAGAAGGAACAAAAGCATTTATGCCGGCTTTGACTCAAGAAGGAACATCACTGGTACAATTCTCAATAGGAAGGCTAAGAATGTCTTCCGAAAATCTTATAAATTCTCATCTTATATTTGCCTTCGCGAAGCCAGTGTCTTTAAATATTTTCTGGGTGGTCAATCTGATTTTCCTGTTTCTCACCTTTCTGAAATCTCTTGCGGAATTCTTAAAACTTGTTTTTTCATCGTCATATTTATCCGTTTTCTTTTTATTGTTCGATTTTTTTCAACTATTTCGCAATTTCCAACAATGTGTTTACCTCAATCAGTTTATTTTACTATAACTTGTTTCTCTTTTGAAATGATATCCTATGACCTCTGGTAATGTTTATATATCTGAAATAAAGCATCCTTAAGTATACTATTACATATTTATTTGCAATATGAATAACACAAATCCCAAACCATCAAATAAGTTATCGTAAATAAAGGGTGTTTCATTAAGACGGATCAAAGTCAGCAGTAAATAAATCAGTGTTATTGGTGAAAACTTATTTATTTCTCTATTGGATCATGTCATTTAAGTAATGGCAATTACGTGTGAAAAATAATATTGCCCAAATATCCGCTAAGGCTTCGGCAGCACACCTCCACTCGATGGTCAAAATCTTTGATGACGTCTTTGCATAATTGCTCTTCGATCTCACCACTACGCCTTATTATCTCATCGTTTAGATGTTGAATTGTTGTTAGCTTGTTGGCATAGACCTAAATTTTGAGATTACCCCAAAGGAAGAAATCTAAAGGCGTCATGTCGCACGATCGTGGTGGCCAATTGACTTTGCTATTTCGAGAGATGATGCGACCTGGCAACTTGCCGTTCAAATTCTGTTTAGACATCCATTTTTGTAATAGGCTCCGATAACTTTAGCACATTTCATTGTTAATCTTTCCATGCTTGAAATTACCAGAAGTTGTTAAATCTGAAAGAAAAAGATCATTAGACACTTAAACTTAATTCACATTAAAATCGGTCCAGGTTATTGGAACAACCTTTATTTATAATAAAAACAGATATTATTAGCTGAAATTCAGACTGTATATTATTATATATCTCGAAGATTTTACTAGTATCGATTCTTTAACATGAATGTTATTGTACAAATTGACTTACATAATAACAGAGACAGACATTGTGTATATTGATCAATATAAATGATACCTGTATATATTTGCCTTCGCTTGGGCTCTTCGACTTGGTGTAATGGTTAGAAATCTTGTTTTTCTAGATCAGTTACGACTGAATAGTGAGTTCGATCCTCACTAGATGCTGCACAATTTGGGCCTTGTGACACATCTAAACTACGCTTGGAAAATCGCTATATTTGCTTTCAACACTAGGGAATATCTATAATGAAATCTCATTCGGTTAAATGCACTGACAAGGAAGGAGGTTGTATTAAAAATAACTATTTAAGCGTATAGTAATGTCTCTTTTTGTTGTGATGGTATAACCCAACTTCCCCATTCACGATAATGGACGGACTGTTTGCCGATTAAGTACGACCGCAGCAGACAGTCAAGGGCGACTTCGTTTGTTAACACCTATTGAGGTTTAGCATACTCTCGACTCTGTCTCTGGACTACATCCGATTATAAACTTATTATTGAAAACCTACATTCGGGTTACTTTGTTTATTATATCTTGCACGAGATATAACACTTTTCATCTTAGACTACTAACTTATTGACTTACTCATGTATATATAATTTGGTCAGTAGATTTGTCTGCGAATGTATATTATGTTAACACATATTCAAACTTATAAGTTAATAGTAATATTTGTGTACATGGAGATATTGCCTCAATAGTATCTTCTGTATTTCACCGAAAATTACGTATTATTAAATCTCAACAGTTCGGGATTTTTTTTTTCACGTCAACATTGTCTGAAAAATTTTGCTTGTGCCTGGAATTTCTAATTCTTCTAACATTTATACAAGTCTCTTAAGTAAATAAGATTATTTTCAAATACATATAAGGCCATTTTGTTATTGTCCTTATTAAAAATTCCTAAATAATAAATAAAAGGAGAGTCGCCTTTGTGAAAACATTAGTAAAAAAATATATAAACAAAACGAAATAAACGTTACAACGCGAGAATATATTTTTACATACAGTGTAACGGGATATTTTTTGTCGGTTCAGAGTACTCCCGGGCAGGTTTGCGATGAAAACTTTCGCCAGTTTGTTCACTGCACGTTTCAAGACAATCACTCCTAATTCAATTCATATTTTTCTTCTATCTCTTAACTAGGAAAGGAAATAAAAAATCGGAGTAAGAGAGGTAAGTTTAAGAGTAGGATTAGCCTCAAATACATGCGTTAGGGTAGAGTTAGTTAGGCAACTAACAGTATGATATCATCTATTAACTTTTAACTAGTGTTATGAATAATCAAGAGTGGTCTCCTCTTGTTTTGTTGTTCACCTCTTTGAGAGAATTATTTCTGTTTACTGGGACTGTAAAAGGACACTATACGCGAACCTTGTATTCTCAGTGGAATAAAGCTTTCTTAAAGCCTACACCTGTGTACATTTGTCATTACAACTAGTATGAGTTCAAATACCCTCTATAAGAATAAAATCGCCGTGATTACTCTTATCACATAAAATTAAGAACAATTAAATGGAGATGGAATCCCAGATGTGGGATTAACTTCAAATATATTTGGGCATACAGCTTAGGAATCTGATTTGTGTAATATTAGCTATTAAGTTTTGACTTATAAGTTACGATACCGCTTATCAACTACAAAAAGAAGCGTAAAATGAATTGTCACAACAGATTTTTCCCGTTATTTATTTTAAGATAGGTACGCAAAAAAGACAATTTAATAGACTCACTAAAATAACCAGTTAGACTGCAAATTGAATAAATGCATCTATCTCTGATCATAATTTTTTAAATTAATCAAAAATTGAAAAGTACAACTTAATTGCAACAAGTAGACTTGAACAGGGAAGGTTAATATTATTATTATTATTATTAATAATAATAATAATAATAATAATAATGATAATAATAATAATAATGCTTTAGCCACTGAGCCCAGTGGATAAATGCGTTGGCTGATGTAATCAGAAAAGTGATTTGACCCAAATTGTTGCAAGTTCAACACCTGGCCACAGCAGAGGGAACAAGAAAGTTGAGTTACTAAAGGGAATTAAATGAAACTGATATGTCAAAAAAAGTACGTCACGTGGAATTACAACAATATACCACCGTGCACTAAATAAAGGGTTCGAATCAAAATTGCAACGTATATAACCTGAAGAAGGATGGGGCGTACAATGTCAGAAACGTCGCGAATATGGCAATAAATATGAGGACAACAGTTCGAACGATGTGACTAGTGTAAATACTAGATGAGATTTCAAGAAATTCAAACATGGAAAGCTGGAAGATCAAGCGGAAATATAAAATTAAAATAGTAAATGAAATTCCACCAATCAAGGAAATACTTAAACAGAAACTGCAATTAAAGGCACGGAGAACAAGACGATATGAAAAGCGTTGTAGGTTCTATCGACAAATTAAGATATTTCAAACGGACTTCAAAAATTTTTACATGGAATTTGAAAAGAAGTTATAGATGTAAAAAAATAAAATCTGCCATCTATTGATGAAGTTAAACATTTTGGCATAATATTTAGAGCAGCCCAAAGGAATATAATCCCAATGCAGAGTGTATCAAACGGGAACAAGAAAGAATGAAGGAAAAATCTGTACAAGAATGGAAAAATATAGCCAAGAATAAGGCAAGTTTGTAACAAAATCCTAAGAATTGAAATCCCAAGGAAATGACATGGTACCCAGCTTTTGCTTCTATCATCTGTCATAGACCTATACAACTCTTGTGCAAACTTTATCAATGCTAATTAATAACCCTGTTAAAATTTCAGAATAGGACACTGAAGATATTACATATCTCTTAACAAAAACCGGCGAAATATTTAGAGCAGCCCAAAGGAATATAATCCCAATGCAGAGTGTATCAAACGGGAACAAGAAAGAATGAAGGAAAAATCTGTACAAGAATGGAAAAATATAGCCAAGAATAAGGCAAGTTTGTAACAAAATCCTAAGAATTGAAATCCCTAGGAAATGACATGGTACCCAGCTTTTGCTTCTATCATCTGTCATAGACCTATACAACTCTTGTGCAAACTTTATCAATGCTAATTAATAACCCTGTTAAAATTTCAGAATAGGACACTGAAGATATTACATATCTCTTAACAAAAACCGGCGAAACAGATAATCCAAAATAACATGTCTCTCGACTGCAAATATATTGATCACGTCTGTCCTGATGAATAGTACTTACTTCTTTCTCGATGAAAACAACATTCTTCCCCTGGAAAAAAAGAGATGTCGAAGAGGTTCATATAGTTGCAAAGATCAACTACTAATAAATAAAATTATTCTGCAAAAATTGCAGGAAAAAAGTTAGAAATCTCAGCACAGATTTGATAGATTACTGTAAAGCATTTGATAGTGTGCCACACATTTTGGATCCTTATGACTTTGGAAATGTACAAAGTCTCTTCGTTGATAGTTTCGTTAAATGTAGACTCGGAATGTGCAAAACAACATTATACTACACTCCAATGGCACTGCCACTTCCAATCGACTGAATACCAGACGAGGAATCTTTCAAAAACATACTGTTTTTGTGATCTTTGATCACGATGTTTGAGCGATTAGCATTGATTGTTCTGTTTGTTTGAATTGTAAATATTTCATAAGATTGTTACAGTTCCTATGTCTGTTACTGGGTCTGGGTGGTGTTCAAACCAGTTTCGTGCAGTTTCTTTCCCGTACAAACTCGGTACTGCCGAATTATATTGGGTGCTAATACTGTGCAATTTGGTACAAATGGTAAAATGTTTCTGGATATTTATCACAGAGTTTGCATTTCAAGTTAACAAAATTTTTCAGTGTATGCTTGATAATTTCTAGTTAGCAAGCATTATTCCAGTGTAGCAAGAATAAAACCTTCGGTTTCAGCTTTTAACCCTGCACCCCGTAACCACTGATGGGTACGGGGTTTGTCTATACCAGCTTGTTTGATACGGCAAAGTATTGACCATGAAAATGGTTATCTTGCCATCGTTTCTGCTTTTGGTACATTGCATTTGCTTTTCTTTTTTAGGTCCTTTGAATCTGCAGTAGGTTTATTAGGGTTTACTTTCACTTCTTGACCCACTTGAAATTCCATTTTGAATTTGTTAGCTTCCGTTATTACTGAATAAAGTTTATTATTTCTTCCGGGTTCTTTAACACTGATCATAATCCAGTCTTCTGTAGTTTCTAAGTATCTTTAAAGACTGTTGTAGGTTTGTAAGACAATTCGAGATCTGTTAAACTAATCCTCTGCAACCTTTGAATCTGGATGCATACGGACGATCAACATCGGCCTTAGGAAGATGCACACGATGGAAAATAAGAAGCTTTTTCGTTTTGAGATCTATTCGCTTTATGTCAGCTATGGTCCAATTCTGGAATTGTATTGCAACACAAGGACAGAGAATCTTTTATAGCTTATACTCTGTTTTGTTAATTCAACTCGGCATCTGACACCAGATACATACGCCTGTAGTATTCTATTCTGACATTATCCTTCATTTGGGTATGCTATATTCACCTCCTCTAACTCTTTCAATTCTCGGTAGTGGATGCGCACTGCTGATGAGGCCCAAATATAGTACGAAACGGTCGTCCAGTGCTTTCTGCATCTGTTGAGGTTTCTTCTAGACTGCATGAATTACTCAATTATATATATATATATATATATATATATATATATATATATATATATATATATAAGCTCTTCTTGTTCCAGTTCCCTAATCTCTTTGACAAAATCTAGATCTATAGAGAGTATTTCTGTAATTCTTCCTTTCTTGAATGTTACTTTTGCATATTAATCTAATCCGAACTTCATACCGATGTCATCACCGAAACGTTACAATATTGAACAGACCCGCCAACTCACTGTCGTCTCTGGCAAAACGTTAAAGGTCATCCATTTAGAATATGTGATTAAATACTTTATTTTGTATCTATGTTTATTACTGTTTAGTTTATGCAAAAGGGGGATGAAGGACATATAGAACAGAAGGGCTGACAGAGAGTCTCATTGAAAGATTCATCGTCGGATATTCAAACGATTCGTGTGCCTTTGCGTGCGATTTATGTATAATGTGGTTTTTCTCAGTCGTATGCTATATTTGAGGAAATTTACTATCACCGAGGAGACTCTATACGTTTCCAAAACCCTAAAGATCCAAGTCTGTTGCACACTATCAAAGGTTCGATGGTAATCTATCCAAGCTGTATTGATATTTCTATCGTTTTCCCTGTAATTTCCTAGGATCATTTCATTTATTATTATTAATTTTATTTTATTTCCTTTGATTTCTGATGTGTATTTATTTCTATCCGGATCCCGCCGAGGGACCTAAGGTTAGAAATGGCATCATGACATTTCCACTGGGAAAAAATGCATACACAAAGCCCTTCGTAATGTGTGGGCTGTACTTGTGAGAACAATCTTTTTGTATTTCTTTAAGACATAGGCTTCCAGGGATCCCTTCAATTAGTCTACTGGAATCTTTTCCAACCAATCCGAGGACTCCAACTACAACTTGGATTGTTGATGTTCCCATGTGCCTCATTATTATTATTATTATTATTATTATTATTAACTTTCCACATAAGATGTATGGGATGACTTTCGTTGTAAATCAAGTGAGAGCAAATCTCCGAAAATCCTCATCTCACTCTTCTTTATTCTAAGAAATTTTAGGTGTTTTATACTACAATTCACACATTTCAAGTTAAATCCACTCAAGTTAAAATTTTACTGCTACAATGAAGAAAATGTGAGTGATATGACTGGAAGAGGAGATGGTGAGAAAGTTATGAGGATAAGGTGGATAGATAACGATTGTATCCTGGATAGCGGCCACGCGACAGACTGTTCCACAAAGTGGAAATTCTTGGAAAAAAGCTGTCTGAGTGGAACATTTTTCTTATAATTGGAACACAGAAGTGAGGGTCATTTGACTTCGGAGAAGTAGCAAAGTGTGTCCTAGCTGTACAGGTTTGGACTGGTGAAACTAAAGAAAGAATCTCATCTGATATAAGCCATGGTATAAAAGTAAACAAGCGGTATGATTACAATGCTATGTCTGTAGGAAAGACGATTTAGAGTTTGTGGAATAAGTTTCCCTCCAGAAGACCACGTAAACGATTTTGAATTCTATCAAGGCTGTCAAGTGAAGATTGAGCAGGTCTAGTCCAGATATCACAGCAATACTTCATTTGTTGGTCTAGAGTGACTCCTGTAACGATTAAGCATAGACAAAGGTGCCTGGTACTTACCGATTATTTTCCCTATTTTGGAAAAGAGTTTGCTGATTACAATAAAAAGTCTGATGGAGTGATATTACGACAAGGATGAACGCTTACTTTTGTGTCGTGTTTTTTTGTTTTTTTTTTGTTTTTTTTTGTTTTGTTTTTTCAGGAGGTGGACGACCATAGCTCTCTAAAACCTCCAATCTATTGTAGCCCTTAGCAACCTTTATCCCCTTGCCAAACCTCCCATTAGCATTCCCGTAACTCAGTAAGGCTATGTACGAATGCAAACAGACTAATATTCTTGATTTCCCTTAAAATATTTATTTATTTAAGATGCATAAATATTACTGAGTGTTATTAAAACCGTTTCTTTTTTTCAATGAAGAAAGACAAGAATTAACACAAAATTGAAGTAAACTTTTACTTTCATATTTGTGATAAAAAATTGAATCCATATCTGTAATAAGACAAAAATAAACATAATAGGCAGGAGTTTTTAAGATATCTTTGCAGTTTTTACGTTTGCAGAATTAGTTTGTCATCTAGCAATTAATAGTGATCGTGTGTAATTAACAGTAGCGTTAAAAATATTAATTTGCAACAAATTGAAACATAAGCAAAGGCTTAAAAGTTTCTAAATGTAAGAAAAGGAATTTAATTATAATTTTTGTTTACAAGGATAATTTTCATAGCGAAGATGCACAAAAATAATTCAGCGATAAACTTCAGTCAATTCCTGCTTACAAATCACGCTTTTAAGGATCATGTTAAAATTATAATGACTGTTCTGCAAGCTGTTATCTTCTAGGACACATAGCACAGTGAATAAAGTTAGATCCAGTGATAGGACCAAAAGAGTGTGAGTTCAATACCCGGTTAAGTCAGTGGGGAACTTTCAGAGGGAAAATTAACAGGAGATAAATGATAATTGACACCCATTAAACATGGCACGTGAAACTAGATCAGTCTACCCAGTGAGCGAAATAAAGGGTTCAGTTCGATATTCCAACCACCTGAAGAAGGCCAGAGCGTACAACGGCTGAAACGTTGAAATAAATATGGCGACAAAGATGAGGACAATAGTCCGAATAATGTCAATAGTAAAAATAAACTTTATTAAAATTTTGTGTTTTCATTCATTCTCACTTGTTCACTGACACTCTTACATAACCACATAGCTATATTCAATAATTGTGTAACCAGTGTCATGTTGAAAATGATAGCTACCCTCTCGTAAAACTGCACATGTCAGTGTTAGGAGTATAAAAACTTGTAAATTTAACTCGAGATTAATTATTTTGATATCAAATGTCGCAGTTATGGGTATGAAGAAAAATTTGACAAGGGCTGACTGTTCTGCAGGCTGTTATCTTCAAGGTTTAATAAGTTTAGCTATATTCAATGTGTAACCAGTGCCATGTTGAAAATGATAGCTACCCTCTCGTAAAACTGCACATGTCAGTGTTAGGACTATAAAAACTTGTAAATTTAACTCAAGATTAATTATTTTGATATCGAATGCCGCAGTTATGGGTAAGAGGAAAAATTTGATAGGGGCTAAATTGTTATCGCCAGACGACTTAGTCAGTTTCCGAAATGGCACGGCTACGTTCTGCCGCGTACCTATCGACAGTAACGTGAGATTGGAAAAACCATCAGCCAACGATGAATCATTGGATGGACAAGACTTCTGAATGGGAAAAGAAAATGGAAGCTTTTCTGTTTACTACGGCAAGTACTTCATTTAGCTTTAATGATTGTGAGGAAATATATCCTTATTGTCTGTGAATCTTCATAGCTGCTGACCAGTCAGAATCATGCGAGCCAATTGGAAAGTGTCTCCATTCATACACGGGCGTCGATACTTGGCTTTCTATTAATATAAAACACCGTTCTCTCCGGTGATCTTCGCATTTTTTTATTATAGTAGACGCCTCATCATTCTTGGAAAGTCATGACAACAATGTGCATTGTGGAAAAGGAAAGGAAGGTGAATACAATATGGTGGCTTGGACAACGGTCTGCTGGATTATATCATTCAAATGACAAATAAATTGTTTCGTACTGTACATTATTGAACACTAAGTTCATATAAATAGATTTCTACCGTGGATGTGTCATCTTCCAGCTGTATTATGCGCCTTAACACTCTATACTAATCGATGAAAAAGTTCTCTCTAAAGAATACGTACCTTGCAGCAGTTAAAGGATCTGTTAATATGCTGGTACCACAACAGCAAAAAGATTTCAAATTCGTGTATAATTCTTGGCTGATCAGATAAGGAGGAGGAAAGAGATACATTTTGTACGTATGTACCACAAAACACAGGTATTGCAACCTCCAACGTCCAACAGCAAGGCTTCTGATCAGGAGGTTTTGAGGTGCGTGGAACCACCTCTTAATTGCTGGTGTTCCTAGTCCACGCTGACCCGGGGTGGTCAGCACCTGTTAGGGTCGCAATTATTGGGAAATAGTTAACACGCAAGCTGGGTTCAAAACACTATTAAAGTGTAAAAATAGATTTTAATACAAGCAATACATTTTTGAAGAAAAGCATTTTGCCAGCAATACATTTTTGATGAAAAACAATATTACCAGCAATATATTTTTGAAGGAAAAAATATTAACAACAATACATTTTTGAAAGGAAAATATAACCAGGAATACATTTCGAAAGAAAAATGTTAACAGCGATTCATTTTTACAGGAAAAAGTTTTACCAGTGATAAATTTTTGATGAAAAACAATATTATCAGCAATACATTTTTGAAGGAAAAAATATTACCAGCAATACATTTTTGAAGAAAAAAATCTTTTACCAGCAATACATTTTTGAAGAAAAAAATCTTTTACCAGCAATACATTTTAGATGAAAAACAATATTACCAGCAATACATTTTTGAAGGAAAAAATATTACCAGCAATACATTTTTGATGTAAAACAATATTACCAGCAATACATTTTTGAAGAAAAAATATATTACCAGCAATACATTTTTGAAGGAAACAATATTACCAGCAATACATTTTTGATGAAAAACAATATTACCAGCAATACATTTTTGAAGAAAAAAAATATTACCAACAATACATTTTTGAAGGAAAAATATTACCAGCAATAAGTTTTTTGAAAAATATTACCAGTAATAAAAATCTTGTCGACATTAAATAACCCATTGACGTTCATATGCTGTAAAAGAAAACAAACCAAACCAAACAAGCCAAACCAAGGAAAGTAATAACACTATTGCAAGTTATGTTTAATTCGAAACAGTTAAAAAATTAGCAAAATCTTCTTAATGAACTACTTTGTGCATTATTTTTCATTTTCATCTGTTTTAATTAAAAGCCACAAATTTTATACTGGTTTAATATATGAAGGCGCTAAGTTGCATACATTACTTTTCTGTCTTTGAAATCTCTTTGAGAAAAAGAGCAATAATCAGGTTTACAGAATGGACACACTCTTTAGCTTCTTGCTTTCGACCTGTTCAGTTAAAAACACCATTATCAACATACAAGGGGAGTTCTACTGTTAACAATACTAGCCTAAAATATTACTTCACCTTTCTCTCTTTCCTTATTAATCGAATTGAGATACTATCTGCATGAAAGACTCAACCTGTAGCCTCGGCTTTACAGTTATTAGAATTTAATACTGACAAATCAATTTTCATGCACTGATTCGCCAAACTTGAACATTTCTCATTTTAACTGCCAACTTAAAAGTGGTAGTTTTGGTTGTTTTTATGTATATAGCAAATACTCTTAACATTTTACATTCCTTTCTCTTTGTTTACATTGATAAAACCATATTCTTCAAATATATTTCTGTTGGTCAATACGCTTTTCTTATAATGCTTTTAGTTTTCTTTTTGCTTCCATGTTCTTATCTTTCCAAAGTTTTTAATTTTTTTTTCTGTAATTTCTTTAGAGTTTTCTCACTGTACAATATTCTGTTTGCATCAATCAAAACCTTCAAAATACCTTGTTTCTTTTTAGTTTAATTCTACATAATGACTCATGATAATATATATATATATATATATATATATATATATATATATATCATTTTAATTTCAAAAGACGCGATGATGTTACTTTCGAACATCATTGTTCATCTTCAAGGTAAAATTTTTTTAACAATGTCTTATATATATGTAGAGTCAATTTTTTTAAACCGTTTGCAAATATATATATATATATATATATATATATATATATATATATGAAAAAATATTGATATCAATAACTTTACACATACGAGGGTAAGTCAAGACTCCGATTAATTTCATCCCTTGACGCAAATTCCGACCAGAGAAATCGGATCACTGCTCATTGTTCTTCCTTGGTGCACACTGCTAGCCCAGCGGCCATGTTCGCTCTATAACAGCAGCAAGAAAATCAGAACGATCATGCTCAAACCTCGATCACGTGACCACAGTAGTCCCAACTATAAGTCCGGCATGAGCAGAAGGCCGTGTGACAAACCTGAAGATATTTTATGGCGAAAGTGCGGATAATTTTTGACTTACCCTTGTACATATATATTTATGTACAATTTGATAAAGAGCTCACGTCTTGCATAATATAATATCACACTAGTAAATAAGTTATTGCATATATTTGTAATTTAAAACGGATATTGTAAACAGACATTCACGTGGTATTTTATTATATAAATATTAGTATATCATGATATTTTCACTAATATCGGTTGGCTAATAATTTTTTCGTGAAAACTTTGTCTTTCATAATGAAATCTGGTAATATACGTGAAACAAATTTAAATGTTTATGTGCACTTTAACACATCTGTTAGTCTAGACCTTTTCTGTAGAAATACCTGTGTATATATGTTTATCTAAAGTCTCCTTATGTAACATCTGGAGATTGAGTGATTCTTGTTTGAAGGAATGAACTGAAGAAACGGAAATTACAAGCATTTTATTATTCTGCAATTTTATCAACTTAACTGACTTTTTATTATTGACGAAAACAATTTCCTCACTTTGAATTTTTAATTCTCTTACGACATATAATATTCAATTTACATCAGACTATAATATTGTAAATAGCTGAATATGTGTGTCTATTCATAGCAGCAATAAAGGATTATTTAAAGCTACTGTTAAAATAAAACTCAGTGGAAGTTACTTACAGAATGACTTATCAAATTATGCCTTCATATCTACTAACACGACGATGATTTTATAATATAATGCATATATGTGCGTTAATGGGCAATTTATTTCATTCTTCTAGCTAGCGAGCTAATATTATATGTATAAGCACTGTTTTTTTTAATTCTCTATTATATTCTCAATCTATTAGAAAAAATGTTTTACGCGACAATGATAGAAATGCATAGTGTCAGACATTTTTAGTTTACTAAATTTATTTTACTTTTACAAAATTATTAATCGATTAAACTTACACTCTACTGTTCATATATATATAAATATATATATATAAATATATATATATATATATATATATATATACATACATACATATATATATATATATATATATATATATATATATATATATATATAAAAGTGAACATAGAAGTCAAGACTTAGAGGCGACAGTCTGTTTCATGCTAGATGCAATCGTCAGGCCTGACGATTGCATCTAGCATGAAACAGACTGTCGCCTCTAAGTCTTAACTTCTATGTTCACTTTTATATTTACACACGCGCTATCTCTGATATTGAGCACTTTATCCCATAAATATAGCACACTTTAAGACTAAATTTCTTCATATATATATATATATATATATATATATATAGTTAGTTAAGTCATACATTTTAGATGCATCAAGGGTGGTCTTCAGTGATGCACTGTTCTCATCGCCGATTTTGGGTTTCGCATCATATCGGCTCCAACAGCAACCCCGACCTGATTCTAGGTGAAACAGGCCGCCTCCTTGAAAGCGTCGTGCTACGCGCCGCGACATTGCAAAAAACAGTAATTACTAAACTAGTAAGGCTGGACTTCGACCGTTCTTATTGACACATGTCAGTCAGCGTCATCCAATGAAAACAGGGCTTTTCACACTCCTCTTCTATATAATGGTGTCTTATTACTACATCCGGCTTTTTTTATTTCCGGAATCCATACCGAGGTAATCTGGTATCTTTATTGCATTGTTTACGTCCGTGTTTTACCTTTTAAATACTAATCCCATATCCATCCCAAATCTTTAACTAAACCTACACTCATATCCAATTCAAAACTAATCTATACTAGAGCTTTCTCAAAATAAATTCTCTAAAAACAAAAAAAAACTCATACACGTTTGTAATTTACCGACTAAAAAAAATAAATAAATAATTATGCTATCTACTCAATTAAGTAATCTATGCTCATATTTACAATCTGATATATATTTCTCAAAATAAATCTACTCAATTAGTGCCAGCATCAACTCCCCATTTTTCCAGACTATTATTACTAAGAAACTATATCTTTCTCCCCCGTTCCATTCTTAATAAACTGCAATTAGGCTTATGTACGGAAATAAAACCGCGAGTAAGCGTTAAAAAAATATTAATGCCAATCAGAAACCGAAAAGTCAGGTGAAGAAAAAAAAAACATCCCTCCCCACATAACAATGCTTCTCAACTTAATATATTGTCTAAATATTCCCTTATAACGTATAATACGTCTCCTAATTATAATTGAGATTTCCCTTAATGTCCTCACTATTTCTTCCATGGCTCTGATCTTTTAAGCCAAATCCATTTTGTCGCAGTGAGAACCGCGTCGGTAATGTCCTTCAGCGCTCTCGCCCTAACTGCCCCCACTATGCCTATTTTTGCTATATATATATATATATATATATATATATATATATATATATAGGGGTTGGACAAAATAATTGAAACACTTGTTAAATTCAAAGAAAATTTATTTAATATGGAGTTGGTCCTCCTTTAGCCTCACATACAGCTTTAATGCGTCTAGGAATGGAATCATACAGCTTCCTGACTACACCCAGAGGACTTTTCAGCCATTCTTCCATTAACACCTGCTCCAGCTCTTTAAGACCCGACGGTGGAGGATAGCGGCTCCTAACTTGTCGCTCCAAAATGCACCACAAATGTTTAATGATATTGATATCTGGAGATTGGGGAGGCCACTCCATATGTTCTAGCTCACTTTCATGCTCATCGTACCAATTCTTAACCACTTGAGCGGTATGTGTTGGAGCATTATCGTCTTGGATGATGCAGTCACCATCAGGGAATAAAGTCTGGGCCATTGAATGAACATGATCTCCAAACGTTTTCAGGTAATCTTTGCTGTTGATTCTACCATGCAGGGCAACTATTGAACCGAGTCATTTCTATGATATGGCGACCCAAACTATCACTGATCCACCTCCATGCTTCAATGTTGGAAGAAGTCAGTCAGGGTTGTTGGCTTCTTTGGGCTGCCTCAACACATAAACTCGCCCTGAAGTTGAGAAAAGGGAAAAACTTGACTCGTCTGAGAATATGACTTGCTTCCATTGGTCTACAGACCAGGCATTGTGATCCACTGCAACCACTTCAACCAATTCTGAATGTAGCGAGTGGAAAGAAGAGGTTTCCTAATGGCAGCTCTTCCATGATATCCAACCATATAGAGCTCACGACGAACAGTTTTAGTAGAAACTGGACTATTCAGATGATTATTCAACTCGGCAGTCACTTTGGCCGCAGTAGTATAATGATTTTTCGCCACATTGCGTTTCAATGCAAGTCGGTTCCTGTCAGTAAGTTTGTAAGTCCGGCCCAAATTGCTATCCTTCCTAGAGGTTTTACTCTGTTTCTTGAATTGCGTCATAGTTCTTGAAAAACCAAACAGTTTAGCAACTTTAGTGATCGAGGCTCCTGCCATGTGAGCTCCAACAATTTGCCCATTTTCGAACTCAGAGAGGTCACGCATTTAGCTTAAATTTTACTAAATTCTAAAAATAAATAAGCCAAAGACAGTAAATTAGATGAATAAACGTATTTACAATAGATATAACCTGCAATTACGAAGTTTTAGTTAAAGTTTTTAATATAATATGTCTTTGAAATATAAGAGTGGAGTTTTGTCCAACCCCTGTATGTTTTGAACAATAAAAAATATTAAAAAATTAAAATCTTCAGACACACTGGGTTGAATATCAATATTCTTTCGTTTTTATTATCTCTGTTAGATTCCTCGACTAGTTTCGGCCAACATGGCCATCATCAGGATAAAAAAATTCTGCTTGTTAGTAGCAGTGAACTACAAAAATGAATGACTTTCTGAAGAAAATGAACTTTATCTGTAGTTTTCATTTGTTTTTGTTTTTTCTTTTAGAAAAAGATTTTATATATATATATATATATTTATTTTTCTTTTAAAAAAGATTTTATATATAAAGAGAGAGTGAAGAGAGAAGAACAATAACAAGAACAATATATAGAGAGAGAGAGAGACAGAGAGAAAGAGAGAGAAAGAGCGGTAAGAGAAGAAAAATAGAGAACAATATATATATATAGAGAGAGAGAGAGAGGCGAGAGAACAGCAATAACAAGACAACTGGGTAAATGTGTGAAAATTACGAGAGTTTTATGTATTTTTTAAATCAGGCGAGTAGAAATTCTGCCAAAATGCGCTCAATATATAAATAGACCTAAAAAAAAATTCGATAAACTAGAAAAAGTTCGAGTAACTTCTCTGATTAACCGAATCAAAGGTTTTGCGTCGAAAGACTCGCTAGGACCAGATGTTTGACACATTTATTGAACATATCAGATGTCATATTTATAATCTTTTCTAAACGAAGACCCGCCAATTCTAACTTCAAATTCTTAGATATTAAGCATTTCACCCCAAGCAAGGCAGGAGTGCCACTAGCACGCAAGGGGTTACAGACAGTGGTAGCAAGAGTAAAGGGGTGTGATAGAGGAAAGGATGAAGAGAAAGGCGGGGAATTAGATGAAGGCATCTGGAGATATCGATTGACATTGCATTTGATAATTTGGAGATTCTAGCTATCAGAGAAACAAGTAAGAGGAAAGGAGTCCCACAGACGGGAAGTGCGAGACATGAAGCTACTGGAGTAGAAGATTTTGTCGAGGACCTTAAGACGAACAGCGGGGGCTCCGGACCATATATGGCAGCAGTATTCCATGCAAGGATGAATGGTTGATTCATAGATTTAAAGGAAATATATATATATATATATATACAGTCAGAGATACTGGGTATATTTTCCATTATTTCCTTTTTGTCCATTGAGATTATTTTGTAGTCTTTGAATTTTTAGAAGATAACATTTAATGACAAGGAGGAAGTGGAGTAAGAATAAAAAATCTGTTTATAAAAGTTACTCTGTAAGTGTGAACCAAATGTTTCTTCCTATATGATTTCTTGACAACTAAATAGACATGCTAACTTAGATAACAAAATTATACATTCCAAGCCATTTCCTTAACTGTGTTGGTTAATATAATCCGATTTCCATAGCCCTTCGTATTTTCACCAATAAGTAAATATGTATTTAGGATGCAAATTTTGAATGAGATTACCACTCATGGCAACTGTCAGTTTCTAATCCAGACAATAAATCTTGAATTTAATGCTGATTTTCAAGGTATGCAATCGATTTTCATTTGATAGATTTTCCAACATCCTCTGTTACCCACCCTCCTATTTCTCCCTGAGTATTATTAAGCTGTATATGGCAAACATAGAATGCGAACTTACACCCATTGGACAAATTATTTGAAAAAACCGCTTCAGTTTCCTTCTTTCACCATACAATCAGTTTTAGACCCACCCGAGTGACAGGGTGTAATCGATTTCGATTTTTTCCTCAGATTAGGTCATTTGCAGTGGTGTGCAGTAATATGAATCTATTTTCGAGGTGTATGATGAAATTTGTTTGGCCTTGAAAAATATTGTGTCATTTGTGGTTGCAACCGATTTTTATCACGCCCAGACACTACTGTCTCGACTGTCGATTTGTTGTCCTACGGCCATTGTCTGCGATGGACGTTACTCCAAAGAAACGTACGAAAAGTGTAACATTGCACAAAAACACTGACAAGCCTTATCAGTGAGCAAATCAAGGTAAAAATAGATTGGCCCAGAAACTCTCATGGTTTAAATCTAGTCGGGAATCTGTGTTCAGTCTGCAAGGAAAGACTTTGTGGAATGGTCATACTAAATAATAACAAATGTCATGTTTCATTGGAAAATATGAAAAAAAAAACGTAAATAATAACGGAATTATTCGTTTTGTCTCAATTAATTGGCACAAGGGTGCAGAAAGGCGTATACAGTTTTCTGCTAAATGTTGTTTTCTGTCAAGATTACATTTTATTTCAAAAAGTAACCCACATGTTTATAATTCGGCACAGGTATGATACAAATTCTTCTTTTCTCTGAATGTATATATCCAAAATGAAACCAAAAGTGAAGATTATTACATCTCCCATAATTATTGTGTAATAATGTTATGGTCCAATATCCTCGCACCACTGTTATGATGCAAGGTTAGGACCCAGGTAGAACAACACGAACACAAGAGTAGAAATAACAAAGATATATTACACAGAAATAATAATACAAGATGTTGAAGGGTTAGTATGACTGTCAGTCTGGTTTGGAGTGAACTACTATTGGGTCGACTCGATTCCGTCTCGACTCGTTCCGATATTTAACAACCCCCCCACATGGGTCGTATGCGGCACAAGGCCGGTTTAATGTGGGTTCTCCGAGCCCGTAGGCTCGGCCAAAAATATGCCCATTAGAACCCGTATAAACGGGTTCAGGGACTGTCTACCTCCCCGGACGAAACTTTGCCCTGCGGCAAAGCCTCGTCAGAGTTCCTCTCTTACAAAGCAGAGAGTTCGACAGGAGTCGCGCACAGTCCGAGACTGCGGCTCGACTCGTTCCATCGTCTCTCTTGAGAGGCGCAGTTTTTATAGGGTCGTTCATTGTGTCGTTATAGGTAAGATCCCATAACAAATAAAATATTGTTATGTATTCAAATGGACATTTACTAATTAATAGAAAAGGAACAATTAATATTTAGGCAACAAATACAGTTAAAGAAACACAAGCTGAAGTTTTATTACTTAAAATTAAGTCTACAATATTTAAAGATTTTCCTGGAGAAGTTTGCACTAACTTTGTGAGGTGGACAAGTTTTACTGGTTAAGTCTTCTAACACTCGTTTGCAGATTGAGTTACTTTTGATGTGACGTTAAGTCATTTTTGAATAAGAATTGAAATTGTGTTTTTTAATCATTCAAGTGGAAGGAAGTTGCTTTTACCGCCTTTTGCCTCTATTTGCTCGAAATGTGTGGGCGTAGTTGAGTTTACTCTTTTCTTCGTTCTTGTCTTTGTGTATAAGGGTAGATGTGTGTTTCAAGATATTTATACTTCAATAGACTTTTAAATTTGATGTACCGATGGCTGCTGACAGCATGAATAAACTATGGTAAATTATATCCAGGTAGCCACTCCTAAGCTAAAATCTCCTGCTATTTGCTCAGTTCATTATAAATTCTTTTTTGCTATTACAGTCTGAAAAATATGAGCAAAGGATGAATTTTTCTTATTGATTCCCAAGCCCGACAATTAAATTATAAAAATGGGATCAGCTGTTTAAATGTGCTGTTTAAAATGTCTTTTTAAACATAATTTATGCAGACATTTTGAATAAGCAATCTTTGGAAAATGCACAGAAATAATATTGTTCTGTATCTGTCTATATTTCTGAGATGAGGTATTATGTACATTATTTACATTATTCGGACTATTGTCTTCATCCTTGTTGCCATATTTATTACAAGGTTTCGGCCGTTGTACGCTCCGGCCTTCTTCTGGTTGTTGGAATGTCGAACTGAACCCTTTATTTCGCTCACTGGGGTAAACTGTTCTAGTTCCATGTGCCATGTTTAATGGATGTCAGTTATCAGTTATCTCCTGTTAATTCCCCTCGCCAAGTTCTCCACTGCCTTAACCGGGTATAGAACTCAAAACCTTTGTCCACTCTGCCATGTGTCCTCAAGGACACATCGCACAGTGGATAAGGGCGTTAGTTAGATCCAGTGACAGGACCCAAAGAGTGTGAGTTCAATACCCGGTTAAGAACCTGAAGAAGGCCGGAGCGTACAACGACTGAAACGTTGTAATAAATATGCCAACAAGAATTAGGAAAATGGTCCGAATAATGTAAATAATGTAATATTGTTCTGTTTTCCATTTGGTTCCATTGGATCATTTTTTTTCATCATGCAAATTAAAGTTCGGTTCAGATTTAAAATAGATCTGATATTTGTTTAAAAAAGAGTGGAGAGAATGTCAAAGAAAATGGGGTAGGCATCCGAATGTATTCCTTCTTTCTTTGTGAATCTCATTAAGATACATTGCTTGTATTTAATTGTTTACTTATTTCCATTGAAATTACTATAAATGTTTTTATTCAGGTTTTTCACAGCGGTAGAAATGATGTTTTCACAGTATGATTTTTTTAAAGTTCAATACGCTTTTCATTATTCTTGGTGATGTACTAATGTTTTTGTAGGGGAGTTCTGTTTATTTCTTACATTCCCACTCATTTCAATCTTCTTTACTCTTTGGAGTTGATCAAATCAGTTTCCAATTTGTCTCTTTTCTTAAAGTCTAGATATATTTATAAAATTTTTATTTTTACTTTTATTTTATAACGATGTCTACCAGAAAAATTGACATCCAATATCTGAAAATATTGTCTTGGTTGCGATGATTGTATCTGGTTTTCATGACTAAATTAGATTTTGTGTTTGTATTTCAAAATTCCAGAGAACTGTATTCTTTTCATTCCGCTAGGCAAATATGAGTTGTGTATGTATAATTTACAGAGAGGAGTCAGCCTATTTTTATAATTTTCATCCCAATACAAGGCCCAAGAGCCATTCGAAGATAAGGTTTACTGAATGAGGTTTTCGTAAGTGTGTAAAAAGAACAAGTAAGTAGTGATTATCATGAGATATGTACACCCTTGTGCAAATTAATTGAGACAAATCGAATTTGGTTATTATTTTTCGTATTTTTCCAATGACACATGACCCAGTGCACTTTTTAGTACTTTTTATGCCTATTCAACGAAGTCTTTCCTTTCAGATTCACCACAGATTATCGACTGGATTTAAATCAGGAGAGTTTTTTTACTTTGATTTGCTCACTGATAAAGCTTGTCAGGATGTTTCTGCAGTGTTACAATTTTCGTACGCTTCCTTGGAGTAACGTCCATCGCAGACAATGGCCGTAGGACAACTAATCGACAGTCGAGACAGTAGTGTCATCATATATCTCGAAAATAGATTCATAATACTGCACACTACTGCAAATGACTTAATCTGAGAAAAAAATTGAAATCGATTACACCCTGTCACTCTAGTTGGGTCTAAAACTGGCTGTGTGGCGAAAGAAGGAAACTAAAGCGGTTATTTCAATTCATTTACACAAGGGTGTAACTGATCTAAAAAAATGACGTACAATCTGTTGTTAACTGGGGCAAGGAATGGCTTGTTAATTTTAACACTTCCAAAATGAAACTGCTCTCTTTTAATCGTCTGACATAACCTTTTTACCTTTCATCAGTATGGTTGATGTCAAACTCTAAGAGAATGACTCTTTGCACCTTCTCAGGTTAATGTTTTCTGCTGACATAAAGTGGAAAGATTATATTGAATCAATTGCTAGGTCTGCTGCTAGGAAATGTCATGCTAGACAATTTTTCTCTCCAAATTCATATTACTGCACACCACTGCAAATGACCTAATCCGAGGAAAAAAGAAATCGATTACATCCCGTCACTCGAGTGGGTCTAAAACTGACCGTAGGGTGAAAGAAAGTAAACTAAAGCTGTTGTTTTAATTAATTTGCACAAGGGTGTATTCATTTCGGTTTTCTATTGCATTTGTTATGCGCTTCAGTACACGATTTAACACACTTATTCTTTTAATATATTGTTATGGGACCTACCTTTTCGGGGTGGTAGACTGTCCCTGAACCCGTTTTTACGGATTCCAACAGGGTATATTTTTGGCCAGGACAACGGGCTCGGGAATCCCACGTTAAACTCGGCCTTATGCCACATCTATCCCTCGTTGGTGGGGGCAGTAAATATTGCTGTCCACAGTTGACAGCCTCGCTGCGACTTGTTCCAGCAAGTCAGTCGAACGCCCTGTCTCTGAGCATAGAGGGACCCGGACAAGGCTCCGCCGAAGGGCAGAGTCTCGTTCGGGGAGGTTGACAAACCCGATTCTGTTTTTACTGTTTCTACGGGCATTTTTTTGCCGAGCCTACGGGCACGGGATTACTCACGTTAAACTCGGCCTTGTGCCACATCTTTCCCTCGTGGGGAGGGGAGACAGTAAATATCGCTGTCTACAGTTGACGAGTTGACTACTGTACTTTGCCGTCAGTCGGACGTGCAACACTTTGTATTCGTTTTTTTTTTTTTTTTAATATGTTTTCACTAAGTAACTGAGTTCGAGTTTTCTTTCGGACCTATTCTGGGTCTACAACATATATTCAAGATTGTAGGATGATGATGAAGGCTATTATTTCATCTATCCATACCATAATTAAATTTGACTTCTTTATTCTAACTTCCTTCAAGGCTTTTTTATTTTAAGAAAAACAGGCCATGTGCACCGCTTGCTTTATCGATATATTTTCTGTTGATTTGATAGAAGTCATCGGCTTTCTTATGAACACTATACTTCTGTAAGTTTTCCTTTATGACAAAATCTAGATCTATTGACTTTGTTTCTGTAATTCTCCTTTACTTGAATGTTATTTACCTAGCCCGAAATAAATACCAAAGTCATCACTGAAATACATTACAGTATTGGAGATACAATTTAACTCATTGCGGTCTTTGCAGTTTGATATCCATGTAGAATAGGTTATTAAATACTTTCTTTGTTACTTTGTATCCATAGTTATTACTGTTTAGTTTATGCGGAAAAGGAAAATACGTTCAAACAGAACAATAGGAGTAATAAGGGGTTTCCTTGAAAGATTCATCGTCGGATATTCAAACAATTGGATGTGGCAGCACCATTGGTGTGATTTAGGCATAATATGGTTTTCGACAGTTCTATATTATATGTAAGGGAATTTACTATCACCGTGGAGCCTTCGTACATTTCCAAAACCTTAAGGATCTAAGACTGTGGTTTACTATCAAAACCTTTACAGCAATTAATTTAAGCGGTGCTGATTTCTGGAATTCTCCAGAATCATTTTATTTGTTACTAGTTGATCTTGCATCCTTATGAACCTCTTCGACATCCCTTCTGTTCCAAAGAAAGAAAGTCGCTTTCATCGAGAATAGAGAAAGTACAGTTCGTCAGCAAAGACCTGATCAATTTATATATATGTTATTGGGCTATCGTTTTTGGATCATCTGTTTCACCCATTTTGGTAGGTATATATATAATACCTTCAGTGATTCATTCTGGAAAATCATTGGGGTTAATAATTAGTATTGATAATGTTTGAGTAAGAGTTTTATGGATTGATGATAGATGATAGTCAAAAGTTGGGTACCTTTTCATTTCCTTGGGATTTCTATTTTAAGTATTAGAGCTTGCTTAACAATATTCCTGTCTATATTTTCCATTCTTATACAGGTTTATCTTTCATGCTTTCTTTTTGTAGTTTGATCCACTCTACATTGCGATTATATTCTTTTCTATTGCTCCAAATATTCTCCAAAAGTCTTTTGCACTTCTTCAATAGATGGTGGCTTTTTGACTTCTATAGCTGCTTTCCAATTTCCCTGTAAAACTTCTTGAGATCCGTTTGGAATATCTTATTTTGTCAATAGAACCTACGACGCTTTTCATATTATCTTGATCTCCAGTCTTTTAATTGCAGTTTATGTTTAAGTATTCCCGTGATTAGTCGAATTTCATTTACTGTTTTAATTTTATACTTCCGCTTGATCTTCTTGCTTTTCCATGTTGAAATATCTAAATTTCTTAAAATCTCATCTAGCATCGATAACTCACATCCGACTTCTTCAATTTCTCGCTTTAATTTTGCCTTCCAATTGTGCTCCGATGTTTAATCTTTTATTTGTCTTGATATTAAGTTTATTCAGTAGCTGCTAAAGCTGTTGCATATATGATATTATTTACTTCTGTGATTTTTTCCAGTGGTTTGCCCGTTATCAGTGTTTACAATGCACCTTATATGGTCGTAAGGTATGTTTATTTGACTCTGTCAAATGAATTTTTGGAAGCCGGTCTCTTTCTGACATCTGTGTGCGAGTTACTTTACTGATTATTTGAATGATGTGCTTTTTCACTTCAGTGATTTCAACTTTATTGTTGTCAAGGAATTATGATCAAATGTTGTTTGATTCATCTTCATCAGTGACAGAATCTTAATCAGTACAATTGTTCATGTCGCAGCTAGATTCTTCCGTTTTATTTCCTGACAGATCATTATTTCGTATCCCTTTTTTTTTAGTTTGTATCTCATCCTCTTTCATATAATCTATCTCTACTTTTGCCTCATTTTTGTTTGGATTATGTCTGATTGTATTTTGTCTTATATTTAGTTTTATTCCCTGCCTGATATTACTAGGCCACGGGGAGTTTCATCATCATTATTATTATTTTTTTTATTTCCTTTGATTTCTAGCGTTTACACATTTCTTTCCGAGTCCCGCCCAGAGACCTAAGGTGAGAAATGGCATCATGACACTTTCCACTGACAAAAAGAAAATTACTTAGACAAAGCCATTCGTAAAGTGTGGGCTGTACTTGTGAGAACAATTTTTGTATCTCTTTGAGGCATGGACTTCCAGGAATCCTAACAGAGTCTACTGGAATCATTTCCAACCAATCCTAGGGTTCCAACTACAACAGGGATTGATGATGTTCTCATGTGCCACATTTTTGAGATTTCTATTTCGAGGTCCTTGTATTTTGACAGCTTTTTGAATATCTTCAAAGATACATTGCAGCCTACAGGGACTGCCATATCAATAAGGAAGCATTGTTTTGTTTGTGGTCTCTAATAACAATATCTGGGCGGTTGGCTTTGATTGTACTGTCAGTATGCATTGTGTAGTCCCATGGAATTGTAACAAGTCCTATCTCTGTAACCGGTTCTGGGTGGTGTTCATACCAGTTCGTTTCAGTTTCCTTCCCGTAAAAGTTGCATATTTTCCAGTGCAGATTTTGGCCCACTCTGTCATGCCGGGATTATTATTATTATTATTATTATTATTATTATTATTATTATTATTATTATTATTATTATTATATAATTAATTGTCTAGTTATATATAGTGTGTGACATCCGTTGGTCTCGAGAGATCCTGGATCTGCGCCCAAAATGTTATTCCTCAGCTGCTGGTGGCGGCGCAGCTGAACATAACATTGGACTTGATGGCTTCCTTCATTACTTAATAATGTTTCTTATTTCTCTCATGTTCTTTGACACAGATCATCATCCAGGCTTCTGCACTTTCCAGATATCTTTGAAGACCGACTTTTGTGGTTTTATAAGACAGTTCTAGTTGAACTAATCCTCTCCTTCCTTCGGATCTGGACACATATAGTCGATCGACATCAGCCTATTATATCGACTTTTGCAATCCTTCAGTGTCAGGATTGGACAGCCTAACGTTAATTGGCCAATAGGCTCAACATATTATTTATATAATATATATATTGTGTTTGCATCATTTGTTTATACTTGCATGGTAGATTTTAGTGAATAGGCTTTGATCCCGTGTACTCATTACAAATGACTGTGCTTTCAGTCCAGCACACTTTCGCTACTGACGGATTTTGTCGTTATCTACATCAGCATTGTTACATTTGAGTACACATTGGCAATGAAGGGATTTTTGCTCCCAGTTCTTTTTAAACAGTATAACCCTTGTGCTTTAGCACCCTTCTTTATGAATTCTCGCTACATTTGGTGGTTATTTTTAGTTATTCAATTCACGGGAAGTTCAGATCCTTTAAGAATGTATAGTTTTCGTTACAAATGGAACAAAGGATTTTTGTTCGTGTTTTTTTTTACTTTTCTCACAACTATTAAAAAAATGTAATATCTAATCAGATGTGATCTCTAAATATTTAAATCAATAGTTGTTATTTTCTAGTTGTATTAATCCCTTACAAATATTACTTATAACAATGTAAAGACGGTCATCATCCGCCTTCGGGTGGGGCATGTTATTATTATTATTATTATTATTTGTGTATGTTATGTTTCGTGCTTTGCATCCTATAGAGCCAGATTCAAACTACGGACCTTAGTCCCTATAGGAGAATCGTTACATAATTGCTAGCACTTTTCTAGTATGGCAATCTTCTGGGCAACTTGTATGTTGATGTTACCTGGGACAATGTTAGTAAAATTGTCCATTCATTTTCTTACGAGGCCCAAAGCTCCGGTTACTATTGGTACAGTCTCAGTATTCATTCTTCACATCCTGTTAATCTCGATCTCCAGGTCTTTGCATTTGGACAAATTTTCGATAATTTTCATGGAGGTGTTTCTCTCAGTTGGTAGTTCTGTCAATAAGCATACACTTCCTGAATTTCTTGTCTTTTATAATAATATCAGATCTGTTGGCTTTTATTTCCCTGTCAGTTTTAATTGGCATATCCCAGAGGATAGTTACATCGTTATTTTGGGTAAGTGTGTCTGGTTGGTCGTCATACCATCTCTCAATGGTTTCGATTTTGTGCTTCTTGCATATCTTTCAGTACACATATGTCACTATCTTGTTATTTCCTATCAATATCTGTTTTCAGGTGGTGCATCCTCATTTGGGTAAACATTTTTTCTGGTATTGGCGTCCAATGTTTTAATGTCATTCAACTTCCATTTAATAATGTTGAAGCTGTATTTTACTAAGGATATATCTAAGGTGTTAACAGCCTTCATTTTATTGGTCCCATTAAATTCGCTTTCTGGTATCAAATGCATTCTCCTAGAATATTTTTTCGGGTCTTTTTCTTTATAATTGAATGTTGTATTCAGTCTTCTTCATTAATTCCTAATTATTTGGATGTACGAGCATGATCTAGTTCCTTAAAGTTGTTGTTGATATCAAGGTCTAAACCTGTAGTTTTCGTTAGTTTACCGCCTTTGAAGTTGGCTTTGACACATTTGTCGATTCCGAACTCCATCCTAATGTCTTCACTGAAGGTTTTGACAATGGTGAGTAGGTTTTTATGGTTGTCATCCTTGATAAACTTTATAAGATCATCAATATAGCATGTCATTCAGTTTGTCATTCTGTGACTTGTATCTTTATCTACTGTTGTTCAGTATGCAGCTGAGTGGCGCTAATGCAAGGTAGAAGAGTAGTTGTGACAATGAATCTCCTTGAAAGATCTTTTGATGTCGATTGGTCTCGATGTTAATGACTCGTTTGTATGGTTTAGTGTAGTCTTCCAGTCTTCCATGCTCTGCATTATGAATTTGGCAGTTACCCTGTATATTTTTAGGTTTTTCTCTATACATGAGTGTGGTACACTGTAGAACGCCTTTTTCTAGTCGATCCATGCTATCGTTTTTCCCCCTTTTTTTCACCTCTTCCAATATTATTTTATTGTTAATTAGTTGGTCCTTGCACCCGTAACTTCCTCTTTTATATCCCTTCTGTTCTGCTGGGAGTACATTGTTTTTCTCAAGAAAGATGTATGTCCTATCGGTTATGATAGAAGTGAAGATATTGTATGTTGTTGGTAGGCAGGTGATGGGCCTATGGTTCTTCTGGTTTTGCGTCTCTTCTGTTTTGAGGAGTAGATATGTTGCTCCCCACGTGAGCCATTTGAGGTATTTTTCTGGGTTTATGATTATATCATTGCATACCCGTACGATGTCTTGGTGAGTGCTTTTATCCAGAAGTTGGCCATTCGGTCTATTCCTGGTCCTTTCCAGTTTTTGGTTTTGCAGATGGCAGCGGTTGTTTCAGTAATATTGATATATGTCCATTTTTGGCACTCTATATGTGTGTTTTGTTCCTGTTGTTGCTTGATCCATGCAGCTCTTTCATTGTGCATTTTTCAGTTTTCCCACATCTTACACCAGAACTCGTCGACTATTATCGGATATTAGGTGGGTCATTTATCTCTGTTATTTTTTTCCAAGTTCTCGATATAGTTTCTTCGCATCTTCTTTGAAGATCTTGTTTTGCCAGAAGAATCTGTTTCTTTTTTCATAACGCCTGATTCTCTCTGCCTTCGCCTGAATTTATTGTTTCAGTTTCTCTTTAACTTTTGGTACGCCAGTCTTATTCTTTATATCAAGGCTTCGTTTCAGTTGACTCCTTTCCCTTTCTTTCATTTTGGAGCCCTTGTCTAATTCACTTAGAAATGACAACTGTCCTCGTATTTTATTTATTTCGGCCTCTATTTTTCTTTCCAGACTGGCATTTTTAATTTTCGTTTGCGTTGTGTTTTTACTTTTTTACCTATTGTTTCTGCGATGCAAAGGCCGTTGTATTTACGATTTCTGTCAGGTTCATCGGTCTTTCCATTTCATCCCTTATTTTTTCTAATTGCTTTGTTAGCGAGGTTGCTGGTTTTCTTCTTTTTCCTTTAGGAATTGTTGGTCTTTCCTCAAAAGATATTTTCTTTAAATTCTCCCATAATATTTGTCATTAATGACGAATATGAGAGAGAAATAGAGATAACAAAAGCATCCGATATAAATGGAAGAATTTAAAGAAAATATCTTTCAAGGTGTTATGGGAACTTACCCATAATAATAATGGACTATTCCGGACATCATAAATACTGCGCCTCAACAGGGAGCAGCAGTCAAGAGTCAGTCCTCCTTATATATATATATATATATATATATATATATATATATATATATATATATATATATATATATATATATATATATATATATATATAATAAAAGAGGAGGCATCGTGGACAACGGCTTGGATTGAGGAATCGGAGAGCCGAGTTCGAATTCCAGTCGAATCCATTACATTCACTTACGTGCTAACACCCTTGGGAAAGGTGTGAATCCTCTGCTTCTCCCTCCAACTATGGGTAAATAGCAGGACAGACTGGGTTCTATAGCCTTGGATGGCAACTGGTCTAGGAGAAGGACAACTCTGAATTCAAAACCTGCGGAGGGTCGTTTGGGGACCTTGTGGCATTCGTTGCACCAGGTCCCTGTATTCGTCTCTCCTTTCTGGGAACTGATCTGTCTGGCCCTCATACGTCGAGAGAGTCCATCATATATATATATATATAATATTGCTATTATTAACAACAACGATAAAATCATCATTTATAAGCGTTTGGATCTCAAGGAGATTGCTTCACGAGACTCCGATATAATTTCAGTTCTCAACAGAATTTTATTTGACTTTTTCTCTTATGATAATATGGAACTATATTCAAATCTCCCTAATACTGTTATTACCCGACTATAAGTTACACATAAATATATAGATACTAATAACATTTACAGAAAATTTTCTTATAAGTGTATTGCTTATAAAGAATATGTAAAGAGTATGTAAATTACAAATAAATAAGTGACAAAGAAACATACAAAAATAACCGATAAGTCACCACAGCCATCATCATCACCATTACCACCATTATTATTATTACTATTATTGCATTTCACTTTGTTTCTCTTTCTTCATCCTATTTATTGAGGGGTCTCAGGGTCTGATATGTCAATAAAAAGCACATTCTGATTTTGTCCTCTTTAATCATAATATCTGGGTGACTAGACTTGATTGTTCTGCCTGAGTGAATTGTAAAACATCATGCAATTCTTACAGGTCCTATCTCTGTAAGCAAGTCTCTGTGTTGTTCATACCAGTTTCTTGTAACAGTAACAGATTTTCCAGTTCTGATATTGGCCCTCTCTATCATACCGATTTTTATAACCAGCTAACACCATGCAACATGATACAAGATGGTCAATTGTTTCTGGATATTTATCACAGAATCTGCAATCCGGGTTTTAAAAATTTTCAGTATGTGTGCTTGGTAATTTCTAGTTCGTAAGCATTCGTCCTGTGCAACAAGATTAACCCTTCATTACTTGCCCGCTGTTTTGGCACGGGCAGAGTATTGACTACGAAGAAGCCATAATTTCTGCAATTATTACATTACATTTGCTTTTCTTTCTTTTTAGGTTCTTTGCCACTGCAGTAGGTGTATTAGGGTTTATTTGTACTTCTTCACCGACTTTAAATTCCCTTTTGAATTTGATGGATTCCTTTATTACTGTTATATACCGTAACTCTGAACACTAATGTGCATGTCCTCATAAATATGTTGGACACTATTGTAAGTGGGGGTAATTTGCTGTCTAAGTAGTCTACCACTATCAGTGGTTTACCTACTTCACGCCGCTGGCAAGTATTGTATTTTGCTAAAGATTACCATTTCATTTCCAACCTCTGTTTTAGTTATTCCTCATTCATTAACTCTTTCTAGTTTACAACAATTACTGAATAAATGTTCTCCTTTCTTTCATGTTCTTTGACATAGATCATCACACAGGCTTCTGCACTTTCCAGATATCTTTGAAGACCGATTTTTGTGGTTTTATAAGACAGCTCTAGTTGAACTAATCCTCTTCTTACTTCGGATCTGGACAAATGTAGACGATCAACATCAGTTCATTATTATTATTATTATTATTATTATTATTATTATTTCTTCATTCGTCCGAGGCCACTAAAGGGGAGCTCTTCAGGACATTTTAACAGTAATTTTTGCCATGATATAATTTATTATTTTGAGGATTTGCAGTTGACCATGAAAATAATTCTTGTAAATTTTCTCAACAACATTATACTGATGAATTACTAGTTGGTTCATTTACCACCTGCTAGCAAATAGTGTAAGGTTTCTTTACTTTGGGGATTGGAATAATAATAACACATCGAAAAGAAACAAAATAAGCGACAAAATTTCTTTAAATTCAAAAGTAATTCAATCCTGAAATAATCTTTATTTTCCTTTTTTATTTGTCTTTTTCTAGTTCATTTTTTACATTTGCCGTTTTACCGTCTTTCAATTGATCTTTCTTTTCGCCATATTTCAATTTTTTCCATGGGTTGGTACAACCGATAGCAGTGTGGTAACATACCCTACACGATAATCGGGAAAAACAATAAAAAACACAGAAAAAGTAAGCAAATAATCTTTGACAAAAGGATTAACAATGATGACGAGTTAATTGCTGGTTAATAGTCAGCCAAACATTTTGATAAACATTAAAACAATATTTAAAAAATGTCCCTATTAATTATTTCTGGACTACAGAAATTAACCCAGCACTCTTCTTTCTATAAGTTTACTGCCGGGGATTTTATGGCCGGAAATCTGGAGTCGCTTATATATAGCCTCATTTCAAGATGAAAACAACTACAATCACAGTCACGAAAAACCATGAAACAATGTCACTTATGACGATGAAGCAAACGACCTTAAAGCATGATTCCTTGAAAGCAACAGAGTTGAAATCAAGAAATATTCTTATCTTCGTAAGATTATCGAATATATCTCATCAGTTGAGAATGGTATGAATCCTATTCTTCTCCCCCCAGCTATGGGTAAATAGCAGGACAGACCGGGTTCTATAGCCTTGGATGGCAATTGGTCTAACGCAGAAAGAAATGATAACCTACTGCTGGAAAAAATCTGCCTTGTCAGTCATGTACCGAAAGTTATATGATCGCCTACGCGTGTATCACGCATGGAACATAAGTGCCTGATGTTTGTAAACAGTATCATTATCATTAAACATTATCGAATATAAGTCATCAGTTACATATACTAATATCCAGGACCCTTAAAGAGTTTTTTTATATATTATGCCATAGCAGAACACGGATTTGTGGAGTAATGGATAGCGGCTCGGATTGAGGAATAGGAGAGCCGAGTTCGAATTTCAGTCGAATCAAATACATTCACTTACTTGCTAATACACTTGGGAATGGTATGAATCCTATTCTTCTCCCCCCAGCTATGGGTAAATAGCAGGACAGACCAGGTTCTATAGCCTTGGATGGCAATTGGTCTAACGCAGAAAGAAGTAGTAACCTACTCCGGGAAAAAATCTGCCTCGTCAGTCATGTATCGAAAGGACAGACCGGGTTCTATAGACTTGGATAGCAATTGGTCTAACGCAGAAAGAAATGGTAAAATACTGCCTCGTCTGTCATGTATCGAAAGATACATGAACGCCTACGCGTGTATTACGCTTGGCACATAACTGACTGATGTTTGTATACTGTATCATTATCATTAAAGATTATCGAATATATGTCATCAGTTACATATACTAATATCCAGGACCCTTAAAGATTTTTATATATATTATGCTATAGCAGAACATAGATTTAACAAGCCTATGTTTGTAAACTGTATCCTTAAGGAGTGCCGTTATGGTTCAGTAAACCGCTACTCACTGCTATAAGTACGAATGATAATTTTATCCGTTTGTGGTGCGTGTTATTTACCATTCGTCATACGTTTATTTGTGGATTTTTCAATCAGGAATTTTATAAGCTGTCATACCATGCGAAAGGAGAAGGGGCAGTAAACTGAAATAAATATTCAGTTGTCGGTTCATAAAGATTATATTATGTTTAAGTCATGGCAAAATATTTCAGAGATAGAAGTTTTCATTTCAATTTCTATCTTTTTTCAGTTCTTAATTCTTTGTACTTTGTATTTTATCCGCTTTGGAAATCTTCGGTACTCAAAATCTCTTTCCGGAAAAAATGTTTTATAATGAATACATTAAATTCATAGAATGTGACAAATAATCACATTCTGATTTTTAAAAAAAAACACGATATGACTGTTCATACTAGTAAAACCGTGACTTTAGCACGTTTACCCAAAACGTCAGTACTAAAAAGTAACATTCAATCTAAATCGTTCAGATGTAGAAAAAAAAATGAGGGTCTTTTCAATAGGTTTTTAAAAAAACAGTCCCATGAAAAGAAAAGCATCCCCAGAAAATTATACTGAATGAATGCTTGTCAGTACTTACTGCTAAATTCAAAGAGCTTTCAAAGCTTCTTCAGATTTTAGATCGCTTATCCTTTGAATTTAGCTCAACTTTCGTTTCATCGGAGAAGAGAACATTTAGTAAAAAAAAATCAGGTGAGCCACTTTTATCGAACAGCAAAAAAAAACACGATACGACTGTTCATACCAGTAAAACCGTGACTTTAGCACTTTTACCCAAAAACTTACAATTGAAAAGTAACATTCAGACTAAATCATTCATATATAGCAAACGAAACGAGCGATACTGATAAGAATTGCAGGAAAAGTATTGTCTCTTCAGAACTTGGTTCCTTCAAATTGAAGAAAATGACGATAAATTGAGTAAGAAACTTGAATTTCCATTTCAGGGAGAGTAACACTGAAAATAGTCCAGACCATCCATGTTTGACACATTATAAGCCAAAGAAATTTAAATGGGCAAATTTGAGAGGTTTCAAGAATAAATAGTTTAAACTTCCTACTTGGCTCACCTATGGCTTTGATGTAAAGGTTTCACCTGAGAAGTCAATTAAAACAATACGCAATCAATGTGTAGCGCACAATGGAGACTACTCGAAAATTTTTATCACAACGATTGTTTCCTGCCCAACAAAACAAAGCTCAACGGAATTATGAAGATGATTATATCAACTTTTTCTTTATTAATCGTGATAACATTTTGAAACATCTACATTTTAGGACCAATGATATTATTTGTTATTAAGTTAATATTATGGCTAAGGTTTTTTTTTCACAAATATAGCAAATGATGTGAAAAAGTAACCAGGATATTTATTCATTGTTGATGAAATGTCAAACATCAAGACAGTTGAATAACTCGTAATATGCCTAATATTCATCAGTGAAGAAGAAAACAAGAAGTCTTTCATTAAATTTTATGCAACTAATTCTACTGAAGCACGTGTTCTCGATACGATCCTCAAATGTACTCGGAAATTTCAAACTTAGCAAAGTGATTAGATAATTTTTTGATAGCGATTATAAGTGGTATTTATAGACGTTTGGAACAAGAATGAACGAATGTCCTACAATGAACACTTGTGTCCATTGTTATGAGTACCAAGTGAACTTTTTCGCAGTACCGAGGAAATATTCAGAACCTCTACGACTTTCTCTAAGCCGGTCTTAAACTCGTCGAAATCTTCATATTCGATGGAAAAGAATCTCAAAGACACAAATCTCAAAGTATAACAAAATGATTTGTTGGTATCAAGAAGTAAAAGCCATAGTAGAACAGTTACTTCATATAGTAAAGGCAATGATACGCGTAGCACTGCTTTATTGAAAGTCATAAGCAATTTCAAAATCATAATTGGATTGACTGATGAAAATAATATTGTCAAATACAACTAACATCAGCAAATATCTGCAAGGAAACATTGTATATGTTATAATTAATAAAGGAGCTAAAGTAAGTGAAGAAACTAATATTAACTTCAGAAATGAAGCAAACTTTGAAAGCTTTTGGAAATGAGTAGAAATCTTAGCTGAAACTCTCAAATAAAGTATCCAAATCGCTCGGCCGATTCTCATTCAAAGACGCAAAAGTTCCACAGAGAAGAAAATGGTATCTCGTCAATTGTAAGTTCTGGTTAGTGGATCAGCGATGAAAGTGCCAGAAGATCAAACTGTCGAAGACTGTAATTGCCTACTTATTTATTCATTCAGTCTCGATAAGATTATTGTTGAAAATGATTCATGATTTAATGGCAATATTCAAGAAATATTTTGTGCCTTTGTTTACATTATCCACGATCGAGATGCGCCAGCTGAACACAAACAACTCGTTGCATCACGTTATGATGGCGTTTATCTTGATCACTGAAAGGGAAAATTCATTCTATACAAATTTTGTCACGTCTCATATGTATCTATTATGTTCACAGACAATTGCAGCTGATATTGTTGAGACAATTTAAAAGAATTATTTTCATGGTCTATTGCCAGTCTTCAACAAAATAAGTTGTGTCATGACAAAGATTATTACTAAAATATGTTCTTTAGAGCTCCCCTTCAGCAACCTCAGAGAAATGAAGACATATCTCAAGGGTAAAATGTATCAAACGCAAAGAAAATTTAGGTAATATTAAATACTGGGCGAACATGCGCTATCACATCTGTTAAAAAATGTTGACCAAATAAATGACATTTTGTTGCAAAGAAAGGCATAAAATGATATTACTTTTAAATTACATGATTTGTTATTTGGGTCGCGTATATCATCGATAGACAAATTGATTTTAAAAATTGATATTAATGATTTCATTTGTTTAAAAGGGGGAGACATTGACCCTTTTGCTCCTGCTTAACTAACAATTACTTATACACATGCTTTACCACATTTTTCACTTTCTGCATTCAATTTAACTACAAATCTCATTAAAATACTGATTTTACTATCATTTTCTACTTAATACCTTTCTCAAGAACGTAATATACGCATTGTCACTCGAGACAAAATAAAACCGGTGTAATGAGCTGAAAATATAGGTGAATTTGAATTTTTAGAAGGTAGGGAACACTTATGGCTAATGATTGTGCCGTAGGGTAGAATAGCCTAATAATTGTGCCGTAGGGTAGGATAGCCCAATGATTGTGCCGTAGGGTAGAATAGCCTAATAATTGTGCCGTAGGGTAGGATAGCCCAATGATTGTGCCGTAGGGTAGGATAGCCCAATGATTGTGCCGTTGGGTAGGATAGCCCAATGATTGTGCCGTAGGGTAGAATAGCCTAATAATTGTGCCGTTGGGTAGAATAGCCTAATAATTGTGCCGTAGGGTAGGATAGCCCAATGATTGTGCCGTAGGGTAGGATAGCCCAATGATTGTGCCGTAGGGTAGAATAGCCTAATAATTGTGCCGTAGGGTAGGATAGCCCAATGATTGTGCCGTAGGGTAGGATAGCCCAATGATTGTGCCGTTGGGTAGGATAGCCCAATGATTGTGCCGTAGGGTAGGATAGCCCAATGATTGTGCCGTAGGGTAGGATAGCCCAATGATTGTGCCGTTGGATAGGATAGCCCAATGATTGTGCCGTTGAGTAGGATAGCCCAGTAATTATGCCGTAGGGTAGGATAGCCTAATGATTGTGCCGTAGGGTAGGATAGCCCAATGATTGTGCCGTATGGTAGGATAGCCCAATGATTATGCTGTAAGGTACGATAGCCCAATGACGCAAGCCTCCGTTTATACTGTCAACATTTAACAATTTGCCAACACTGGAGACTAGCCCAATATTTATAGAAAGCATGATCTCTTTAACAGTGCAGAATTTTAATTAGCTGCTCACAACTTTTATTGGTTATTGCCACCATTTTTATTAGCAGCTCCTACGCCAGTTATTGTTTATACTACGAATTATATTTGTCCTAATTGTGTCTCTTCATATTTAATCGTTTCTAATAGGTTGTCATTTTCATTTTCTCGTGACATTAAAGGTTTACTTAATTGTAGAAGAAAAAAGGTCCTTGATTTTCGATTTATTATTATGGATATTACAACGTCTCATAAGTTAAAATATGTTCTGATGAAATAATATTGCTAATTTAAAATTGCTACTATTACTATTTATAGCTAAGTTATAAAGTGGTACCATCAGATATTATATCTATTCACATATATATGTGTACATGATATTCTTGTAGTAATTCCAAATCACTAAATGAAGAAAATTGTTTTGTCCAAGATACTAAACATTTATATTTTAATCAGATATTTATATTTTTACTCTTTAAAACTGATACATTTATACACTGGACACCTCGCCATAGGTTAGCGGTTTCTAGTCTCATCTTGGAATTTGTTATTGTTGTAGTGTCCTCTTGGAATTTGTTACTGTTGTAGTGAGTCCTTTTCTCACAATTGGCTTTAATTTATAATAATAATTTATACGTAGCATAGGACATCGGAATAAATCGTATTTTAGTAAATACGACATATTAATGTGTTTAACCTTTTTGAAATGTTAAATTGTTAATGGGTCTCACCTTTTCACACAAATGGACTCAACCGAGGTTTACATATACTACCACCAGTGAATACCTGGAGTACGTTAAGACAGTCGAGGAGTCTGTAATCGAGTAGTATGAGAGTAGTAATAGAGGAGGGTATCACAAGAGTCACAGTAACGAGCACCTAGACTCAATAAGGAGTCATAGCGCGATGCTTCAATACCAAGACTGTATATATATTATTGCTACTAACCCGCATTCCTGGATTTACTAACCCGTATTACCAGTTTGTATTATTACGTTAATACATTTATTTTCCTTATCTATTCCTGGCGTTTGTTATTTATTGATATCGGATTTCATCCCGGAATCCACAACATAAATATTATCACATTTTCTAAACAATTATTTTATTACAATTAGTTCGGAGCAATGGTAATTTCTAACTTGCTTTTTCATTATTTTTCTTGTTTCTAGTTATTATAATTAAACTTGTCATTTATTTTATATTTCGAATACTTTATGTGCCATATTTTATTAACCTGCTGCAGAAGCAAGCTTTTTAACTCGAATGTATGTGTTGTAAAAAATACATTAATAAAGAAATCACAAGGCCTAATTATATTATATAAATGGAGATATATAAAGTAATTATTGCCTGAGATGTCGGGGAAAACAAAAATAGTGGGAAATATCATATATGTGAGCCAATTCTTAGCTGATTATTAAGCTGCAGGCGTCAAAATCGTTTATTAGGAAATAAAAATGCAATTATATTTCTGATGTTTTCTACCGGCGAAGGGTTAACCGAATAAAGAAAGAAACGAAAGAAAATATTTCAAAAGTGCAAAAGAACAATGCTGAAATGTTACAAGAAAGTAAAAACGACTAACTTATTTTAGATTTGTTGAAGTATTGATTTTTCATTGATTTCATGTAAGAGTTGAAGGGAAAAATTATTATCATGTACTTGAGCAAAGATTTTAAAATTTTAATTTATATATGTTTGAGGTTAGTATGTAACTATATATGTATATGTATTAGTAAAAGGATATGAGATAGATAGATAGACTTTGTAGCTTAACTGATTTTATGACTGAACTGTTAAGAAAGTTTGATTTATTTTTATTTATTTTTTTAAGCATTTCAGCCAAAGCAAGGCAGGGATGCTACTAGAAAGTTTCAAAATGAGGAGCGTTTCCTTGTGTGAATATACTATTCAGTTCAAACATTCATGAGTGCTACCTATATCATTGAAACATTCATGAGTGCGACCTATATCATTGAAACATTCATGAGTGCGACCTATATCATTGAAACATTCATGAGTGCGACCTATATCATTGAAACATTCATGAGTGCGACCTATATCATTGAAACATGCATGAGTGCAGCCTATATCATTCAAACATGCATGAGTGCAGCCTATATCATTCAAAACTACTTGGTCTACCAGGATTCATTATTGGTGGCCAAAATCTACTTGCAATAATTAATCTTGACACCACCATCAACTTTGAATAGAACCATCATTTTTGTTACTTACAATAATATCTTTAAAACATCACATCCTTTCCCAATTCGTATTGAATGATTAATTTCATGCCTATACTAATCAGTAGTCTAGTCGTTAGTTCCGTACAACGTAAAAAATTATTTTTTCATGTACGTTTCCACACAACATACAACATTATGTGATGCTTACCTTAAAGGTCAATATTTTTTAAACTTTTAGTCACTATTCTTAATATTCTGCATCTTTTCTTTCTGTTTACATTCCCAACATCAACTACTTTAAATATTTTCTTGTTGGTCAATTCAATCTTTTTGCTTATTGCTCTTAATTTTTCCTTTATGCGATATTCCTAAAGTCGGTTTCTTTCTTCTTATTTTGACAATTTTTTTTTCAATTTGCTTTTGATTTTTGGTTCATTTCTCCGTTTTCTCAAATTTAAAAATGGGTTGTTCATTCATTTATTTAATTAGCGCATTTTGCGCCGCTGTGGTAACCACTGCACTGTGGTTCATGTTGGCATCCAAGGAAAAATAGTGCAATGGCGTGCGAGTTCTTTTTGCAACAAAGATGCTAATGGTGAAGTTCCTCAGCCCACTGGTAAAGCCGTTGACCTCTGCGGTGCAGCTACTATACCCAGGATAGTGATTGGACAATGGCCGCTTGGCACAAGTGGATTGTAGGGAGGCGATTCCCTTCACCGGTCAGACTATCCTCACACAGATTAGCCGAGGGGTTGATGCCTTTTAACCGGGCTGTAGCCGTTGCAGTGCCCATGTGACTTCTTGTAGCCATGTGTAAGAGTTGTATGTCAGCCGTGGACCAGTACGCTTCCACATCCCAATTCACCTGAGTAAATCAGGGTCGACCCCTTCGCTGCAAAGGGACGAACACTGACAATACACCGCATGCTCACTTCAATTTGTTGTTACCATTACTAAAAAAATAACAATAAAACTATAAATATTTTTTTCACTTTTGATGATTTATCTTCCTATTCGCAAACTTTATATATCTGGAATGAACTCAAATAACAATAAGTCTACCATTACTTAAATATGATGAACAAACTCAGTTATGTGCCATGTGTGATACACGCTTAAGCGATCATGTATCTTTCGATACATGACTGATGAGGCAGATTTTTTCCCGCAGGAGGTTGCCATTTCTTTCTACAGTAGACCAGTTGCCATCCAAGGCTATAGAACCCGGTCTGTCCTGCTATTTACCCATAGCTGGGGAGAGAAGAAGAGGATGCATACCTTTCCCAAGTATATTATCACGTAAATGAATAGATTCGACTGGAATTCGAACTCAACTCTCCGATTCCTTAGTCCGAGCCGCTATCCATTACTCCACATATAATCTTCCCAAAAACTTATTGTAAATATTTTAATGAAACCGAATTTATTTGACAAAATTCATCTGATATATATATATATATATATATATATATATATATATATATATATATATATAAGTTACGAAAAACTTGGTAATCCGTATGGGTAGTCCCAAGGAGGATGAAATCCTGAGAGCTCAATGTAAATTCAGAGCTAATAATGTAACCACTTTAAGACTCCATGTAATAATTTATTTCACCATAGCCCTTTTAAAGGACGCTGGTCATCAGACATCACTTCCAAAAGGTGAAACGAAAAATTAAATGAAAATTTACACTTTTGACGGGTAGTATTAAGTTTATGTAATTTAACAGAGAGAGAAGGACTGATGCCTAAATACACAAATATATATATGTGTGTGTGTGTGTGTTTAGGCATCAGTCCATCTTTCATGCACATTTCATTGAATATGACAGACAAGGTGCTTTGAATTAGTTTTTTTTATACAATTTCACATGTGATATTAGAATTTTTATCTTTTTGGTAGATAAATTATATAAAAACTGTTCAATTGTTCCTTTTCCCACTATACATTTCGACTATACATTTAGCCATTTTCAAGGTTGAAATAAATTAACTGCTAACAAGAAATAGATTTTTGTATATATGTATTTATATAATGTTTTCATTTTCAAAACACGGTCAATATATTGTATAAAAAACTAAATCAAAACATCTTGTCTGTCATATTCAATGAAACGTGCATATATTTATATATGTGTGGGTGTGTGTGTTTGTTTTTGTATGTGTGTGTATGTTTGTGTATTCAAGTATTAGTTAAATATACGTGTGTAAATATTAGATATATGTGTGTCTATGTGTGTGTAAGTATTAAATATATATATGTGTGTGTGTATGTTTGTATATGTGTGTAAGTATTAAATATATATATGTGTGTGTGTATGTTTGTATATGTGTGTAAGTATTAAATATATGTGTGTAAGTATTTGATATATATGTGTGTGTATAAGTATTAAACATATCCGGAAGATCTATGAATATCGGTTGATTAATTCCAATTTTATTGTAAAAATATTGATTTACATAATAAAACCTGACATCATATATATTTCACAAGTGCTTCAATTTTATTTCATTCCCTAAAAATATTTCTTCTCCCCCCGCCATGTTCATCCTTATTTTTTTGTTTATTCTCTTTAAAATATCCATCTTCTTCGAGCTTTGGATTTCCCAAAAAAAAGTTAGATCAAATGTAAGTGAATATTCAATCTTACGAAATTGATTTGAACTTAAAATGCTGAAATAAACATTCAATTATTTACATTTCTAAATCTTACATTATTTACATTATTCGGACTATTGTCCTCATCTTTGTCGCCATATTTATTACAACGTTTCGGCCGTTGTACGCTCCGGCCTTCTTCGGGTGGTTGGAATGTCGAACTGAACGCTTTATTTCGCTCGATGGAGTAGACTGTTCTAGTTCCACGTGCCAACTTTAATGGATGTCAGTCATCAGTTATCTCCTGTTAATTTCCCTCTGAAAGATCTCCACTGCATTAACCGGGTATTGAACTCACACTATTTTGGTCCTGTCACTGGATCTAACTAACGCCTTTATCCACTGTGCCACGTGACCTTGAGGACTGGACCCAAAGAGTGTGAGTTCAATACCCGTTTAAGGCGGTGGAGAACTTGGAAAGGAGAATTAACAGGAGATAACTGATAACTGACATCCATTAAAAATGGCACATGGAACTAGAACGGTCTACTCCAGTGAGCGAAATAAAGGGTTCAGTTCGACATTCCAACCAACTGAAGAAGGCCGGAGCGTAAAACGGCCGAAACGTTGTAATAAATATGGCGACAAAGATGAGGACAATAGTCCGAATAATGTAAATAATGTACATAATACCTCATCTCAGAAATATAGACAGATTCCTGAATCTGTTTGGTTTGGTTTGTTTTACGGCATATCAACCTCAATGGGTTATTTAATGCCGACAAGATTTTTATTGCTGGTAATTTTTTTTTCCAAAAAAGTATTGCTGGTAATATTTTTTCTTCAAAAATGAATTGCTGTTAATAAGCTTTTACAAAAAAAACTATTGCTGATAATATTTTTTCCTTCAAAAATGTATTGTTGGTAATAATTTTTCATAAAAAAATTATTGCTGATATTAAAACCTATTTTTACACTTTCATAGTGTTTTGATCCCAGTTTGGAGGTTGACTATTTGCCCATAGCTAGGACCCTAACAGGAGCTACCACTCCGGGCCAGGGTGTACCTGGGAAAACCAGCAATTAAGAGGTAGTTCCAAGCTCCTCAAAACCTAATGATCAGAGGCTTTGCTGTTGGACGTAGTTTATCGTCTTACTCAGGGCGAGGATGTAGTTTGTCTTATCCAGGACATTCCTGAATCTGTGTTCGTCTGGAAACAAATTCTATTTGCAAAGTAAATGTGTTTTTTAGGTATAAATTATCACTCACTGATTGTCTATATGAATATATTTAGGATGTATCCACGTTTACGTAATGGTCAAGATCTTCGTCACTAAGTTTATTCAGTCATGCTTTAATAGATGCTATATTATATTGGCCTTATGCCAGATTAAGCTAAGCCTTGTAGATAAACATAGCAATTTAGACATGTATATATTTCTTATATAACTTTATATTAATCTAAATAGCCGTTTATATATATAAATGAACATATACTCGACACATGAGCATTTATTTCTCTCTCTTTCCAAAGTGTGCGTGAGACAAATTAATGTATACAACAATAAAGCAAGTTGTGGTCGTAATATTTCTGACTTCCTTACCTCGAATTTACTTCTAAAAATTTCTTTGACAGCGGGTCAGTCGTCGGGGTGGTTAGGTGTATGTCCAGGTAAAAGAGAGGAAGAATAAATTCGTAAGGGCGTTACTGATTTTGTGCCTACTAAAGAAAGCAGCATAGAAAGGAAGGTTGTGAAGGCGATTCGTGCGAATAAAGGTGCGTTAAGTAATGGAGACGCAAAACGGACATGCTTCGATAGGCTAAGCTTTGATGCGAGAACAGCCAACGCCCAAACATCAATTCGCGTTTCAACAGAAAGAATGACTTCACAATAAAACTAGGTACTCACAGTTTAATTCGTTTATTAATCAAGAAAATTTATTAACGAGATGGCGTATTTAAGAATGTATATTTTTTTATGTATACGAAGATATGATTACATTTGAAAATATACAGTTTATGCTTATACACAATTTATCACGTGTGTGTAACCATATGTGAATATAGATAAATTATATGATCTCACATAATTCGTATTTGTGAGTGCTGGTCAATCTTTTCTCGTCTCTTGCGTTTGTTTCTTCAGATGCGAGATCAACTGAGGAATCTTTACAAACTATACCTAGATGTAAGGAGTGGGTGTTTGTTGTTTGCATATAGAGGAAACAGCTATAAAGCTTTTTAAATAGCTATGGTCATAAATACAACTGATAGGTCTATGTAAATATTTGTGTATATGAATATGTGTATATGTAGTCTTCGTAAAGGTAATCTTGAAGTGCTACCTTCCACCCTAAACTTACAGCATGTATGTAGTTTATGTGGTAATTTTGCTCTTTCGAGGGCAGGTCTTCCAAGTCACCTTAGGTCTCATCAGGCTCGATCCATTGAAAGAAGCCAGCAATCAATCATGTGCCTTCTTGTACACACTGTCATAAAGTATGCAAGTCAGCTCCTGGATTAACAAGACACATGAAAATTCATGTTGATGCCATGCATGTTGGGCTTGGGGATCTCCCTTTCAGGTGCAACATTTGCTCAAAAGATTGTAAAAGTAATACAGGTTTAAAAAGTCACCTTCGCTCTCATGATCGGTGAGTGTGAAAGTTAAAAAAAAGGGAAAAAAGAAAAAAATTTGTTGGAGATGGTCTTCTTCTGTCAAGAAGTGACAGTCGCCATATGTATGCGTGTTTATGTAGGTTATTTTGATAAATAATAAAAGGATATCAGACGAATTAAAAATAAATAAATAAATAATAATAATAGTCATTTTAATAATTTTATTTGGGTGAATTCTATTTAAAATTAATGAATTATTTCGTATTATTAAAATTAATGAATTATTTCGTATTATCAAAATTAATGAATTATTTCGTATTATTAAAATTAATGAATTATTTCGTATTATTAGATTATTCAGATTTGTTTTCGATACACAGTCGACAAATAGAAAATATACACATTCATTCTTGTAACGATTAGTAAACAATTATTTACATTATTCTGACTATTCTCCTCATCTTTGTCGCCATATTTATTACAACGTTTCGGCCGTTGTACGCTCCAGCCTACTTCAGGTGGTTGGAATGTCGAACTGAACCCTTTATTTCGCTCACAGGGGTAGACTGTTCTAATTCCACGTGTCATGTTTAATGGATATCAGTTATCAGTTATCTCCTGTTAATTCCTCTCTCCAAGTTCTCCACTGCCTTAACCGGGTATTGAACTCACACTCTTTGGGTCCTGTCACTGGATCTAACTAACGCCTTTATCCATGTGTCCTTGAAGAAATATGGACAGATTAGTAAACAAATAAGTTACCACATCGCACATACTATAAAATATGTATGTCTCTCCACATATAGGTACGCTTATATCTAACTATGTATGAGTGAAGTTTAGTGTACAGGAAATACCCAGGAAGATTTTGTTGGTAGGGATCTAGTTGCTCACTTAGTGTATAAATTATAACTTCCTACTTTGCAAAGATCTCTGTTAATCTTCAATAAGAAAGCGTGAAAAAAATAATAGCTGAATAAATATATTAGCAGCCTTACACCTCTATCGGGCCAACAAAGCAGGAAACAGTCGATTACTTCACTTAGGTTGTATCATATTCTCTTCCAACAGAATGGCTATAAAAAGCAATAGAAGCTTTTGGAAGGCTATCCAAACAAGAAACAAAAACTCCAGAAACAAGAAACCCAGAAAAGGAGCATAAATTCTACAAAGTTGCCTCAGTGAGTCAGTTATGTGCCATACGTGATACACGTTTAGGCGTCCTGCTATTTACCCTTGGTGGGGGGAGGAGAAGAGGATTCATAGCTTTCCCAAGAGTATTTGCGCGTAAGTGAATATCAGTCAGTTATGTGTCATGCGTGATACACGCTTAGTCGATCGTGTATCTTTCGATACATGACTGACGAGGCAGATTTTTTTCCTGCAGTAGGTTGCTATTTCTTTCTACGGTAGACCAGTTACCATCCAAGGCTATAGAACCCGGTCTGCTATTTATCCATTGGAGGAGAAGAAGAGGATTCATACCTTTCCCAAGGGTATTAGCACGTAAGTAAACGTAATGGATTTGACTGGAATTCGAACTCGGCTCCCCGATTCCTCAATCCGAGCCGCTATCTATTACACCACTGCCTTCTATTCTTGAAAACAGCTAATGTCACAAGTAGTAAAGGTTTGCAGGCAAAGATATCTCCGATAGGTAGTCTGTGGTGAGGATGGAAGATATCATCTTCCAACGACCCTCCTTTTCAAAGAGCCAAAGGTGTATGGAGCGCCACAGAAGAGGTACTAGCGCTCCTTAGATAGAGCGCCTTAATTTCTTGCGGATTCACCTGTCTTAAGTAGATTAAAGAGGCTGCTAACATGATGTATTTGTGACCTAGGTCTTCTGGTCATACAAATCTTTCAAAGCAAACAGCAGATAAAAAGTAAAGAATAAGAAACTGCGTCATAATTTCAGAGTTCCAACCTGTTGTTAGATTTTTTCCACAGTCTCTACAGAAGAATTTGTCTGCCACTGAAGGACCAACAGAAGACGTCGAAAACCCTCCGAAATCTTTGTATATGCAAGCTAGGATAGTGAATCGATATTTTTGCATGAATAAACACTGTCATTGCTTTCCCTTTAGTTATGCATATGCGTACATAAATTTATGGAAGTACGTGTTTATACGTTTGTGTGTGGGATACGCAGTTGGAATTTTGGGCTATTAAACAAATTTTATATTAAAGTTTTAAAATATCTTAACTCTATTAATTGTCATTAACCCATCATTAATCTGTACATACACGTCAAAACGATCTACCTGCATTGCGCTGTGTTGACGTGATCGTGCTTAGAACTGGTACGTATAACCTTTCAATTTGATAATGATTTATAGTATTACAGTGAGGAAAATTAGTTACATGCTAGTACCTTTATCACAGAGGATGCGCGGGGGTCTAATGGCTTGCGGCTTGGGATGAGAAATCGGAGAGCAGAGATCGAATTCCAGTAGAGTTTGTTGCAATCACTTACGCGCAAATACTCTTGGAAAAAGGTATGAATCCATCTCTTCATACCCCCACCTATGGGTAAATAGCAAGAAAAAAAATGGGCTCTATAGCCTTGTTTGGAAACCAGTTAAAGAGAAGGAACACTGAATTCAAACAAGCCAGGAGAGAGGGTTGGGTTTTGTCAGTCTATCTTTCCCAAGTTTTGAGATGTCAACCAACAATAGTTGCCACTTTTAACGAATACTCGTTGTCACTTTCGTAATGCTCGTTGTAGTAGAGACTTTGTAATCGCAGATACAACTATAGTAACGCCGTTGAACAATGCTGGTGTCAGACGCCTTCAAATAACACTCGCACTAATAGTACTTGCTCGATAATATTCGCTCGAATAGTATCCACCGAACAGTGATCCGAATAGTGATCAGTATAGAGAAATAGTATAGTGAATAGTATAGAAAATAGCGATCCGTATAGTAATAGAGGATAGACTAGAAATAGTGATCAGTTAGACGCCTCGCTAATTCCCATACATTTCCTTTGCCGTGACGGGATCTACTTATTTCAAATGGGATCGCCTTTGTATGCTCTCTGGTGATATGTGTTGAAACTCCAGTATCAACAGCGACACTTTATTCCTATATTACACCAAGATACACCACTGCTGCTACGGCTGCAGTATATGCAGTGCCTCTACAACCCTAAAGGGTTACGGGATTCGGAATAGTCATCGATAGTTATCACAGCTCATATAGTACTGATTTACACAGCAGAATGTGTATTTCCTTTGAGCTTTCAAAGATACAATTTATTTTTTCCTTGTTTTTCGATGTCTTCCTTCAGTTCCTTGAATTTTAGGTATATTTTCGATTTTATTCTAAGTGTAATAATCTTAACGTTTATGGAAGCATCACACTATTATTGATACTTATCTCGCCCTTGATGGACAGTTGGAGAGAAAAAGAATGCTCATTTTAATAACTAACATTATTACAATCATAGGAAAAACACGCATTCTCTGTAACTTGCACGTGCAATGTTCTGATAGAATTGAAAGGTCTACTGGTGACCCCGCTGTACGTCTCGAAGTCCTTGACAAAATCCAGAGACGAATATGCAATGTAATGGGTCCTGATCTGGCATCTAGTATACAGTCACTTTCTCACAAATGTGTGTTGGCTTCCCTCTCTTTCTTCTACAAGTATTTTCACGGCAACAGTTCCGATGAGCTACTTTCGCTGATTCCCAGACTGCATGAATTTAAGCGAGCTACTATGCTGGCATCTCAGTACCACCCAACGGTTAAATGTAACCCTCTCTTCTATTCAAACAGCTTCTTCTCTCGCACTTCTCGTCTGTGGAATTCCCTTCCTCTTGCTTGATTCCCTGATAACTGTAATCTTCAAACATTCAAGTGTATTCATCTTCTAATGCTTTTGTCTTGTTCCCCGTCCTTCTCTTTATCCTTTCCTCAATCACGCCTCTTTACTCTTG
>OZ038508.1:30994000-31141500 GCA_964036315.1 Acanthosepion esculentum | reverse complement strand
TGCTTTGGATACATGACTATGAACTTTTTGTTTATAGCTAGTGTTAGAATAGGTCAATCAGTACTAACGTTGGATAAGACTTATTCTTTGCTCTCTAATTATCTTTGCTTATATACGTGAATACAAACGCGTGCAAACACCAAAGCGATTAAAACGTGTGTGTAGATCTTGCATGCATGCGTATGCAATTGCGTGTATTTAATATATTCTGAAAAATAATTCACGAGCTTTTCGAATTGGTAGGCATGTTTTTTTTTGTTTTTTTTTTTAGGATGTACGGTAGAGTAATGGATAACGGAGAGCCGAGTTCGAATTCCAGTTGAATCCATTATATTCACTTACGTGCTAATACCCTTGGAAAAGGTATGAATCTTCTTCTCCCCACAGCTATGGGTAAATAGCAGGACAGACAGGGTCCTATAGCCTTCGATGGTAACTGGTCTACCGCATAAAGAAATGGCAACTTACTATAGAAAAAAATCTGCCTCGTCTGTCATGTATCAAAAAGATACACGATCGCCTAAGCGTGTACCACGCATGGCACATAACTGACTGATGCTTTTAAAGAAAGAAAGTAAAAATCAAACGAAAGATAGGGTTTAATAATGCTGTTACATAATTCAGTAATATTTTTTTTAGCCATCTATGCAGACGACACTACTATTTACTCCTGCCTCAAAAACAAATCTATTCAAATGTAACGTCAATCGACGTCTCCAGATGCCCTGATCTATCCCCTAACCTTCTCTTCATCCTTTCCTCTATCACTTCTCTTTGTTCTCGCTCCAACTCAGTAACCCCTTGCGTGCTAGTGGCTTCCCGCCTTGCTTGCGGTTGAATGCTTAAAAAAAATCCTGTCACTTGATCTCTAATGAAAGTGAAAACTCAACAGTTCAAATGTTAGAATCCCTATAAATAATTATAAAACCATAACTCCAAAAATTTAGGATATCCTTCTCCCATTTCGGATTATTTAATATCATTATATTATTTTAGTATGTATAATGCGCATATATACACACACACGCAAGCGCACACACATACACACACACACACAAACTCACGCACATACAGATAAAAAATCTCTAATTAGTACTTTTTTTTTACCAGTCTTATTCCTATATCTGCCGTGCAAAATATAGTTAGTGGCATTATCGCCATCTTGTGTCTTCCTGAAACCTGTTCTTTTATTGTCCTTTCTCCTCACTAAATTCTTCTCATTCTCTTTCACTCCTAGTAACCCCTTGCGTCTTAGTGGCATTATCGCCTTCTTCTGTCTTCCTAAAACCTGATTTTTTTGTTCTCCCTTTGCTTCACAAAACCTCCTCATTTTCTTTCACTCCCAGCAATTCCTTTCGTCTTAGTGTCACTATCGCCATCTTCTGTCTTCCTGAAACCTTTTTTTCTTTATTTTCCCTTTTCTTCACTAAATTCTCATTCTCTTTCACTCCTGGTAAAACTCGTTGCATCTCTTGTTTATTTATATGAACTGATTATGAAAAAGTGCAGTCGATCTCCAGTATACATGAAATAAATGTATAATCCTCTCTTAAATCGTCGTCCCCTAATTCAAGTTACGACTTTGATTTACAATTACAATTATAGCCTTATAACCTTAAAACTTAAATATCGTATATAAAACTTCTACATATAATAAAGCTTCATCCAGGACATGAAATTCAATCTACTCATGTCATCCATACTTTTCGAAAACCACTTCGAAGTTATGGAATTCCAATACTAATAGCCAGGTCATCTACTTCGGAAAAGAAAATTCGAACAAATCGACTACGACTAAGGCGACCCTTATACCAGGCCTAGCAAACGTGCAACTAGGGTCCACGGCTGGGGGCTGACATGTGGAGACCGAAATTACTACTAAGTAACAATTACTGAGAACATTTTTAAAAGGAACTTGTTAGTAATGCCCAGTTAATTAGCAACTATATATAATATTAAGAAGCATGTTACAATAAGTGACTTATTTCCATAATTGAAAATGTACAGAAAAAGAACAAAAATACCATAAAATGCATAATAATCACTTTATTCGCCATTAATTAGACTTTTTTAGATGATATTACAAAAATCAGAAATTAATTTGTTTATGCTAATTGATTACAGAAGATATAAAATTGTTGTTATGAATTATCAAGAGTGTTCTCCCTTTGTTTAGTTACTCTCCCCTTTCCTGTTTACTGGGACTATAAAAGGACAATATCCGCGAACCTTGTATTTTCAGTTGAATAAAGCTTTCTTAAATCCTACACCTGCGTATTTTTGTCATTACAATTGTATAATACAGTCAGAAAGCAATTTCAGCATTTTACAAACTCGTGTATCAACATAGTCTGAAAATACTTCACAAAAATGTAAATTTCAGAGAAATAATAATTTATTGTGATTTTTGTTACATGTACCCTTTGTTTAATAAAAGATAAAAAAAATTATTTATTTCGCTATGATACAATAATAGATATTACCAGTATACATAGTTTTAATAATTAAATTAATTTACATTAACAAGAACACAAAATTAATTAACAGGATAATTTGGGGAATTAACCAATTAAATATATGTAAAAAAAAAAAATGAGGAAAATTGAAAATAAAAAAAATATATATGGTATCCCTGTGGTATCCAGTGGAATTTTTAAATTACTATAATCTATTTCTTTCAAAAGTTTTCATATTCTTGAAAATAAAACTCGTATTATTAAATATTTCCTCTTCTGTCGGACAATCCTTTCTTGCAACATAGCTATATACTATAGCTATATATACTACTATATACATTATAATTTATATTATTATACATTTTAAGTGACACTTTAATATCTTTGGGGATCCTACCTTCAAGGTCTGGTAAGTTATCAACTGTTTGACGTCACATTTCATCCGGCAAATATCCACAATTACGGCCTAGATCAAAGTTGTATTCGTTGACATCAACATTTAAGAATAGTTTAGTGTTTTCAATATGAATTTTTTCAATAACATTTTGAACTGATATAAAATATTTACCTCCAGAATTTAGCCATAATTTTACAAATTTATTTTCTAAGTAGTCTATGGTAAATTAACCAAGCCTAACAAAATTTAACCTACTACTTAGCAAATATATACAAACATCAATTAAGTCTTTAAATATATATTCAGTGGTTAAACTATCTCTTGTTAATGATTTCATTCTTTTTTTTTTCTTTTTTTCTCCCATTCTTTTTGTCGTTTTCCAGAAATGGAAAGCAGTAACAGATGTTCATCATCTAAATCTGATATCACGTTTTTCAGTGAATCACATTTCTTAGTGTCACCATATATTTCTTTGGCAAATTTTTCCGAAATTTTAAGACTTTTTCAATGAAATTAACTGTTTCTGTAGTATCCTCCCGATTTCATAATAGGTTTCTTTTAATGGTAGCTACATTTTGATCACAAAAATCTTTTAAACAATGGGAAACATTTGTCGCTCAACAGGTTTTGGGTAAACTGTTTCATGTAAATCTCGGTAGCTTAACAAATTGAGATTTTTCATACTCAAAAAGACCTTTTACAATTTCTCACTTTGCTATCATCTTTTTACTTTCTAAATAAAACAGTCATTCAAAAGTAGGTTCAGTAATCTAATTATTCCGAATATTTTTTTTAAAAAGTGAACATAATCAAAAAGTAAGTACAAGCCACTTTTAGTATCTGCCTTTATTTCCTCAAGGACACATGGCACAGAGGATAAAGGCGTTAGTTAGATCCAGTGACAGGACCCAAAGAGTGTGAGTTCAATATTATATGGTTAAGGCAGTGGAGAACTTTCAGGGGGGAATTAACAGGAGATAACTGATATCCATTAGACGTGGAACTAGCACAGTCTACCCCAGTGAGCGAAATAAAGGGTTCAGTTCGACATTTCAACCACCTAAAGAAGGCCGGAGCGTACAATGGCCGAAACGTTGTGATAAACATGGCGACAAAGATGAGGACAATAGTTTGAATAATGTAAATAGTAAGCAATTTGTAGTTATCCAAGGTTTATTAAAAACAATCTAAAATTTTTGGAAAAAAGTTTGATGGGTCCTGTTATTGTCACATACAATTGCAATTACTTGACCGTTTGATTGAATCAACAATGTATAAAAATGTTTCATGAATTTTCATTTTCTAGAAAGTACAATCATTTTGCATTTTTGCATAGTTTTATTTGTTGCCTTTGGTTGAAGACTAGGTAACTTATGGCAAATGATCAAATGATTATTGATTTTTTTAGGCACATTTCCCTTGCAATAAGCACTGTTTCGTAATCAGATGGAAAATGCCTTTAACAAACGACAGTGTTTGGTTTGTCATGGGTGTTGTCTTGAGGCATAGCCTTTAACCATCTTTCTCACTCATTCGGATCTTGGAGAAGACAAAATACACAAACCTTATGTTAATTATGGTTACCATGACAACCTGTTACACAGTACTTTTTGACTTTTTTGAGAAATATTTGGGGGTCCGTCAGTTATGTGCCATGCGTGATACACGCTTAGGCGATCATGTATCTTTCCATACATGACTGACGCGGCAATTTTTTCCCGCAGTAGGTTGCCATTTCTTTCTGCAGTAGACAAGTTGCCACCCAAGGCTATAGAACTAAGACTGTCCTACTATTTATCCATAATAGAATAGGGGAGAAGAGGATTCATACCTTTCCCAAGGATATTGGTACGTAAGTGAATGCCATGAATTCGACTGGAAATTCGAATCCGAGACGCTATCCATTACTTCACCGGGAGTACTAAAATTTAAAAAAGTATTAACCAAACTGTTAATTTGTAAAAATTACAATTTTATTACACGGTGCTTAAAAGTGTATGAACTTTATATTCTAAGCTCTGGAGGGTTTAGGATTCAGAACTAAAAATTTAAAGTTTGCATGAATGTCGGAATTTGTCATCTTTTTCTTCTATTACTTACCGTTGTCTTTAAGGAATTACGTGGTTCCAATGGATTTCCAAATTGTTTCACTGATCAGGGTTCGCTTTACGTTGAAGTTACATAGCAAACTGAACCTCTCTCATTAAAATTTTTGGATAATCGTATTTTATGCGAAATTCGGATCAATCACTTCCTCACCCATAAATTATCATTATCTAAACAAAATTTACCTCTTTAGTATTTTTACAGTATAATTTAAAAGATATTATTAAACTTGTTAATTTTGTTTTCCTTTTTAACAAAAACAATGCCAATAAAATTAAGCATACATTTTTTTTAAATATCGGTAAATAATTTTTTTTTAAATCAATATGTTTGTTATGAAGAACAATATCACAGAAAAAAATATTAAATTCAACTTTTATTCAAATTTTTTCATATACGTGAATTTATTTATAGTAATTTTGTAAAATTAATAAAGTAAAAAGTTACATCAATTTTTTTTTCGTTTTCTTACAATAACGGTATCAACATACGTCACATGTTATAAGGAAAATACAAATTATTCCTTAAAAATGAATTTTATAATCAAAATATTCGTTATGAAGAATAATAGCATAAAGAAAAAAATTAAATTAAATTAACTTTCTGAAACAAAATTATTAATAATGACATTTTTTTATGAATTTCGCTGTTTAAAATAATCGTAAAAAAAGAGGAAGATTCTGATGCCTTTTATGAGTATTCTTCTGCCCTTTAATTATGTAAATCAGGTGTATCTTTTTCTAGCTGTATACATAGTATTCTTTACTCTATTTTTTCCTGGCAAAAGCTTGTCAAACACTGACTTAATTTTCCTAGCGAACATTAGTTCAGCTGGTGCCATGTTTGATTGTGTTCTCTGGTTTGGCGTGATTCTGTATACTTGTAGGAATTGCTGAAGCGCCTTTTCCGTTGGAACTCCTGAGGCTTTCTTCAGAGCGCGCTTTAACGTATCGACAAATCTTTCTGCGAGTCCATTGGATCTCGGATGATACGGTGGCGTCGTTATGTGGTTAATTTGATATAACTCACAAAATTCCTTAAATTCTTCAGAAATGAATTGTGTACCATTGTCACTCACAATACACTCTGGCACACCGAACCGTGCAAATAGTTCATGCAAAAAAGTTGTTGTAGTATTGGACGTAGGGTTTTTGCAGCGTAGTACTTCCGGCCATTTTGTAAAACTATCTACCACTATTAAGTAGTAATAATCTTCTACTGGACCAGCGAAATCAATGTGTAATCTTGTCCACGGATGATCCGTCTTGGGCCATGGTTTGTGTACTATAGGTGGTGCCTTAGCTGCTAACGCACACCCGTTACATCGATGAACCATGTTTTCGATATCCACATCCATTCCTTTCCAATATACAAAACTTCGCATTAAGCTTTTTGTTCTATTAATCCCTGGGTGACCCATATGAAAGTCCCGTAGGATTTTTTCTGCAACTTTTTTGGTACTACGACTCTCTCACCATATAATAAAATTCCGTCACATATTGAATAAATCTCCTGCACTTTTTTGTCATTTGCTACCATTTTGCTTTTTATTTCTAAAATGAAATCATCGCTTTCAGCTTCTTTTTTGATGACCTTTGATGTAACCAGTAGCTCTCTTACAATGTTGTTTACCATGCTTTTCATCTCATAATCTGCTCTGATAATTGCAATAATTGATTCTTCGAATCTTTCTTCTTGACTCGGTACGAGTCTTGATAAAGTATCCGCATGAATTATATTTTTGGATGATAGGTGCTTTATGTGAAAATCATAATTGAGAAGAATGGTTCCCCCATCTTAACAGTCGATTTGCCGTGTAAACGGGTAACCCTTTCTTTGAACCAAAAATAGTGATCAGAGGTTTATGATCCGTTTCTAACATAAAATGTCTGCCGTAGATGTATCTATGAAATTTTGTTATGGCAAAAATGATACTCAGCGCCCCTTTTTCTCTCGAACATGTGCAATTGATTTTCTAGAACCATCTGGCATTATGTGTTGAATACACGCTCCTACCCCGTATGAACTAGCGTCACTTGCCACTACAATATCAAGTTTTGGATTGTAATGGGTTAAAAAGAGGTCGGACGTAAGCTTTTTCTTTATTTCATCAAAGGCTTTCTGACATTCTACCGTCCATTCCCATGCCTTGTCTTTTTTTAATAGTTCATTCAACGGAGCTCTTAGATTGTACATTCCTTTAATGAACGCTTGATAATAGTTTGCGAGCCCCAGAAAACTCTGTAACGTCGCCACATTAGTGGGCGTCGGCATGTCTCTAATCGCAATGGACCTTTCCGGATCTGGAAATCTGCCATTTTTGTTGATTATGTGACCTAAATACTTAATTTCCTCCAAACCAAATTCGCACTTTGATTCTTTGACTTTAAATCCAAAGTCCTGAATCTTTTTAAATACTTGATTGAGGTGCTCTCGATGTTCGTCGACGTTTGCACTCCTTACTATGATGTCATCTAAGTAGGCACACGCAAAGTCTAAATCATTCAACATGACGTCCATAGCTTGTTGAAAAATGGCTGGTGCCACTTTAATACCAAAAGGAAGCCTGTTGTACTTGAATAAACCTCTATGCGTGTTTATCCCTAGTAACTTCGAACATTCCTCTTCGACGGGAATTTGGAGAAAGGCATCTGTTAAGTCGATTTTTGAAAATATCACTCCGCCATTTAGCTTGTTAAAAATCTCCTCCGGACTCGGTAACGGGTAATGGTAGTCCTTAATTACCGAGTTCAACCCTGTCGAAAAATCAACGCAGACTCTGATTTGGTTTGATTTCTTTTTTATGCACACAATCGGCGCAGCCCATGAATTAGATTCTACTTTCGAAATAATTCCCATTTTTTCCAACCTATCAAGTTCTTCGTTAACTTTCTCTACACTTGCGAAAGGCACGTTACGTTTCTTTTTTAAAATCGGCATAGTATTTTCCTTTAATTCAAATTTAGCTTCAAACTTGTTACATCTTCCAAGACCAGGTGTGAAGGTTTCCGGAAACTTTTTCTTTAATTCATCTTTAATGTCCTGTCTTGTTTGCGTATTACTTTCTACTTTTCTGCAGAATGAGTTTAACGGTTTATCCCACAATTCGAATGTTTCAATAAAATCTGTACCCATCAAGTTTTCTCCATTTTTCAGAATGAAAACTTTTATTTTTTTAACGATCCCGTTCAATTTCATGGGAAGTACAACCTCGCCTTCGAAGTTAATTCCCTTTCTAGTTACCGTTCGAGCGAGTTTCGTTGACTTCATTATTGTAGGCCTTTTTAAAATTTTCCATGTTTTATAGTTCATTATTGTTAAATCTGAACCCGAATCGAGTTGAAATTTGATATTCTTTTTAAATATTTCAGTCGTCACATATTTCCTCAAATCTCTATCTGATTTGATATTCAAATTTGTTTGTCTAATTCGGCTCTTGAATTTTTTCGTTTTACAACACGATCCTTTGTGACCATTCTTGTGGCACACGAAACATTTCTTATTTCTACATGGGCAATTTATCTCCCAGTGTCTTTCGTTACAACGTCTGCAATTATATGGTGGGACCTTTTTTCCATCCTCGTTCTTTTTATTTTCTTGTCTATTATTAAAATACGCCGAATTTTTACTCCAATTTTTTTCTGATGGGTAATTTGACTGTTTTTTTTATTTTTTTAATATAAGCAATGCCAGCTTCTTCGATTTTTTAGACTCTTTCTTTAAACTTACGGCCCGTTGACACTCCTCTGCTAACTTTTGCAGGGTAAGGTTTTGTTCAGATTCGAGTTTAGACAAAACTCTACGTCTTATTTCGGCACTCTTACCTGGATACCAGTCCTTGAGCAAAATTTAAACACTTGAATTCTTCAACCGTAATCTCTGCGAATCTGAAATTGTCACAATGTCTATTCACTGTAGATGCATATGTTAAGTAATCCTGATCGTCGGATTTAGCGACATTCATGCATAACCATCGCTTATGCGAAAGCGACATATTTGCTCCAAACAGCTCTTTTAGCAATTTCACTGTTTCCGAGAATTCCAATTCAGTTGTTTTTCTCGGTAGAATAAAATCTACAAATTTGCTATGTTCTGCTGTACCTAGCTTTCTTAGTAATAGACTGACTTTTCTTGAATTCGACCAGTTTTCACAGTCTGTGTAGAAAATATCTTCATATCGTTTAAAGTACGCTTCAAACGTTTTTTCTTCGTCTGGCACATAGTTGAAAGTTTCCAGCGAATTAAATATGGTGTTATTAGAATATGAAGAATTTCCTTCAATTGCCTGATAGTTGTTTAATTTCTCCAGTGTTAACTTTTGAATTTCTAAAAGTCTTTCCTCTTGCCGTTCTTGATATTTTTGCTGTCTTTCATCTTGCTTTTCTTGATATTTTTGCTGTCTTTCATCTTGCTTTTCTTGATATTTTTGCTGTGCTATCTGTTGTTCCCTTATTAATAAGGCAAACTGTGATATGGCTTTGGATAATTCATCCATTTTTAGCTGATAGTGTTCATGCAACAAAGAATATACTTTTAATTTGTGTATCCACAGATATCATAAGCTGACCAAAAAATCGAAACAACGTACGACTTTTTAATTTTATGTCTTGCTTTTACATTCACGCCCGTGATAATCAACATTGGTATTTTTTTTTTTTTTTTTGTGAACAGAGACCGTCGGACTTTCTTTTTTTTTTTCGTTTTCGACTTCTGTTCGCGTATTTTAATGACAACTTCTGATTTTATTATCAGAGATAATTCGTCACTATATTGTTGAACAAACAAAAAAAATAATTTTTTAAAGTTCGTTACCTTTCAAAGTCGACACGGTGTATTTGTGCTCCTTTTACTTCCATGCATGTTTATGTAGTCGGCCAGTTTTTTCCTTTTTAACGGGTGTCTCTGAGTGAACGTTCCTTTATGCTTAGTCGTCTTTTAACGAGTTCTACATATCCAGAAGTTCAGAATCCTTCGTCGTTACGTTAAATGTTGGACTTTTAATTAATAATTTTTTTTTCAGCCTGGGTTCTTCAATGACTTGTCCCAATTGTTGAAAACTCTCAATTATTAATTCTTTTTTTTTCCGTATGGTTCTTACTACTTCGTCGCCATTGTTGAAACTTGACTAATGCATGGAATAATAATGCAACACAAAATGTACTTAGAACAAAATGTATTGAAACAAGAAAGTGTACACAATATTTACATATAGTCTTTCGTATATTCCTGGGAAGACCGTTCCTGGAGAATGTGTTGACTAAGTCGCAGTCGGGCAGAGTCTCTAGTTGAATCTCTTGATTCGCCCCCCTGTCTTCCCGGTACCAACCATATTTATATCGTCGGTACTCCACTATGCAAATTAGGTGGATCCTACCACAACAGTATCTTAAATAATCCAAGTTAATCCAAAGGTAAAAAGTAAAAATTTATTTACAAAAAATTAATTTCTTCATCTAATTCCAGCAACGAACTTTCACGTGTTAACGGTTGGCCCCACTCACAGGACTCAACACGGTGTAGAGGCCTGGTATAAGGATCGCCTTGACTACGACCCAACGTCGCACCTTAGTGGACTATGACATGTAAACCTTTGAGCATGAGGTCAATTATGAGCACGCTATACACTGCCGTTAAATGTTATTATTTCATCAGTTAGGCATCGTTAGAGTTTCACAGTGCAATGATCCCATAATTGCATATGTAGAATTATAAATTTCTCTTTAGTCAACGCTTCTCCCCAGGCACCTGTACATTCATATTTAGTAAGCTCAGTGTATTGTGGCACAAGGACACAAGTATTTGGTGCTTAATGATACTTAAACTTAATACAAAAGTAATCCGGGCATTAGAAATTCAATCATATTAACGTTTTTGATAATTTACTATGAAATTGTTTAATACGTAAAAAGTCTGAGCTGTACAGAAATATTTGTGACCAATTGTCCGAAATGCCCACGAAACACAGATATATTTCGGTTAAAATTGCCTTAATTTATATGATTCTATTTCCATCTTTACAGGTTCTAAAAGTTTATGCTGAAAATAAAATATCGAAGCTGAATTTGCCTCTCACGATTATTTGGAGAGGGGGTTTGTGTTGATATAATTTGGGCAATGATCTTTTGAAGAGGCGGTTTGTGTTGATATAATCCGGGCAATAATCTTTTGGAAAGGGGATTTGTGTTGATATAATCGGGGCAATGATCTTTTAAAGAGGCGATTTGTGTTGATATTATCGGGTCAATGATCTTTTTGAGATGGGATTTGTGTTGATATAATCGGGGCAATGATCTTTTTGAGATGGGATTTGTGTTGATATAATCGGGGCAATGATCTTTTTGAGATGGGATTTGTGTTGATGTAATCGGGGCAATGATCTTTGGAAGAGGCGATTTGTGTTGATATTATCGGAGCAATGAGTGAACAAATGAAAGTTGATATATAAAGAATATTGATATATAGGAAAATCGAGCATGTTGTATATAGATGTAAATGATAGTAAAAGAGAGAACAGATTTTAAGGCATCAATTCTTCATAAATGATGAATAATCTTAGGAAGATGTCAAAACGCTTCTTTGACGATTGTCTAAAAGTAGCAAAGGATATGCGGAATCTAAGTGAATGGAAGGCTAAATTTGAATGACATTGCTAGTAGACTGGTTCAAAATTACTTTAAAAATACGCATTTTATTGTAAAGTACTCAATTGATTCATGAACTATTGCAAAGGATATCAAACTGTTATAATTTATATATGGCCGATTAACACTGTTTATGTGTATATACGTATGTACGTATGTGTGTGTGTGTATGTACTGATTCCTTGTAATGCGAAGGTATGTGTGTGTATGTGTTTGTGTATGTGTGTGTATATATGTGTGTGGGTGTAAAGATGTGTTCACTGATTCCTAGTAGTGAGACAGTGTATGGAGAAGGGATATACACATATTTACACGCATGCTGACAAAAGCACACGAAAATGGAAATAGATCTAAGAACACACAGGGGTCATTAAAAGATAAGAATACCGATAACTACCCTATCATTTCTCGGACCAATCTTAATTGTTTTATAACCCTTCACGCAGAACCTTTCACTGCCAGTTCAAGAAAGATGTTTGGATCACTAACACAAAAAAAAAAGAGAATGTCTCATATCGAGAATATTTAACATCGAAAAACATAAAGAAAAAAAATTAATTATTTTTAATAATATGTGGAAATCTCCACCCTTTGCCCGATGACGGTCGCGAGGCCGGAAACACGTGTAGCAAAATTATGGAAAATAAAGTATATTTTTTTTAAAAATCCACATTACAATCATAAACGTTTGCGGTTTCTCTCTTCTTTTTAATATACACACTTTTCTCTCGTTGGAACTACTATAACCTCTTACTTTTACATATATATATATATATATATATATGTGTGTGTGCGCGCGCGCGATAGAAATTAGGAGGATTTGAGATAATTATAATTAAGTAATTCATCGAGTCTAGAAGAAAACTCAACAGAATGCAGAAAGCTCTGGACTGCCGTTTCGTCCTATATTTGGGACTCATCAGCAGTGCGCATCCACTACCGAGAATTGAAACCAGCTTGGTGATAGTAGTTGTGGCTCTTGGGGACACAGTCCTATGAGTAAAAGAGAAACTCGGATGAATTTCACCACGGAATATGTGTCCGAGCGGCGTTATATCAAGTCTGATTTGCTACCTCTTCGTCACCGTGGCCCGTTGGAACAGTTGGTATGAGGTTTGCCTGACGTTTGTTTCAATTCTGCTGATGAGTCCCAAATATAGGACGAAACGGCCGTCCAGTGCTTTCTGCATCTGTTGAGGTTTCTTCTAGACTGCATGAATTACTTAATTATATATATAAGTGGTTAGAAAGTTCGCTTTCTGACCATGAGACCCGGATTCGAATCTCACCATGGTCGATTTGTCAAGAAGTCGACTGATGTTATCGGACTGGATCGAGGTCGATCCCATCGTGCGGCACCTTTGGAAAGTGTACGATCGGTTGACCCAAGCCTTGTGAGTGAAATTGGTTAGACGGCTGTCGATAACTGTGCTAGCACGAAGCTACAAGTCATTTGAGCGTTCAAATTGTTGATCACGCTAGATAACACGCTCTCTCCCAGAAACTGTAACTAATGTCTACTCGGCATAGTTGCAGTATAAACCACAGGTGAGCTCTGTGGGTGTTGAGGAAACACAAATGCGCCTGATCGAGCTTCTGTAATAGGGAATGGCTAGCCGCCATAATAGACGGGTAACCTCGAATACGAGTGGCTAGCTATTATATATATATATATATATATATATATATATATATATATATATATATATATATATATATGAATGTATGGTCGCGTGGCCGAGTTTTTAGAACGTTCGCTTTCTGACCATGAAACCCGGATTCGAATCTCACCAGGTCGATTTATCAGGAAGGCGACTTCCTGATGTTATCGGTATCCTGATGACATCCTCGAATACGAGTGGCCAACTATTATATATATATATATATATATATATAATAGCTAGCCACTCGTATTCGCAGATATATATTTATATATTTAGGCATGTCTGATTGAATAAATCACAGACATTATGTCTGCTAATTTTTAACAAAATCCGTTCATACTCACGAATACCCTTCCGTGTATTGATGTTAAAGGATGAGATAAATGTGCTATAGCTGTTTAAATTTCTTTTATTTTCATTTTCCAAGTACTTTCGATCTTCTTCCAAGATCATCTTCAGTGGTGCTAGTACAAAACTATATGTTGTTCATTAGTACAAGTATTTATACAAACTTATGAGTTGTTATCCATTACTGTAATTTTTTCATTATGCTTTTAAATGCAATACGATTGACAATATGCTGAGCGTTCATTATGCATAGAGGGACAGACAGACGGACAGAGTTTATAGATTTATTTTTAATCTGACATTTTTATTACTTCAAACGTTGTTATAGTGGACACTTATCTTTTAAAACAGTCGCCCCTTTTTATTATTCATTAAACAGTGCGTAACGCATTTATTGTCCTGCACATTCAAGTAATCTAAATAAAGAAAATATGTCCTCCGTTAGGGATCGAACCTGCGTCCTCCTTTGGCGGGTAACCTACCGGTTTATCTGACTTACATTTAAAAAAAAACACTAATTTCAAAAAAGTTCTCTGATGGGGAATTAATTTTCAGGAAAACAATTTCTTTAGTGGGACTTCTTGATCTCTCAACCAGCTGAAAATTTCTTTGTTTAAAATAACAGGAATGTCTCCTGAATTATATGTACCCACTAAAATAACGTTTGTAGTCATAAAAAAAATTACGTTAATAGCATTACGAAAAAAATTATATGTGTGTGCACGCGCGTGTGTGTTTGTGCTATTGCAAGACATCTGTTAGACAAAAGAATTCTTACTAGCAAGCCCTTTATTTCTGCTGTGGCCTTGTTAGGGCCAGAAATAAAGACACAAAGAGAGGAATTGAGTTAAACAAATATATTAACAGAAACAGTAATACAAACATATACAACTGAGAGTGTAACAGCAAGAATGTTCGGTCCGACTGTCAGAGCTGACTACTGGAAATTTCCCACTCCAAAAGGCAGTACCTGCTCCTATTTATAGCTGGGAGAGTCCACGTGGGCGTGGGAAAATTACCATAACAAAAAGATAGAGGGAAACTACATCACCTCTCTGAGAAAGTGACTGGAGTCGAGTTAGGGAAGAATATTAGAATAATTGAGTTAAACAAATATATTAACAGAAACAGTAATACAACATATACAAATGAGAGTGTTACAGCAAGAATGTTCGATCCGACTGTCAGAGCTGACTGCTGGAAATTTCCCACTCCAAAAAGCAGTACCTGCTCCGATGTATAGCTGGGAGAGTCCATGCGGGAGTGGGTAAATTACCATAACAATCTTCCTGTTTTATTTTCTGATTTTTTTCTACTTCGATTGCTGTCCGTTCAACCCCTGCAAAACAAAACCCGTTGCTCCATTTCTTATGCTATTTTTTCTATCTACTTGCAATGTTGTTGCGCATTCACATCTATGAAATCATTCATCTTCAGTTGCTCTCTCTTAGAGTGGATCTTTCCATTGATTTCTTCGCTTTTCTGACATTGTCTGAAAGGTATTTTGTTAATTTCTATATATTTTACATGCAGAAGCCATATCTGATATTATACATTCGTTATCCATTTCACATTTTGGGGTATCAGAAAGGTGCTTTTCATTATGTGCTTATTTTAGTTAAATACTACAGAAGCAGTTGGTATACTCGTATATTTCATTTTAATGGGCATATGGCCGAGTGGTTAGAACGTTCACATTATGACCATGAGACCCGGGTTCGAAATTCACGATATTCGATTTGATCATCTTATGTTATCGAACTGGAGGGATCGATCCCAGCGTGGAAAGTGCTTGAAAATCATACCACGAGCTGACCTAAACCTTGTTAGAGAAATTGGGTAGACGGAACCTTTGGGGGGCCGTCGATAGTTGAGCTAGCACGAAGTCACAAGTCATCGTGGTCGAGGGCTTGAGCGTGCTGACCTTGTTCAAATTGCTGATCACGCTAGATAACACGTTATTTCCCAAAAACTGTAACTAAGATCTGCTCGGCATAGTTAGAGTATAAACTACAGGTGGGCTCTGTGGGTGTTGAATAAACACATATGCGCCTGAGAAAGCGTCTGCTATAGACATTGGCTAGTAGACGGGTATCCTCGAGTGACCAGCTATATATTTCATTTTATGGTTTTCTTGCGTGCTATTGGCTGTTCTATGTAGATGTTTTACTTTTTTTCTTTCAGGTCATCATCCTCTATTCTTAATATCTTTGTTGGAATAAAGATTTCCTTCAATCGTGAAACAGACTGTCGCCACTTACTGTTGACCTCAATGTTCCCTTTAATATTTATATATATAAGTGTGTATGTGTCTGCGTGCGTGTGTGCACGCTATAAAAATACTGTAAGTAGTTTTAAAATAAGAATCCATCCCTTTATTGCATTATTGAACATATATATAAATATATATATATATATATATAAATATATATATATATATATATATATATATATATATATATATATAAATATATATATATTTATATATATATATATTTATATATATTTATATATATATATATATATATATAAATATATATATATTTATATATATATATATTTATATATATTTATATATATATATATTTATAAATTTATATATATACATATAAATATATTTATATAAATATATATATATTTATATATATATACATATATAAATATATATATATATTTATATATATATACATATATAAATATATAAATATAAAAGTGGACATGGAAGTCAGCACTTAGAGGCGACAGTCTGTTTCATGCTAGTGCAATCGCCTGACGATTGCACTAGCATGAAACAGACTGTCGCCTCTAAGTGCTGACTTCCATGTCCACTTTTATATTTACACACGCTCTATCTCTGATATTGAGCACTTTACCCCATAAATATAGCACACTTTAAGACTATATTTCTGCATATATAAATATATATATATATATATTTATATATACATATATAAATATATATATATATATATTTATATATATATACATATATAAATATATATATATATTTATATATATATATATATTTTTATATATATATATAAATTTATATATATATATATATATATATATATATACATACATAAATATATATATATATATATATATATATATATATATATATATATATATATATATATATATATATTTATATACTTCGTGTATTGAGCACTTTACGTAGTTCCCTTTACTCGTTTTGAAGGTTTTTTTCCTTTGGAATTTGAGCTTGAACTCTGGACGATTGTCTTCGCCTTAGTTTTATGTTCTTGTTTTTTTTTTATTCCTCATTTTTCCTTGGATACCGACTTGTTTTACTACAAGTCGAACTATCCAAGTTTTTTTCCAAGCGAGTGCCACTATATATATATATATATATATATATATATATATATATATATATATATATATATATATATATAAGAAAGAACAGTAAGATATATAATCCGGTGTTCTTATTGATATTTTTTTTTATTTTTACAAAAGAGTGCCCAATATAAATTTACAGAGCATAAATATTATAAATTAACTGATTTAAAATATGGTTTTTCGCTACGCAGTAATAACTATGTTTCAAAAATGGAAGCTAAAAACTTCAAATTTAATTATTGTATAATTAAGTTAAATGCATTAGTTCCGTTTCATCTTCAAGCGAATAAAGAAATAATTTATTTTTAAATTTACTGAGTTTTAAACGCACGCATAAACTCATAATTTCCTGTTTCCAAGGATACAGAGAAATCCAATCATTCAGACAGGGGCGGTAGCGTGTTTATTTTTATTACCTATTGTTGTATAAATTATGAGTTACGTTCGAAAAAGAGGTTAAGTTTAGAGAGGGTAGGGATGTATTTTTCAACCAATTCTTAATTACTAATATAGTAAGACTAAAAATATTTTAAAATTGTAGTTAAATAATAAATACTTTTTGCCGTTCATAAAAAAAAACAGATGATATTCATTTAACGATTAAATGCATGTCGTCTGGGTTTTTGAGATAGGACTAACAATGATTGAATCGTGATGATGGCCTCCTTTTGATTGAAAATACTAGTGGGAGGAAAAATGATGTGATATAAAAAAAAAACATTTTAAATTATTTAAAGAGCTCGGATTTGGTGTAGAGGTCAGTACTATTTTGTAAGTAGTAAAGTACTTGGATGTAACATTCGGGCTCAAGAACAATAGTACGAAGCTATTCCAAAATCGAAACAGCGCCCTGACATCTTGGCACACATTAACTAATCTAGACATGTCTTCAATCAGATTTCTTGGTTGTCGATTTAGGTTGTCGTGAAAATCTTCGAATGTGAATCGGTTCATCAATGTGAAAAAATTGTACGAAATGACACTGAAAAGTGAGAGACACAAAATTAATTTAAAGTTCATAAAATATTAGCCTCAAGTAGCAGATGAAAAGAGTAACACAAGATGAAAAGAGTAACACAAGATGAAAAGAGTAACAAAAAAGAAAAAGGAATATAATTTGGTTCAAGCCTACTTTTAACTGAATTGGCAAAATATTTTTTAATTAATAGATCGCTATCTGTCTATATCTCTGAGATGAGGTAAAATGATTACTTACATTATTTACATTATTCGGAATGTTTTCCTTATCTTCATTGCCATATTCACAAGGTTTCGTTTTCTACGCTCCGGCCTTCTTCAGGTGATTGGACTTTCGAACCGAACCTTTTATTTCGTCCATCGGGGGGTACATTGTTCTAGTTACACGTGCCATGCCTCTTCCGGATATCGCAGTTATTTCCCTTTAACTCAACGGTCCAAGTTTTGGTTAACCACTGCTGTGGCCTGATATCGAACTCACAACTCTTTGGGTCTAGTCACTGGATCAAACCAACGTCTTTATCTTGAGGACATCTGTGTAGGAATTTTTCGGACTTATAAACCTAATGTCTCACCATCTTTTTTTACCAGTGCTCATATTGCAATTTTTCTGTTATTATTATTGCATTTTTTACCAGAGCTTATATTGCAATTTTTATTGTTATACATTGCTTTTCTCTAGCACTCCCTATTACTGGTTCCCATATTGTATTCATATCTATGAACGGTCGGCTCAGGAGATTTTTGTGGCCTAGCATATGTGCTGACTCCTTAATGGATTCGGTTCGAAATTCCAATCACCTGAAGAAGGCCGGGGCGTACAACAGCCAAAACGTTGTGAATATGGCAATGAAGATGAGGATAACAGTCTGAATAATGTAAATAATGTAAGTAATAGATCGGTATTTTCCACTACAATCTGCGCTGAATATTTAAAGAAACAATGTGATGTATGTTCAACGGGGAAGGACTGATTAAAAAGCATAACAGCAATATCTTGAACAAAAAAACGTTAAAACATTAATAGGATATATAACTGCAGTGGTTACTTCTAACAAAACATAGTCAACAAACCCACTGTCAAATTCAAGGACCACCATCAATAAATATATATTGGGTCTGCCGGGAGGTGCTTAAAGAAGAGGTACTATATCCATAGAACATCCTTCAGTTTGGTGAGGTATAAGAATATTACCGATATACCAAGTTAAATGTCGGCAGTCAGAGAAAGAAAAGACATACATCTGTTGATAGAATGCGGTATTATAAGAATAGCACATAGCTATAATGCGGATGTAGTATATTGTAGGTTGAGTCAAGAAGACAAATTGGTCATAGCTACTTTCCCCAAAATGATGAATTCATTAAATAAAAGAGTGAAATACTGACAAAATGTAAACACACAAGAAAATATCTATTCGTGTATATGGATTGTTCACTTTTAATCATGGCACTCCAAGCAAAGCAATAAAGTCACAATGACGCATAGGCGTACTGAGTGTTATAGATTATGAGAAAAACACTATTAAGGAGAGAGAACAAAAAAAGAACAGCAATTAAGAAAACCGAAGATAAAGATTGTTATAAACAAACAAAGCCACTAAAACACAAAGATTTACTGAGTGTCAGAGAACATGAGAAAGGCGGTACTGCCACCCCTGGCGTCAACAGCAGCTTTTGCCACTAGACAGGACATTGTTTTTTGTGTAGACGTATCAATTTGTTGCGATTTAAAAAAAAAAAAATGCAAGTCAGATTTTCAACGTTGTGTTAAAAGCGTTTGCATTTAATCGTTAACCAATATACAACACGCTCGTAGCAACTTTTATCAATGACGTAGAATGGAAGGTAAATAGATGTTTCACGTCGGAAGTAGCATTGTGTTTCGAGCATGTTTTTTTTTTTTTGTTTGTTTATTTTGGATCTTAACCAGATGTAACTCGATGCCTATTGAACTGTTGTCTGGAGACGACGTGAAGTACACTTCAGGCTCCGGCCAGTGATGCCCACCTTCAAAAAGAAAGAAACGATTGATTGTCCAAGGAAAGCATCGTACCTGTTATGGTCCAGGTTAGGACCAAGGAAGAACAACACGAACACAAGAGTAAAAATAACGAAGATATATTACACGAAATAATAATACAAGATGTGGAAAGTGTTAGTATGACTGTCAGTCTGGTTTGGAGTGAACTACTATCGGCCCGACTCGATTCGTCCCTCTCTCTCTCTCTTGAGAGGCGTAGTATACATAGTGTTAGGAAGAGTTCATTCTGTAGTTATAGGTAAGGACCCATAACAGTACCTGACCCCAATAGGTGGCATATGACATGCCCATCTTTTTGCACGTAATCGGATAGCAGAGGTTCGTAGAGGTTTTCCTTCGATCGTGCGCCTCCTTCATGTTCTCCTCCCTGTGAATCGTTAGTTCTACTTGGAAGAATTAAAAAAAAACTGAAAAGTAAAATATTATTTTACTCTTTCACGGTTTTTTATTTACACACACACACACACACACACACACACACACACACACACACACACACACACACACACACACACCTATATATATATTTATAAAACATGAAATCTCCACAAATATTCTTAAATGCCTATAATTGGTAACAGAAGCTATTGGTTTATACCAACGGCTTCCAATACTTAATACTTCTCGAATTCACTCTCGTGTGGTCATGTGTGACGTCACGAGCTGCAGTGCGATTTTCGCTTCCAGCGTCTTATATGCACGAGTTTGTCGTTGCTTGGAAATCTTCCATGTAAAGAGAAACAGACTATCTTCACTGTCTTGTCCATGTATCGCTTAATATATTGTACTGTAATTGTCATCTTTGATAACGGCTTATGTAAGCCGAAAGCTTAGATAGGATTAAAAAATATGTATCAATATTGTGATTTTCTTTCTTCGTTTAATGATAATGTTATTAAGCTTATCAGACGATATGAAAGGAATTTACATAAAATATATAGACAACACTTGTCTATATTATTTAATGAATCATGCATCAATATATATATATATATATATATATATATATATATATATATGATAATTTTTAGATTAGATGATGAGAATATAAATTTGATTTATTTTCAATGTATTTCCCTGGCTGTAATTTTGTATTCCCTCTACCAGCCCTGCTCATTGGGCTGACACTTTTGTTTTTCTTCCCCCCTCCCCATTTCCTCTTATCTCTTCAAGGATTTTTTCTTGGTGAATTTTTTTTCTTAATTTCCTCTTGTAATTTTTAATAAACTGTATGGATGATTTAAACCATTTTATAACTCCGGTCTGATGAGTCAGTTGTCTGTCTGAAATAGAGTATTACCGAACTCTTTAATGATATATTGAGCTTTTCTTTTGATATATATCATATTGCTCTTCACTTTTATGCATTGAGCTCTCTTCATGAATCTATCTTTTTATTATTTTATTTTCAAAAGGCCTATTTGGAATATCCTTACCACTTACGGATTTGATATTATGACATAATATATATATATATATATATATATATATATATATATATATATATATGTGTGTGTGTGTTTGTTATAGCATACCTATAGACGATAATGGGTATGTCCCCACTCACATACAGTAGTAAATACTGTATGTTGCATTTGAAGATTCATTGTAGAATCTACTTGACTCACTTCTAGCAGTTGACTACTTCTACGCGCCGCTGGCGAATCTTGTATGTGTTGTTCTTATCCTAAGTATTATAGTTCATTACCAACCCTCCGTTGATTTTTTCTATTCAATAACCTTTCCTAGGTTACAGCAATATATATATATATATATATATATATATATATATATATATAGTCTTAAAGTGTGCTATATTTATGGGATAAAGTGCTCAATATCAGAGATAGAGCGTGTGTAAATATAAAAGTGGACATGGAAGTCAGCACTTAGAGGCGACAGTCTGTTTCATGCTAGTGCAATCGTCAGGCGACTAGTGCTGTTATTTTTCTCGGCTATTTATATAAGGGTCAGTGGTGCATTATGGGTAGTCTATTTTGGCGGTTACTTTTACCGGAAGTCGCTTATTTGTTTATTTATTTATGTCAAATTATTTTGCTTGTTTTTTGTTTGTTTTTTATTTTTATTTTTATTTTTTATCTTATATATTTATTTATTTATTCTTTTGTTTTGATCGGTGTTTTTGGTTAACGTAGTAAAAATTTGTTTATATAGCTTATTGTTGGTAGTCTATAATGGCCGTCATTTACCGGAAGTCGCTTGTTCGCTTATTTATTTGGGTCAAATTGTTTTGCTTGTTTTTATTTATTTTCATTTTTATTCTTTATCTTATATATTTGTTTATTTGTCATTGATTAAATCTGTTTGTTGAATTTTGGGGTGTGATGTTGTGGTTTTTTCTGACTATTATTTAGGTGGGAACAGTTTTTAATTTATCTATTTAGGTTGGTTATCTTTATTTGTTTTTTTTGTTTTTTTAAACGGCTAGTTTATCGTAATCGGTTGTTAGTTTATTTATATATTTGGATGTATTTAGATCGATTTATTATACTTGTTGTTATTTATTTGTTACACTATATATTTTTGGCTTTCGGTTTTTAAGTAACGTAGTATATTATCTTTTATTAATGTTTTTTTTATTATTATTTTTATTTGTATAACAGTTATAACTTTCGTCCGTTCTTTTGTTTTGATTTTATTTCTAACAGGTGTGGTTTTGTGATTTGTTTGGAGTAATTTATTTTGCTTATTTTATTGTTGTTTGTTTATATATTTTTCTATTTTAAGTTACGTAGTAAAAATTTGTTTTCATGTCTACATTTTGAGATTAGCTCGGATCTTTTATTTAATAATTTATTTTGATCTGGGAAGGTAATGATAGCTATTTTTTCCTCTAAGCAAAGTTTGCATGTTTTTGATAGGTTGTTGTAGGCTGATGATATTTTTGGTGTGGTGTGTGTTTTGTTTTTTATAACAGCACTAGTCGCCTGACGATTGCACTAGCATGAAACAGACTGTCGCCTCTAAGTGCTGACTTCCATGTCCACTTTTATATTTATATATATATATATATATATATATATATATATATATATATAGCGCTATTTCATATAGATGTCAAACTTGTTCAGAAATATTTAAACGCTCAGCTGTATACAACCAATCTTTAAATTTAGCTTCAATCGAATGAAAGCTTTAAGTCTTAGGAAGAACCATCCTTAGAAATAAATGCTACAAAACCACAAACAACTATGCGAAATAACAAACACGTGAATTGAGGACTTTCAACAACATGTTGCTAAAAAGAATAGCACGTGTAAATTGAAGATACTCTGATGATATATCAAGATGCTGATATTCCACCATACTTCTAAAATAAATTTAGGAAGGAACCTAAAATTAATCTTGGAAATAACAATAGTAACTGAACTGGAGAAACGTATTTCCCTGAAAGATCGTTTTAACAGAAATTGATTATAAATTTCAACTAACGGTATCACTAGCCACTCGTTCATTGAATGCTAAATGTTTACTTATAAGAAAACGGCTAATATTACCATTAACACATATATAGATAGCTTTTATTTTGAGACTAGTCTTTGAAGAAAGCACATTTGATAATGCACCCGTTACATTTCTGAAGGCAAAGAAAAAAGCGATTTATTATTTAACTTAGACCTACTTAAATAAACTGGTTTACTCATAAGAAATAGGAAAAATTTTTGTAGAATTCTTCATGCTGCGACACATGTCAGAATCGAAAAATATTGATTCTTTATCGATTTAGAGAGAGGTCCTATTAATAACATCGATACAGTGTCAAGTTGATCCATGTCATTGAAGAGCTAATGGCCTTTGACTAAGTCACTTAGCTGTTATTTATAAATCTCAAGTTGGATAATTTACTAACGATATTGATATCTGCAATCTTCAGAATTTCTTTTATCCCCACTCACATACAGTAGTAAATACTGTATGTTGGTCTGCAGTTGAAGATTCATTGTAGAATAATATTTTATATTTTTCAATAAGTTTTAAAACTTTTTCTGTTTGGAATTTTTTCGTAAGCACATGAACAAACATTTGGGGTTCATAAATATGTCTTAAATGGAGAATAAACGAAAACATAAGTTTATTAATTTATGTAAAATTTTAATTTAAAATGAATATGCCCGTTTGTTCCTTATTTAAAAGAATATCTTTGCAAATTCCTAAAAGAAAGTTTGTTTTCGTACGCTGAAAAGCTAAAGAACTATAACTCTGTAAACTTCAGGAATCAATTTAACACTGAATCAATTTTATAAACAAGACACGCCTTCTAAATCAATAACGAATCAATATTTTTCAATTCTGGTAAATGTCGTGGCCTAGGGAAGGCATGCTCAATACGACTCTACAAAAATTATTTCCTTACAAGGTTTTCTTCCTATTTTTTAGGAGTGAGCCAGTCTACATAAGTGCCTTTATTTTTTATGTTGAACATCTCTAGGAACAATTCAAATAATGGTGGTTTTATTATATGGATTTCAGTATTGAAACAAAACATATGCAAGTTAGTTAAACAGGCAAATATAATAAAAAGAAAAACTATCAGAACCGACAATGGACATTTTTAGTACATTATTATTATAAGTACTAGTAATAGTAGCAGTAGTGGTTGTAATAGTCGTTTTCTTTTATAGAATACTACTATTAATAATAATAGCAAAACGGAACTTAAAATTGTAGATACTTGTGATGTTGGTGGTGTTGTCGCTGTTGGGATTTATTTCTGTCCTGAAGGGAAGTAATTTTGCCTATCGATTGACAGAAATAAATTATTAAAAATTGATTTCTAAGGGATCCGTTTTCATTAATATATTTGCTCTGTTCTTACATTGAGCTATCTTTGGATTTATATCCTCCTTGGAATTATCCCTATCAATTATTAAATAATATTATATATATATTTATATATATATATATATATATATATATATATATATATATATATATATATATATACGTGGAACTAGAACAGTCTACCCCAGCGAGCGAAATAAAGGGTTCAGTGCGACATTCCAACCACCTGAAAACGTTGTGATAAATATGGCGACAAAGATGAGGACAATAGTCCGAATAATGTAAATAGTGTACATAATACCTCATCTCGGGAATAATGTAAATAGTGTGCATAATACCTCATCTCGGGAATAATGTAAATAGTGTACATAATACCTCATCTCGGGAATAATGTAAATAGTGTACATAATACCTCATCTCGGGAATAATGTAAATAGTGTACATAATACCTCATCTCGGGAATAATGTAAATAGTGTACATAATACCTCATCTCGGGAATAATGTAAATAGTGTACATAATACCTCATCTCAGAAATATAGACATATTTTAGACATTTTTAAAACAAGGTAATGACAAAACCATTCCGCCTAGTACGATTAGCGAATTTGATGGATGCCGACAAAAAAGAAATCCAAACTGTTTAAAATGTACCTTAAAAATCCAATATCTGTCCCACAATTTGTTTCGAAGCACAATATATTTAAATTTTCTTCCCTTTGTAACTTTTATACTGACCAAACTGTAAAAAACAATTCTGAACTTTTCCTAACCTAAGAGATTTGGAAAAATAGTATTAGCAATAAAAAAAAATCGATATTTATTTGAATGATAAACAATCAATCATTCATTTAATTCAAACCTTTTTAAAGTAATTAAATTTGCAAAATGTGCGATATATTTTTTATGTCTATTTCATAAACAATTTAATTCATAGTATCATTCATTTTAAACATCTGAGCAAAAGAAATATGGCTAATCTGCTTGTTTTTCATTTTTTTATAGAAAAGGATGCTTTTTCGATATTTTTGTCGCAAGACATTCATTTTGCTCTGCATCACATTCAACAGTGAGTACTTCTTTTTTTTACTAAACTTTCGTATTTAATAAGTGTTTTAGGTATACTTTGTAATTTATTAGTTATCTAGATTTTTAAGAGAGATTCATTTATCCCAAGGCTGTCGTTGAACTAAGCAAATTGTCCGAAAAGATATTAAAAAGGTATTTTTTTAAGAAAAAGTTACAGTTTTTGACAACAATGAAGATTTGCGTTATGAAAAGTTAATATTTAGCCTTAATTTGATATATTTATTACTGGAATAAAAATGATTTATTGGATTCAATGAACTAATCTGGGTTAAATATTTCTAGCTGGATGAAAAAGTATCTCCAACTCTTTTAGACATAAATTGCAACGTGCGAGTATGCGAGGGTATGTATGTTCATGGGTGTGTACATTTGTCTCTGGGTACGTGGCCGAGTGGTGAGAACGTTCGCATTCTGACCATAAGACTCGAATCCCACCAGGGTCGATTTGTTTGGAAGGAGACTTCCTGATGTTATCGGACTTGCGTGCGGCACCGTCGGAAAGTGCCTGAAAACCATTGACCAAAGCCTTGTGGTTGAAATTGAGTAAACGGAACCGTTGGACCGTTAATAGCTGTGCTAGCACGAAGTCACACGTCATCGTGGCCGAGGGCTTGAACCTGCTGGCCTTGTTCAAATTGTTGATCACGCTAGATAACACGCTCTTTCCCAGAAACTGTAACTAAGGTCTGCTCAGCATAATTGCAGTATAAACCACAGGTCTGTGGGTGTTGAATAAACACAAATGTGCCTGAGCGAGCGTCTGCAATAGGGATTGGCTAGCCGCCCTAGTAGACAGGTATCCTCGAATACGAGTGGCCAGCTATACATACATACCTACATACATTTGTCTATAAACATTTATTTCAGCGTATGGGTGAATATTAAGGTTACTTGTAGCATAACATATATTTTCTTTCGCATGTCTAAAATTAAATGAATATTTAGAAGAAAGATATTTTCGTATTTTAATGTGTTTTATTGTGTGCGAAGTGTTTTGTATTTCAATTGAAATATATATTGCGTTTTCATTTTCTAACAGTTTGTCTGGCCAACGGCTCAGACGAAGAAAATCGCAAGAAGAGACAGTGGTCAAAATCGACAATCAACTATACTGGTGCATTTCAAACTCCAACTTCCATAACAACAGGAACTTCAGCCGATTTCACTAGCAATCATCGACTGAGCTCAAAACGATTCATATCAAAGTCAAAAAACGAGAGAGACCTGGAAGCTTTCACATCCAAAAAGATAAAAAATCAACCCCAGGTTAATTCCATCAATCGAGAAAGATCAAATCTGGAACACAGTAAGAGATCAAGTGCTAATGAGATGGCTTCTTCTCGTGATGACACCGAGGCGGAATTTAATAATAGAAAACGAGATACTGGTCTTAATAATTACCCTAATATAACAGCTGATCCTTCAACGGGTTCTCATTCAAATGTAGAGGTATCTTTGTCAAATACCAAGACGGCACAACTTGTGGACAATGGAGATCAAATTTCTTCAAATTCCTGGCCACAATCAATTGAGACTGGTTCTGGTCTTTCAGGAGGAAATGATTCTGAAATTCTGGAATGGACAGACAGTACTCCTGTGAGTCTTGTTTCCGGAGAAACATCTTCCGTTGTTAAAAATGAGGAATTAAGTACGTACCAGTTGCATTCTTTTGAGACTACAAAACCACTCAACACTTCTGCCGATCAAACCTCACCTATATTTCGCACAAAGCCTCCCGACGAGACTGAAACATCGTCCGTAGGACAAAGTAGCATGTCTGACTGGAATTGGAGTTTTCCTGGTCAGACAACTCAAATTAATGTTCAAAATTCCTTTAGTTCAAAACTTAAGACTAGTCCAATAAACACAACTCCGGCTGCGACAGACAGAACAACAGAATTCTGGGAAAGTGTAACCTCAGTTGAAATAAGAGATGATTCAGCATTGGTAACTTCGTCTGAGACACCTCGTTTCCGAACAACAAAAATGTATCCAGAAGACACATCAAGCCAATATTATACAAAGGAAAATACTGTTTTAGCAACGGTCGTAACCCAGTCACACGACCAGAGCACTGCTGACACACCAGATGCCCATTCAAAACATATAACTGGAAGCGCACTAACAATATCATATTCTGACAATCGCAGTGCCGAAATGCATATAACCAAAGACATTGCAACAGCTACTTTATCTACGTCAGAAATATCGCATGAACAAAGAGAGAATGTGGTATCTTCAGTTGATTATGCAAGTTCTGGTACACTACTAGAAAATGAAACCACCTCCGTAATTTCAAAAGGAACATCTTTATCTACAACTTCTACACCAACACCCGTTCGAGATAAGGAAACAACCTTTATAGACAATATTCCAAAGAATGTCACCGAAGGTGAAATATTATCTAGTATGTCAAAGCAAACATTAGGGATAGAAAAAGAAACAATTCCTACAACGATTACTGCAAGAACGATTGCAGAAATAACAACATTAGCTACAACTTCTCCAAAACAAGAAATTAAAGAAAAATACACAACACCGATAGAGACTATACCAACAACACGAATAGAAGACATATTACCTACTACTTCTGCAGATACAAAACACATAAAAAATGAAACACATACAAAGACACTTCCATCGACACTTAAAGAAGAGATTTCTACAGAACCACAAGTGAAAGTTGAAGCAATACCTACAGTGAATATTCAATCAGGAATGACAGAAAGAAAAACATTAACTACTTACATGAATAAAGATATACAAAATATGGTGACATCGACAATGACTATACCATCTGCAATTACAGAAAAATCATTAGTACCTTCTATACCAACACAAGGGATAGAAAACAAAACAACATCTAAAATGAATATTTCAACAGCTATTATAGAAGGAAAAGAATTAACTAGTACTTCTACACAAGGAAAAGTAAAAGAAAAAGTGTCTTCCCCAACAATGGATATTCCAACAACCATTATGGAAGAAACAAAATTATCCACTACTTCTACACTATCACAAGGAACAGAAAAAACGTTCCCGTTGTCTATTGTAGAAGGAACAACATTATTTACTGCTTCTACACAATCAGAATTAACAGAAAATAAAATAATCCCGAATATGACTACTTCAACTACAAACAGAGAAGAACCAACATTATCTACAAATTATGCACCAACGCAATTAAGGCAAAACGAGTCAACACCTATAAGGAATATTTCAACGTCTATTATTGAAGAAAAAGGAGAATCTACTAGTAGTACTACACAAGCACATGCAGCAGAAAAAGAGACATCGACAATGAATATCCCAAGTACTATTATGGAAAGAACCAGATTAACTACTCCTACACAATCACAAGAAAGAGAACCAACACCACCAATGACTATCACAGAAAAAACATTAATTACTACTTCTACTCAAGTACAAGAAACGACACCACCAATGAACATTCCAGTGACTGTTATAGAAGGAAAAGGATTATCTAGTTCCACACAAGTACTAAAAGAAGAAACAACACCTATAATGAATAAACTGACAACTAATATCAAAGAAACAAAGCTATCTCTTAGCTCTACTCAAGAACAAGAAAGAGCAAGAGAAATAACACCTGTAATATCTTCTACGCAAACAACGTTAAAAGATAAAGAAGCAACACTTAAACTAAATACTCCGACAGAAATTACTGATGGAAAAGAATTAACATCTACTTTTACACAAATTCCAATAGCAGAAATTGAAACAACAAATACGGCAAATAGTCCAACGAAGATTACAGAAAGTGTAAAGACTTCTACACAAGCACTGGTGATGGAAAATTATACAATAAATCCAATGACACTTCCAACAAATATTACAGACGGATTATCGTTTTCTGTAACTTCTATACAAACAGGAGAAAAAACAAGCCCTAAAATGAACATTCCAACAACAATTACAAAAGAAAAAACAATGCTTTCTACTTTTACACGGACACCCTTAATGGAAAATGGAACAGCAGCTACAATAAATGCTTCCAAAGCAATTACGGAAGGAAAAATGTTATCTACTTTCTCTTCACAAACACTCGCAGTAATAAACGAAACACTCCATACAACGACACTTGCACCGACGATAACAGATCGAACAATATTATCTACTTCTTATGAAAAAACACAACAAATGGAAAAAGAAACTACTTTCACACCAGTAACAGCAAAGGAAACTAAAGCAACACATACAGGCAGTATTTCAATGGCCATTATAGAAGGATCAACAATACCTACTTCATCTGCTCAGAAAACAGAAATAAGAAAGGAAACAAGCCCTACATTCCATATACCAAGGACATTTACAGAAAAGGCAAAAGCAGCTGTTACTTCTACAGACACGCCAATAAAAGAAAATGAAACTGATATGACTATTCCAAAAATAATTACAGATGGAACAACATTACCTGCTATATCTACAGAAGTATCAGTTCCAGAAAACAATTCTATCTCTACAATCGCCACTTCAAGTAAAATTAAAGAAGGTTCAAAATTAGCTACAATTTCTACAATGACAGGGCTAGGAGAAAACAAAACAACCGCTAAGATATTTATTCCATTGGCAGTTACAGAAACAACAAATGTTTTTACTACAACTAAGCAAACAGTAACAGAAAAGGAAACATCACGTTCAATGATTACTCCAGCGACAAATGCAAAAGGAAAAGAAATGACTACTGCGACTCCACTTGCACCAGTAATAGAAAATGATAAAACTCTGACAACGAATATTCCAACAACATTTAGAGAAAGCACACCATTATCTATTACAGCTACACAAAAACCAGAAATCGAAAAAGAAATTATTCAAACCAAATTTGCTGAAAGTCCAGTAATAACTAAAACGCCAACACAAACACGAATCATAAAAAATGAAATAACGGCTACAATTACAAAAATGCCTGCATCAGCTACTAAATATACCCAAATACCACTAACAGAAAATGAAACAGGTCCTGCTGTGGAGGTTTCAACGGCATTTACTGAAGAAAAACAATCTTCTATTGCTTCTAAAAACACAACAGAGATGGATAATGACACATCTACTACAAACACTCTTCAAACCAAAATTACGGAAGTTACAAAATTAAATACAAGTTATACTCAATTACCAAAAGTACAAAAGGAAATAAATTCAACAATGAATAGCACAATGACTATTACAGAAGTATCCTCATTATGGGATAGTACTACACAAACACCACTAATAGAAAATGCGACATCTGTTACAATGAAAGTTCTAACTACAGTTAAAGAAGGGACATTGTTATCCACTACTTCTACAAAATCGCTATTAGAAGAAAAGGAAACGTCTAGTACCATGACTATTCCAGCCAAGAGTACACGAGTTTTAACATTGCCTACAACTTCAACACAAACGCCACTAAAAGAAACCCAACAATCCACTAGAATGAGATTTCCAACCAGAATTACAGAAAATACACTATTAACTACAACTTCTACAAAAACATTGGTTACAGAAAATGAGACAACTTCTCTTATGAATGTTTCAAAAAGAATAAATGAAGGAACACAATTATCTCCAACTTCTGTGCAAACAACACTTAAATTTGCATCAACAAATGCAGAAGGAACAACATCATCTACAAAAGAACTAGTAACACAAAATAAAAACACTACTACAATTCCATCTACAATTACAGAACGTCAAATATTAACAACCATTTCTTCACAAAAACCAGCAATGGACAATGAAATACTTAGAAAGATGAATGTTTTAACGACCATCACGGATGACGAACTATTATTTACTGCTTCTACAGAACCAACAGTAATAGAAAATCAAACAGTTCCGACGTTCAATGTAGAAGAAGTAATACCGTTATCTACTACTTCTATAAGAACACAAGAAATGGAAAACGAAACATCCGCCTCTAATTCTCAAATGGAAGTTACAAAAGAAACACGGTTATCTACTACTTCTATGAGAACACAAGAAATGGAAAACGAAACATCCGCCTCTAATTCTCAAATGGAAGTTACAAAAGAAACACGGTTATCTACTACTTCTATAAGAACACCAGAAATGGAAAGCGAAACATCCACCTCAAATTCTCAACGAGAAGTTACAAAAGAAACACGGTTATCTACTACTTCTATAAGAACACCAGAAATGGAAAACGAAACATCCACCTCAAATTCTCAAAGAGAAGTTACAAAAGAAACACGGTTATCTACTACTTCTATAAGAACACCAGAAATGGAAAACGAAACATCCACCTCAAATTCTCAACGAGAAGTTACAAAAGAAACACGGTTATCTACTACTTCTATAAGAACACCAGAAATGGAAAACGAAACATCCACCTCAAATTCCCAAAGAGAAGTTACAAAAGAAACACGGTTATCTACTACTTCATTAAGAACACCAGAAATGGAAAACGAAACACCCACTACAATGAAAAGACCGAACGAAATTACAGAAGCAAATGAAAATAAAACAAATGCAACAATGAATATTACAACGTCAATTACAGAAGGAAAAGCGTTATCTACTACTTCAACAAAAATACCAGTGACAGAAAACAATAGATCTGCTAAAATTACTATTGCAACTAAAAGTCCACAAGTTTCAGAATTAACTACATCTTCTATACAAACACGAACAATGGAAAACGAAAGAACTACATTGACTTTTCAAACGACAGATACAAACGTAGAACCAGTACCTACTAATTCTTCAGGAAGATCAAGAATAGAAAACAAAACATCCACTATAAAAATAATTCCAGCTAAAATTACGGAAGTTCCATCATTACCTACATCTAAAGAAAATACAGTAAAAGGAGGGGAATCAACTCCTACAATGAATGTTTCAATAAGTACAGAAGCCACTTTTTCTACAGAAACCCTACAAATAGGTAATAAAACGCACATTAAAAGGACTTTTCCAGCCATAAATACTGACTATCCAACATTTGCTACAAGTACTATACAAGCACCATTAATAAAAACGGGGCCAACACCTACTATGTATGTTTCAACGAAAAATACCGAGGGATCAACAGTGTCGACTTCCACACAAATACCAGTGAAAAAAAACAAAACATCCGATACAACGACTGTTCCAATTAAAATGACAGAAGAACAAACAAATCCCACAGAGACCCCGGCAATAGAAAACGAAACAAGTCCTACAATGATCATTGAAACAGCAATTACAGAAGGAACATTGCCGCCGTCTTCCTCTACACAAAAGCAAATAATAGAAAATGAAACCGCTAAAATGAATACTCCAGAGATGGCTACAGAAATCACGGTATTATCTATTTCTTCTGCACAGTCACCGGTAACAAAAAAAGAAACATCCTCTGAAAGGACTATTTCCACAAATATTACAGAAAATTCAGCATCTTCCGCTTCTACGAAAACATCAGCAATTGAAAGTGAAACAGCGCCTACAACGGCACTTCCGGCCAAAAATACAGAAAGTTTAACATCAAATAGACCCACAAATATTACAGAAAATTCTGCATCTTCCTCTTCTACAAAAACGTCAATTGAAATTGAAACAACGTCTACAATGTCTCTTCCGACCAAAAATACAGAAAGTTTAACATCAAATAGACCCTCAAAGCATACACAAGTTATAGAAAATACTGCAAATCCTCTGACTGCTATTCAGTCAGAATTTACAGAAGAAACTACAGTATCTACGTCTACACAAATCCCAGTAAGAGAAAATGCAATAAATACAACAATGACGATTCGATCAACAATTAAAGATGAATCAACATTTTCTTTTTCTTCCTCGCAATCAAATGTAACAGAAAATGATTCATATCCTATAATGGCTACGCAATCTACAATTAAGCAGGGAACAACATTACCAAGTGTTTCAACAAACACACCTGAAATAGAAAGCGAAACAACCGCTAAATTGAATATTCCAACGGACCTTACAGAATCTTCTACAACTTCTATCAAAACCCATTTAACAGAATACAAAACTAAGCCTGAAGTGACTACTACACCAAACATTAAAACGTTAAATGCATCTTCTACACAAAAAGCAGAAATAGAAAATATGAGTGGCACAATGACTATTCCAAAGAGAATTTTCGAAGATCAAACATCACCTGTAATTACTGCATATTCTTCAGTAATAGAAAATGAAAAAAACATTACAATTACATCTCCAAAAACAATTACAGAAAGTTCAATGTTAATTACAAATTCCACACAAACAATAGAAATAGAAAACAAAACTGACTCTACAATAATTGATACATCCACAATAACAGGTGAAAATACATTGTCTACTTATTCTACCAACATATCACAATCAGAAAATCAAACAACCTATACAATGAGTGTTCAAACATTTACAAAAGAAGCCAAATTATCGACTGCGTCTACAGACATAACAATAGGAAAAAACGAATCATCCATCACAGTGCCTATTTCAACCAATATTATGGTAGTTCCAACATTAACTACTCAAAGACCAGCAACAGGAAGCAAAAATAATAGTACAATAACAATTCAGTCAAGAATTACAGAAGGAATATCATTGCCTATTACTACGAAAGAAACGCCAGTAAGAACAAATGAAACATCTTCTACAATGGCATTTCCACACACAAATACAGATACAGCAAACATATCGACTATTTTTACACAAACTACGGAAAAGTCTATTCCAAACACAATTACACACGGGTCAAGATTATTTCCGACTTCTGCACAATTACCAGTAGGAGAAAACGAAACATACCATGAAATCACTATTCCAGTTACAATTACAGCTGAAACATCAACTATAACTTCGGAAATAAAAATAGAAAAAGAAAAAGAAACAACGGCTGCAAATTCTATTAAAAACGCAATTACAGAAGAAACAAATTTATTTAATTCATCTACACAAGCAGCAATAACAGGAAAAGGGAGAACAATTGCATTGCCTATTCCAAACTCAACTGCAGAAGGAGAAACATCATTTGAAACATTTACACAAGCTCCAGGAACAACAAACGAGACAACAGTTGAATTGTCTAGTCCAAACTCAACTACAGAAGGACAAACATTATTTGAAACATTTACACAATCACCAGTAACAGTAAACGTGGCAACAATTGAATTGTCTATTCCAAACACGACTGCAGAAGGGCAAACATTATTTGAAACATTTACACAAGCTCCAGGAAAAGAAAAGGGGACAACAGTTGAATTATCTAGTCCAAACTCAACGGCAGAAGGACAAACAATATTTGAAACATTTACACAAGCACCAGTAACAATAAACTGGACAACAGTTGAATGGTCTAGTACAAACTCAACTGCAGAAGGACAAACATTATTTGAAACATTTACACATGCTCCAGGAAAAGAAAACGGGTCAAAAATTGGATTCTCTATTCCAAACTCAACTACGGAAGGACAAACATTATTTGAAATATTTACACATGCAACAGGAACAGAAAACGAAAGAACCCATCCTGCGTCAATTTCAGCTACAGATACAGAAGGGGTTATATTATCTACTGATTCTTCACAAGGTCGCGTAATAGAAAACGAAATATCACATTCAAACTCTATTCCAATTCCAACTACAGAAGGTCTATCTTATAATACATCTATGCACAGGCCCAAGAGAGAAAATGAAACAAACACAGAGACTTTTCCAGCGACAATTAAAGAAGGATCACAATTATCTCTTAGTTCTACATCAATACCAGGACAAGGAAATGAAATAATATCTGTAAAATCTATAACAAATATAACTGGAGGGGGACCAACATTATCACCAACCTCTGCACAACAAACTGTACGAGAAAACGAAACAACCACTAAAAGAGATATTGAAACTTTAATTACAGAAGAAACAACATTATCAACCACTTCTACACTGGAACCAGAAAGTAAAACAGAGTCTATTACAACCACAACTACAGAAGAGGAAGAATTATATAATTTTACTAAACAATCAACAGGAAAAGAAGGCGAAAGCAAAACAACACGTCAAATACTTATTACAGACGAATCAATAATTTTTAATAGTTCTACAAAAACAGCGGTAAGAGAAAATGAAATCACCGATGCCAATTCTATTCCAACGACAAATACAGATGGAACAACGTTATCTACATTTTCTACCCAAACGACAGGAAAAGAAAACGGAAAAAAACATACAACGTCTGTTATTCCAGTTACAATTACAGACGGACAAATATTATATCCGACTTCTACAGAACAAAAAGTTACAGAAAATGATAAAAACTTTGCAATGAGTATGCCAACCACACAAACAGAAGAGCCAATATTATTTACTACTTCTGTGAAAACACAAGGAACAGAAAACGAAAGAGCTGAAAACTATTTTCCAACTACAATTCCAAGAGGATCAACATCGTCTCATATCTCTACAACAACACTAGCAAGGGTGAAAGCAGCAACGCTTACAACGTCTATTCAAAACATAATTACAAAACGAGAAACATTCTCTCCTACTTCTTCAAACACACAAGTAATTGAAAACGTAACACGTACAAAGTCTTTTCAAACTACAATTACGGAAGAACCAACATTATCTACAACCTTTCAGCAAACCCCAGTAAAAGAAAAGGAAATTACCATTGCAAGCACTTCTGCAAAACAAATAACAGCAGAACCAACATTACCTACAAACTTTCAACAAACCCAAGTAAAAGGAAAGGAAATTACCATTGCAAGCACTTCTGCAAAACAAATAACAGAAGAACCAACATTATCTACAACATTTCAACAAACCCCAGTAAAAGAAAAGGAAATTACCATTGCAAGCACTTCTGCAAAACAAGTAACGGAAGAACCAACATTATCTACAACCTTTCAACAAACCCCAGTAAAAGAAAAGGAAATTTCCATTGCAAGCACTTCTGCAAAACAAATAACAGAAGAACCGACATTATCTACAACCTTTCAACAAACCCCAGTAAAAGGAAAAGAAATTACCATTGCAAGCACTTCTGCAAGACAAGTAACGGCAGAACCAACATTATCTACACCCTTTCAACAAACCCCAGTAAAAGGAAATGAAATTACCATTGCAAGCACATCTGCAAAACAAATAACAGAAGAACCAACATTATCTACAACCTTTCAACAAACCCCAGTAAAAGGAAATGAAATTACCATTGCAAGCACTTCTGCAAAACAAATAACAGAACCAACATTATCTAAACCCTTTCAACAAACCCCAGTAAAAGGAAAGGAAAGTACCATTACTTCTGCAAAACAAGTAACGGAAGAACCAATATTATCTACAACCTTTCAACAAACACCAGTAAAAGGAAAGGAAATTACCATTGCAAGCACTTCTGCAAAACAAATAACAGAAGAACCAACATTACCTACAACCTTTCAACAAACCCCAGTAAAAGGAAAGGAAATTACCATTGCAAGCACTTCTGCAAAACAAATAACAGAAGAACCAACATTATCTACAACCTTTCAACAAAGCCCAGTAAAAGGAAAGGAAAGTACAATTGCAAGCACTTCTGCAAAACAAATAACAGACGAACCAACATTACCTACAACCTTTCAACAAACCCCAGTAAAAGGAAAGGAAATTACCATTGCAAGCACTTCTGCAAAACAAATAACAGAACCAACATTATCTACAACCTTTCAACAAACCCCAGTAAAAGGAAAGGAAAGTACCATTACTTCTGCAAAACAAGTAACGGAAGAACCAATATTATCTTCAACCTTTCAACAAACACCAGTAAAAGGAAAGGAAATTACCATTGCAAGCACTTCTGCAAAACAAATAACAGAAGAACCAACATTACCTACAACCTTTCAACAAACACCAGTAAAAGGAAAGGAAATTACCATTGCAAGCACTTCTGCAAAACAAATAACAGAAGGACCAACATTACCTACAACCTTTCAACAAACCCCAGTAAAGGGAAAGGAAATTACCATTGCAAGCACTTCTGCAAAACAAATAACAGAAGAACCAACATTACCTACAACCTTTCAACAAACCCCAGTAAAAGGAAAGGAAATTACCATTGCAAGCACTTCTGCAAAACAAATAACAGAAGAACCAACATTACCTACAACCTTTCAACACACCCCAGTAAAAGGAAAGGAAATTACCATTGCAAGCACTTCTGCAAAACAAATAACAGAAGAACCAACATTACCTACAACCTTTCAACAAACCCCAGTAAAAGGAAAGGAAATTACCATTGCAAGCACTTCTGCAAAACAAATGACAGAAGAACCAACATTACCTACAACCTTTCAACAAACGCCAGTAAAAGGAAAGGAAATTACCATTGCAAGCACTTCTGCAAAACAAATAACAGAAGAACCAACATTACCTACAACCTTTCAACAAACGCCAGTAAAAGGAAAGGAAATTACCATTGCAAGCACTTCTGCAAAACAAATAACAGAAGAACCAACATTACCTACAACCTTTCAACAAACCCCAGTAAAAGGAAAGGAAATTACCATTGCAAGCACTTCTGCAAAACAAATAACAGAAGAACCAACATTACCTACAACCTTTCAACAAACGCCAGTAAAAGGAAAGGAAATTACCATTGCAAGCACTTCTGCAAAACAAATAACAGAAGAACCAACATTACCTACAACCTTTCAACAAACCCCAGTAAAAGGAAAGGAAATTACCATTGCAAGCACTTCTGCAAAACAAATAACAGAAGAACCAACATTACCTACAACCTTTCAACAAACCCCAGTAAAAGGAAAGGAAATTACCATTGCAAGCACTTCTGCAAAACAAATGACAGAAGAACCAACATTACCTACAACCTTTCAACAAACGCCAGTAAAAGGAAAGGAAATTACCATTGCAAGCACTTCTGCAAAACAAATAACAGAAGAACCAACATTACCTACAACCTTTCAACAAACGCCAGTAAAAGGAAAGGAAATTACCATTGCAAGCACTTCTGCAAAACAAATAACAGAAGAACCAACATTACCTACAACCTTTCAACAAACCCCAGTAAAAGGAAAGGAAATTACCATTGCAAGCACTTCTGCAAAACAAATAACAGAAGAACCAACATTACCTACAACCTTTCAACAAACGCCAGTAAAAGGAAAGGAAATTACCATTGCAAGCACTTCTGCAAAACAAATAACAGAAGAACCAACATTACCTACAACCTTTCAACAAACCCCAGTAAAAGGAAAGGAAATTACCATTGCAAGCACTTCTGCAAAACAAATAACAGAAGAACCAACATTATCTACAACCTTTAAACAAACCCCAGTAAAAGGAAAGGGAATTACCATTGCAAGCACTTCTGCAAAACAAATAACAGAAGAACCAACATTACCTACAACCTTTCAACAAACCCCAGTAAAAGGAAAGGAAATTACCATTGCAAGCACTTCTGCAAAACAAATAACAGAAGAACCAACATTATCTACAACTTTTCAACAAACGCCAATAAAAGGAAAGGAAATTACCATTGCAAGCACTTCTGCAAAACAAATAACCGAAGAACCAACATTACCTACAACCTTTCAACAAACCCCAGTAAAAGGAAAGGAAATTACCATTGCAAGCACTTCTGCAAAACAAATAACAGAAGAACCAACATTATCTACAACCTTTAAACAAACCCCAGTAAAAGGAAAGGGAATTACCATTGCAAGCACTTCTGCAAAACAAATAACAGATGAACCAACATTAATCACCACTAATTGGCAAATGCTAGGAACAGAAACGAAAGCAGAATCTGAAAATGCTAATTCAACTACAATTGCAGGCGAAGCTATATTATTAAATACGATTTCACAAATACCAGGAACAGAAAACGAAAAACCTGCAACGTCGGTTTCAAACGTAATTACAGAACGAACTATATTACCTCCTTTTACAAACTTACCGGTAAGAAACAATCAAACAACGCCTGTAAAATCTATTCCAACCAAGATTACCGATGAGCGATCATCATCTACAACTTCTACAGAAGTACCTTTAACCGAAAACGAAACCATCATTGCAAGATTGATGTCAACAGCAATTACAGAAAGACCAGCATTGATTACAACCGATACAGAAAAGCCAGGAGCAAAAAGCGAAACTATCTCTTCAAAGCCTCTTCCAACCAGAATTACAGATGGTCAGAGATTATCTTCTTTCCCTGTTACACAAACGCCAATAACAGAAAACGAATCATCACCTCCAAAAAATATTTCAACTAAAATCACGGAAAACCCAATATTGTCTAATACTTCTGCACAAACACTAGACAAAAGTGACGAGACAATATTCACAAGTTCTATTACAACTTCGGTTAAACAAGGGATAATATTAAGTACTACTTCTACACAAAGACTGTTAAGAGGAAGTGAATCAACACCTACAAAATCGATTATAACCATAGTTACAGGACGATCATTATCTACGCCTTCTGCAGAAAAACCTTTAAGAGAAAATGAAACAACTACTGAAAGGTCAATTCCAACTTCAATTATTAAAGGACTAGCATTAAATACAACTTCTACAGAATCATCAGAAGCGGAAAACAAAACTGCGTCTCCAAAGTCCTTTCCCACTAAAACTACAGATAGTCAGACATTATCTCCTGCTAATATACAAACATCAATAATAGAAAACAAGACAACTGCTTCAAAATTTAACTCAACCACACTTACAGAAGGGCCCACATTAAATACACCTTCTACACAAACATCTGAGAGAAATATTGTAACAATACTTAAAAAGTCTATTCAAACCACAAGTGCAGAAAGGCAGTATTTATCTACAAACTTGGAACCAACAAAATTATACGAAAACAAAACAATCATTGCAATGACGATTTCAACCCCAGTTACGGAAAGACAACCATTAACTTCAACAGAAACACTAGAACCCGTAATGGGAACAACTCCAACATCTATTCCATCCAAAATTACAGATGGACCAATATTATTAAATACTCCAACGCAAAAAGAAGGAACAGAAAACAAAATAACTCTTGAAAAGTCTCTTTCAATTACAATGACACAAGTACCAAAATTAAAAACGTCGGGAAAACTTCCAAGAACAGAAGAAACAACCCTTTCAAAATACATTCCAACCATAATTAAAGTAGGAACGCCATTATCTACGCCGTTATCTACGCAAACAAGTGTCAGAGAAAGCGAAATATTCCATGCAAGGACTATTCCGACAACAATTACAGAAGAAACAAAATTAACTAAAACTCAGATACCAAGAGCAGAATACAAATCAACATTTGCAAACTCTTTTCCGACTAAAATTGAAGATGAGCAAACATTATCTCCTACTTTTTCAAAAACGTCATTAATTAAAAACGAAAGCGCTTCAAAGACCATTCCAACAACAATTACAGAAGGACCAATATTATCTACAATGTCTAATCAAACATCAGTAATAGAAAACGAATCAAACACTACAGGAAATGTTCCAACTACAATTGCAGAAGGAACAACATTAACTATAGCTACTACGCAAACACTAGTCAGAGAAAATGAAACAACACTTGCAGAAACTGTTTCTATGGCAATTACAGAAGCGGCACCATTATCCACTAAATTTGCAGAAACATCAGGAACAGAAAACGAAATTACTCCTCCAAAGATTCTTCCAAATATAATAACGGAAGTAACGACACTAACTACGTCTTCTGAGAAAACTTCAGAAACAGAAAATAAAACGCCTACAAAATCTAATGAAAAAACATATACAGATGAACTAGCAGTGTTTACAACCTCTACACAAAGGCCTAAAAAAGAAAATGGAACAGTACATACAAAGACTGTTCCAGCCTTAATTACAGAAGGACTATCATTATCTACTACTTCTACACATCTGTTAGTAAAAGAAAACGCAACAACCATTGCGAGTACAGACCTAATTACGGAAGAACTAACATTAACTACAGCTTCTAGAGAAACACCAAGAACAAAAAATGAAACCAACTCTACAAAGCACGTTACAGGTAAAATTACAGATACACAATCACTTTCTCATAGCACTACACAAACACAAGTTATAGAATATGAAACAACTTCGAAATCTGTCCCAACTGCAATTACAGAACCAATATTACCTACAACATCCATACAAAAACCATTGGAAGAAAATGAAACAACATTTAAAAAGTTTATTACAACCACAATCCCCGAACAATTAATCATATCTACATCTTCTACAGAAATACTAGAGAGAGAAAATCAAACAACAACTGCAGAAGGGGGAAATGTATCTACTATTTCGCCACTTGCAGAGTCTATTCCAACCAACAAAACAGTAGAACCACTAGTATCTACTGTATCTACAGAAAGAAACGTAGAAGACACAACCCATATGAGGACTCTTCCAACCCTAGTTACAGAAGCAACAATTTTATCTACAATCTCTACACCAAGACAACCAATTGAAAGTGACACATCCTCTAAAACGACTATTCTAAATTCAGTTACAGAAGGAACTAAGATGCAAACAGCAATCAGAAAAAGTGAAACAAAATCACTTCCAATCACAATTAGAGAAGAACCAACATCATCTACAACTTCTATGCAAATACCCACAACAGAAAACGGAACAGCTCTTACAAATATTATTCCAAACATAATTACAACGGAGTCAACATTATCTAATATTTCTACAAAATCACCAGTAAGGAATGATGCGAGAACAGTTGAAGACAATGTTCAAACGACAATTACTCAAAGTTCAATATTTCTAACAACGTTTACGAGAATACCAGTAAGAAAAAATGAGACATTTGCAAAAACTTTTCCCTCTACAGTTAAAGAAGAAAAATTATATATTACTTCTACACAAATAGCAGAAACGGAAAATGAAGCATCCCTTGGCAAGTCCGTTCGAACAGTAATCACAGATGGACAACCATTATCTACTCCTCATACAAAAACTTCAGTAAGAGAAAATGATCCAAGGAGCGTTGCAACCACAATACTAAAATTGAATAACGAATCTACGCAAGCAGAAAAGGCAGAATACAAAACATCACCTGTAGAACACTTGCCAACAAAAAGTGTAGATGGGCAAACTTTACCCTCTACTTTTACAAAAACTAAAATAATACAAAATAGAACAACTCCTGCAAAATCCCATCGGAGCACAATTATAGATAGGCAAACTTTATCTACTACTTCTACGCAAGCATTAGTAATGGAAAATGAAGGAACCACTGCAAGTACTATAGCAGCCACAATTAAAGAAAGACCAACAATGTCAACGACATTTGCACAAAGACGAATAGAAAAGGCAACAACTATAAATTCTATTCCAGCCACAATAACAGATGGACAAGCGTTATATAATGTTTCTGTACCAATGGAGGGAACGAAAAAAGAAACTACTCCTGCAAAGTATACGCCAACCACAATTACAAATGGACGAGAATTTAGCACAAACTCTCACGAAACGCCCAAAACGGAAACAAAATCTGCAATGTCTATTCCCACCATAATTACAGAAAGGCCAACATTATCTACTATTTCTATACAATCTCCAGCGACAAGAAATGAAACAACTGTTGAAAATTCATTTCTAACCACAATTAAAGAAGAGCTAATACTCTCCACAGCTTCAACGGAAGCACCAGTAAAGGAAAATGTAACAAAATTTGCAAAGACCATTCAAACTACTGTTACAGAAAAACCAAAAATATCTACTACTTCGATGCAAATAACAGAAACAATGGCTACAATAAGTTCTCCAACGGCTATTCCAACCGCAATCACAGATGAACAAATATCTACTTCTCCCTCTCAATCAACAGAAAGAGAAAGGGAAACAACCCTTGAAATTACAGAAGAGAAAATACTTACTAAAACTTCTATGCAAACAGTAAGACCAGAAAACGAAACAGAATCTGCAAATATTTCGACAACCAGAATTACAAATCGGCAAACATTATCCCCTACTTCTACAAAAACATCAGTATTTGAAAATAAATCAACAGTTTTAAACTCTATTCCAATCAAAATTACGCAAGAGCCTACATTGTCAATAACATCTATGCAAACGCCCCTAACAGAAAAAGAGACAGTCCCTAAAATGACTATTTCAAATAAAATATCTGAAGGACTAACATTAACTCCAGCTTCTGCGCAAACACAAGTAAGAGAAAATGAAACAGATATTGTCAGGACTGATCTAACCACAATTACAGAAAGAACAATATTATCAAATTCTACTAGACAAACAGCCGGCACACAAAAGAAAACAATTACTTCAATGTCAATGACAGACGAACCATTATTAACCACAACTTCTAAACAAATAACAGGAAGAGAAGAGGAAACAAAACTTAAAGAGTCAATTCCAACCCAAATTACAAAAGAAACGCCATTAGCAACAACATCGACTCTACGTGAAATTGAATCAACCATTGAAAGAATTATTCCACCCTATATTACAAAAGGAGAAACATCAACTTCAACACAAACACCAGGAGCGGTAAACCAGACTGTTCCAACAACAACTATGGATGAACCAACATTACCTGGAGAATCTGCACAAATAACAGAGACAGAAAACGAAGTATCGCATGCAAATTCAATTCCAACAACAATTGAAGAAGTGGAAATGTTAAACACAACTACTAGACAAACACCAAGAAAAGACAACGAAACAAAATTTATTCGAACTTCAATTTCAGAAGGGCCACCATTATCTACTACTACACAAAATCAAGATATTGTAAATGAAACAATACCTGCAATGAATTATCCAACTACTATTTCAAATGGAAAAGTATCATCTGCAAAATCTACAGAAAGAACGCAAAAGGAAAACGAAACAACTATTGCAAGTATTACACTAACCCCAATTACAGAAGGGTCAAGATTAGCTACAACCTCTAGAAAAATAAGAGGAAGAGAATATGATTCACTTCCAAAATCTGTTGCAACAACGATTTCTGATAAACAAATAATATATACTGCTTCTACAACATCACTAGTTATAGAGAAGGAAACAACCACTGCAAAGACTATTGCAACAAAATTTACAGAAGGTCCCATATTAAGCATAACTTTTACAAAAGCAGAAGTAGCAAAAAACAAAACAACAAATACAGAAGGAAAATTATTATCTAATGTTTCTACACAAATATCCGTAAGAGAAAACGAGACAATAACTATTCCAACAATATTTGGAAGAAATCCAAGCTTAATACCAACTTCTACACAAACCACATTAATAAAAAATCACACATCTCCTGCTGTTCTATCTACAATTACAAAAAGACCAGCTTTATATACAACTTCTACACAAATACCAGAAAGAGAAAATAAAACAACTCGTACAATGTCTACTTCAACCACAGTTACAGAAGTACCATTGTTAAGTACATTTAGTAGACATACACTAGAAACAGAAAATGTAACAGAATCTACAAAGTCTATTGCCAACAGAAATACAGATATACAAGCATTAGCTACTAGTTTTACACACATGCCACTTACAGAAAAGGAAACTCAACCTACAGTAACTATTTCAACTGCTATTAAAAAAGATTCATCTTCTGCATCTTCTACACAATCATCGGTAATGCCAAATGAATCATCTCCTACAATAACTGACCAAAGTACAATTACAAAAGAGGCAACACTTTCGATAACCTCTGCTCAAATACAAGGAAGAGAAAATGAAACAACACCTGCAACATTTAGTGCAAACATAACAACATCAAGGCAAACACCAGGAACAGAAAACAAAACAATTCTTGCACAGTCTATTCCAACCATAACAGAGCTACCAGCAACTGGTGGAACAACATTAACGGCAAACTCTATGCAAACACCAGTAACAGAAAAAGAAAAAACACTCACAAAATCTATTCCAAGTATAAGTACAGAAGTTGGGCCAGTATCCACAAGTTATAACCAAAAATCGCTAACAACACCTACAGAGTATATTACAACCATAAATGCATATACACAAACTTTAGCTACTACGTCTACACAAATATCACAAACGGAAAACGAAACACCCCCTACAGAGACTGTTCAAAATACAATTAAAGAAGGATCAACACTATCACCAATTTCTACACTAAGACCAGGAACTGAAAGCGAAACAAGACCTGTGACGTCCATTCTTACCATAATTACAGAAGGATCAATATTATCTAAAACTTCTGCACGAGAACAAGAAGGAGAAATTAAAACAACTGAAATTAGAATGACAGAAAGACCAACATCATCAAGTAGTTTTACACAACCCTCCAAAAAAGAAAACATAACAAACATTGTAAAGACAATTTCAAACTCAATAACTGAAGTATCAGCATTAAAGACAACTACAGAAACAGCAGATAGAGAAAACGAAACAAAACCTGCAAAATCTATTCCTGCCACAATTATCGATGAGTCAATAGTATACACTACTTCGAAACAGACACCAATCAGAGAAAGTGAAAAAACCCTTACAAGCTCCATTCCAGTAACTATTATTGAAGGGACATCGTTAAACACAATTTCTAAACAACCACCAAGAGCAGAAAATAAAACAACACCTGCAAATTCTATTACATCCACAGATATACAAACATTATCTAATAATTCTACACAAATTCCACTAACAGAAAACGAAACTCTCCCTAAAATAACTATTTCAAGTCCAACTAGAAAAGGTCCGGTTTTAATAACATCTGCTACACAAAAACCAATACTACAGAACGAAACATCACCTCTAATGACTGCTGGAAATACAATTAAAGAATTTTCCACCTTATCTACTACTACTAAACAAATATCAGGAATAGAAAATGGGACATCTGTTGTAACATCTATTACCAATATAATCACAGAAAGACCTTCATTAACCACAACCTTCAGGCAAACAGCAAGAACCGAAAACGAAACAGTCCTTGCAACATCCATTTCGTCCATTTTTACAGAACAGCCCCCATTATTTACACAGACAACAGAAAGCAAAACAAAACCTGCACTCTCTATTCCAAAAACTATTACTGGAAAACCGTCATTAAACATAAGCTCAATGCAAACACCGATATCAGAAAAGGAAACAACAATCTCAAAAATTACAGAAGCATCATCGTTATTTTCAACATCAACTCAAACATCAGTTGTAGAAAATGTCACCGTAGTTGCTGAATCTATTCCATCCATAATTACTGAAGGACAAAAATTGTCGGCTACTTCTAAACAAGCGCCAGTAACAGAAAAGGAAACAAATACCAGTACGATTCAGACTCCAGTTACAAATAAAACCCCATTAACTAAAATATTACCTAAACAAACAGCAGTACAAGAAAATGAAACAACACCTATAAGTTCTATTCCAGTCACAATTACAGAAGGACAAATATTATCTAATATTTCTACACGAATATTCGTAAGACAAAACCAAACAATAACTATTCCCACGCCATTTCAAGGAGTTTCAAATTTAAGTACCGCCTCTACAAATAGACCATTGATACAAAATCAAACATCCCCTGTTCTTTCAAGTACAATTAAAAAATTATTAACATTATACAAAAGTTCTATGGTAACGCCAGTAGGAAGGCATGAACCTACAAATACAATGTCTATTCCAACCGCTATTAGAGAAGAACTTATAGTAAACAATATTTCAAGGCAAACACCGAGAGCAGAAAATGTAACATTTGCAAGGTATATTACAACAAATGCATATGGACACACATCGGGTACTACACAAATACCACTAATAAAAAAACAACCTCTCTCCAACATAACAGTTCCAACAACTATTAAAAGTGATACAATTTTGTCTGTATCTTCTACACAAACACCAGCAGTGCAAACTGAAACATCACCTACAATGGTTGTTCAGCGTACAATTAAAGGAGTAACTATTTCTCCGAATGCTACAATTACATCTAGAACAGTAACCGAAACAAAACCAATTCAGACCAAAACAGAAAAATCAAAATTATCTCTAAATAATACTCAAATAACGGGAAGAGAAAACGAAACCAGCCTTTCAAAAACATTTCCAACAATAACTGCAGAAGGATCAACATTAATGATAACCTCTACAAAATCAGAAGGTGCAGAAAATGCAAAAACACCTGTAATGGCTATTCCAAACAGAACTACCAATGTACAGACATTTCCATCTACTTCTGCAGAAACACAAGTCAAAGAAAATGAAACAACACCTAAACTATCTATGCCAACGAGAATTACAAATGGACAAATATTATCATCGACTCCTAAACAAACATCAGTCACAGTAAACGAAATAACATCTAAAGTGTCTAGTCCTACTAGATTTATTGATGGACAAGCATTATCTTCTACACAAACACAGGTAAGAGAAAATGAAACGCCACAAAAAATGTCTATCCCAAACAGAATTACAGGTGAACAAACATTAGCTTCTACACAAACACTAGTCATAGAAAAAGAAACAACAGCTGAAATGTTTATTCCAACCGCAGCTACGAATGGACAAATATTATTTTCTATGCAAACAACAGCCAGTGAAAAGGACAAAACATCTGAGATTTCTATTCCATCAAGAATTACAGAGAGACAAGCATTAATTTCTACAGAAACTCTAGTCGACCGAAACGAAATAAAAACTGAAAGGCCTACTGACACAGAAATTACGAGTGGAAAAACATTATTTTCTGCTTCTACACCTAACCTGACTGTTCCAACCCTAGTTACGGATGGACAGAAATTATTTCTTACGGAAAGAACAATCAGAGAAAACGAAACGAAGCCTTTAATATCTCTTCCAACCAGAATTACAGGCGGAACAACATTATCTTCTACAAAAACTCTAGCTAGCGAAAACGAAATAAAACCTGAAATATCTCTTCCAACTTTAAGTAAGGAAGGACAAATATTATCTTCTACTCCAACAACAATGAAAGAAAACGAAACGAAGCCTTTAATATCTCTTCCAACCAGAATTACAGGCGGAACAACATTATCTTCTACAAAAACTCTAGCTAGCGAAAACGAAATAAAACCTGAAATATCTCTTCCAACTTTAAGTAAGGAAGGACAAATATTATCTTCTACTCCAACAACACTGAAAGAAAACGAAACGAAGCCTTTAATATCTCTTCCAAGCAGAATTACAGGCGGAACAACATTATCTTCTACAAAAACTCTAGCTAGCGAAAACGAAATAAAACCTGAAATATCTCTTCCAACTTTAAGTAAGGAAGGACAAATATTATCTTCTACACAAACATCAGTCATAGATCGCGAAACAACACCAAAAATGTCTATTCCAACCAGAATCCCTGCTGGACAAACAAATACTACAGAAACACCAGTCAATGAAAAAGAAACAAAAACTGAATTATCTGTTGTTACAAGAATTCCTGATGGTCAAATATTAGCTTCTTCACGCACACCAGTGAGTGAAAATGTAACAGCAGGGGACATTTCTATTCCAACCAGAGTTTCAGGTGGACAAAGATTAGATTCTACACAAGCACCTAACACAGAAAATGAAGCAACACATGAAATTCCAATTACAACCGGTATTACTGATAGACAAACGTTATCTCATAGACAAGCATCAGTCAGAGAAAAAGCAACAATGTATGAAATCACTCTTCCAACCAGAAGTACAAAAGGACAAACATTATCAGCTACTTTTACAAAAACACCAATCAGTGAAAATGAGACAACACCAGAAATGCATATACCAAGCATAATAACGGATGGAGAAACATTAGCCGCCACACAAACACCAGTCAATAACAACGTAACAACGCCTGAAACGTCTATTTCAACCAGAATCACTGCTGGACAAATATTAAATTCTACACCAGTCAATGAAAAAGAAACAAAAACTGAAATCTCTGTTGCAACAATAATTTCTGATGATCAAATATTACCGTCTACACGCTCATCAGCTAGTGAAACTAAAACAACTCTTGAAATGTTGATTCCAACAATGATTCCACCTAGAGAAACATTAAGTTCTACACAAACAAGAGTCAGAGAAAAAGAAACAACCCCTGAAATCTACATTTCAACTAGTATTACTGATGCACAAAAACTATTTTCTACACAAACAGTCAACGAAAACGAGGCTACATTGTCTTTTTCAAACATAATTACGGGTGGACAGCCATTAACCTCCACAGAAACACCAGTCAGTAAGAATGGAATGTCTGAAATCTTTGTTACAACGAGAATTACTGATGAAGTAACATCAGCTTCTACACAAGCACCAGACAGAGAAAACGAATCAACTCGCAAAATGTCTGTTTCAACCACATTTCCGTATAGTCAGCCATTAGCCTCTACAGAAATCAGTGAAATGACATCTGAAATCTCTGTTCCAACCATAATTATAGACGAAAAAACATTACCTTCTGCACAGACAACCACCATAGAAACGGAAACGACACATGAAATGCCTATTCCTAGAATTACTGATGGACAAACGACATATAAAATATCAGTTCCCAAAGGAATTACTGATGGACAAACATTATCTTCAGCACAAACGATATTCAAGGAAAATAGACCAACTCGTGTAATCTCCGTTCCAACCACAAAATTATCTACATCTTCTTTACAAAAAACAATCAGCGAAAACAAATCAATATCTGCAACCACTTTTCCAAACAGAATTACAAATACACAAACATTAAATTATACACAAACAATAGTAAAAAAAAATAGAACAACGCCTGCAACATCAGTACCAACCAGAATCCCTGATGGACAAACATTATCTGGTGCTTCTGAACAAACACCTGTCAGCGAAAACGAAACAACGCAAGAAATGATTATTCCAACCGACATTACACACGAACAAACAATATATACAAAAATATCAGACAGTGAAAATAAAGTAACACCTAAAATCTCAACTGCAAATGAAAGAAAATTAGCTTCAACACAGACAGTGACAGTGTCACCAGTCAACAAAAACGAAACAACATCTGAAATATCTATTCTCACCCAAATGACCGATGGAAAAAAGTTTGCTACTACACAGACACTGGTCATCGAAAAAGAAACCAAAGCTGAAACATCTATTCCAACAAGAATTATTAATGAACACACATTAGCATCTGTACAAGAACCAGTCGGAGGAAACGAAATTACACCTGAAATAACTATTCCCACCAACAAAACTGATGGACAAACATTATCTGGAACGCAAACACCAGTCAGTGAAAACAAAACATTTGAAATGTCTGTTCCACCCAGAATTACAGATGGACAAACATCAGCTTCTACACAAGCGCCGGTTAAGAAAAGAGAAACAAAAGAAATGCCTATTTCCACAAGAATTATAGATATGCAAACATTAGCTTCAACAGAAATACCAGCCGAACAAAACGAAACAGTATCTGAAAGGTTTATTCCAACCAGAATAAGTGCTGGAAAATTATTATCTTCTACCCTAAATCCAGTTAGACAAAACGGAACAACACCCGAAATGTCTATTCCCATCAGAATAACTGATAGACACACGTTATCTACCGCGTCAACACCAGTCAGTGAAAACGAGACAACAATTGAAATATCTGCTCCAACCAGAATTACAAATGGACAAATATTAGCATCTACGCAGAAACAAGTTAGAGAGAATGACATAACACCTGAAATGACTAGTTCAACAAGAATTGTACGCGAACAAACGTTATCATCTTCACAAACAGCAGTCAAAGAACGCTTAACAACTAAACTGTATACTTCTACCATAATTAAAAAGGGACAAAGTTTATCATCAACGCAACAAGCAGTCAGTAAACTGACAACTCCTGAAATATCTATTCAAACCAAAATTCCAGATGAACAAGAATTATCTTCTACTTTTAAACAAGCATCAGTCGGCAAAAACGAAACAACAGCGGATATCTATATTACAAGAATTTCAGATAGGGAAATGTTAACTTCTACACCAACTGCAATTAGGAGAAACGCAACAACACCCGAAATGATTATTCCAACTAGAATCACTTCTGGAAAAGCATTACCTTCAATACAAACATCAGCAAAAGAAACCGAAGCAACAACTGAAAAGTCCATTCCAACCAGAATTTCTGATGCAAAAACATTAACTTCCATACAAACATCAGCAGAAGAAACCGAAGCAACAACTGAAAAGTTCATTCCACCCAAAATCTCTGATGCAAAAACATTAACCTCGATACAAACATCAGCAAAAGAAACCCAAGCAACAACTGAAAAGTCCATTTCAAGCAGAATTTCTTATGCAAAAACATTAACTTCTATACAAACATCATCAGAAGAAACCGAAGTAACAACTGAAAAGTCCATTCCACCCAGAATTTCTGATGCAAACACATTAACTTCTATACAAACATCAGCAGTAGAAACCGAAGCAACAACTGAAAAGTCCATTCCAACTAGAATTTCTGATGCAAAACCATTTACTTCTATACAAACTTCAGCAAAAGAAGCCGAAGCCACAACTGAAAAGTCCATTCCAACCAGAATTTCTGATGCAAAACCATTTACTTCTATACAAACTTCAGCAAAAGAAGCCGAAGCAACAACTGAAAAGTCCATTCCAACCAGAATTTCTGATGCAAAAACATTAACTTCAATACAAACATCAGCAAAAGAAACCGAAGCAACAACTGAAAAGTCCATTCCAACTAGAATTTCTGATGCAAAAACATTAACTTCCATACAAACATCAGCAAAAGAAACCGAAGCAACAACTGAAAAGTCCATTCCAACTAGAATTTCTGATGCAAAACCATTTACTTCTATACAAACATCAGCAAAAGAAACCGAAGCAACAACTGAAAAGTCCATTCCAACCAGAATTTCTGATGCAAAACCATTTACTTCTATACAAACATCAGCAAAAGAAACCGAAGCAACAACTGAAAAGTCCATTCCAACTAGAATTTCTGATGCAAAACCATTTACTTCTATACAAACATCAGCAAAAGAAGCCGAAGCAACAACTGAAAAGTCCATTCCAACCAGAATTTCTGATGCAAAACCATTTACTTCTATACAAACTTCAGCAAAAGAAGCCGAAGCAACAACTGAAAAGTCCATTCCAACTAGAATTTCTGATGCAAAACCATTTACTTCCATACAAACATCAGCAAAAGAAACCGAAGCAACAACTGAAAAGTCCATTCCAACTAGAATTTCTGATGCAAAACCATTTACTTCTATACAAACATCAGCAAAAGAAGCCGAAGCAACAACTGAAAAGTCCATTCCAACCAGAATTCCTGATGCAAAAACATTAACTTCCATACAAACATCAGCAAAAGAAACCGAAGCAACAACTGAAAAGTCCATTCCAACTAGAATTTCAGATGCAAAACCATTTACTTCCATACAAACATCAGCAAAAGAAACCGAAGCAACAACTGAAAAGTCCATTCCAACCAGAATTTCTGATGCAAAACCATTTACTTCTATACAAACTTCAGCAAAAGAAACCCAAGCAACAACTGAAAAGTCCATTCCAACCAGAATTTCTGATGCAAAAACATTAACTTCAATACAAACATCAGCAAAAGAAACCCAAGCAACAACTGAAAAGTCCATTCCAACTAGAATTTCTGATGCAAAAATATTAACTTCAATACAAACATCAGCAAAAGAAACCCAAGCAACAACTGAAAAGTCCATTCCAACCAGAATTTCTGATGCAAAACCATTTACTTCAATACAAACATCAGCAAAAGAAACCCAAGCAACAACTGAAAAGTCCATTCCAACCAGAATTTCTGATGCAAAAATATTAACTTCCATACAAACATCAGCAAAAGAAACCCAAGCAACAACTGAAAAGTCCATTCCAACCAGAATTTCTGATGCAAAACCATTTACTTCTATACAAACTTCAGCAAAAGAAGCCGAAGCAACAACTGAAAAGTCCATTCCAACCAGAATTTCTGATGCAAAAACATTTGCTTCTACACAAGAACCAGTTAAAGAAAACGGAACAACACGCGAAATGTCTGTTCCAACCAAAATAGTTGATCGAAAAATGTTATCTACCATGCAAACACCAATCAAGAAAAACCAAACAACACTTGAAATCTCTAATGTTACAGATAGGCAAATATTCGCTTCGACACCACCACCAGATTGGAAGAACGATACAACACCTGAAATGGATATTCCCACCAGAATTGTACGCGAACAAACATTATTATCTACACAAACACCAGTCAAAGAAGGTTTAACAACACCTGAATTCTCTTTTCCCACCAAAATTAAAAAGGGAGAAACTTTATCATCTACCGAAGCAACAATCAATAAAAACGAGATGACGCCTGAAACAACTTTTTCAACTGGTTTTACAGATAAACAAGCATTATCTTCTACCTTTAAACAGACGTCAGTGAGCAAAAACGAAACAACAGCGGGAATCTATATTACAACAAGAATATCAGATGGGGAAATGTTAACTTCTACACCGACAGCAATTAGAGGAACCGAAACGACAACTGAAATGTCAGTTCTATCCAGAATTACTGATCGACAAACATTACTATCTACACAAACACCAGTCAGCAAAAACGAAACAACACCGGGAATCTCTATTGCAACAAAAATTTCAGATAGGGAAATGTTAACTTCTACACCGACAGCAATTAGAGGAACCGAAACGACAACTGAAATCTCAGTTCTATCCAGAATTACTGATCGACAAACATTACTATCTACACAAAAAGCAGTCACAGCAAACGAAACAAAAACTGAAATCTCTGCTCCAACCATTATTACAGACGAACAAACATTATTTTTTACTTCTACGGAATTACCAGTCAGAGAAAACGCAAGTCCTGAACCGACTATTCCAAACAGAATCACTGCTGGACAAACATTACCGTCAGCACAAAAACCGGTTAAAGCAATTGAAAAAACAACTGAAATGTTCATTTCCACTAGAATTCCTGATGTACACACGTTATTACCTACAAAAACAACATATAGAGCAAAACAAAAAAGAACTAGGGGTACAAATGGACGCATATTATCTGTTACACAAACGCAAGTCACCCCAAACGACGCAACATTCGAAATAAATCCGGATAGTCAAACACTATATTCTACACAAACATCACTCAGAACAAACAAAACAACGCATGAGATGACTTTGCCAAGCATAATTACAGAGAAACAAACAGTATCATATACGCAAACACAAGTCAGACAAAACCCAACATCGCCTGATATATCTATTCGAACTAGAATGTCTGATAAACAAGCATTATCTCCTACCTTAACACAGACATCAGTCAGTGAAAACGGAACAACATATGAAATCTCAGTTCCAACGGCAGTTACATATGGTGCAGCATTTCCTTCTACACAAACACCATTCCGAGAAAAGGAAACAACGGTAATCTCTGCTGCAACCAACATTACAGATAGGCAAACAGTATACTCTGCACAAACACAATTTCGAGAAAAGCAAACAACACCTGAAAACTCTGTTACAACCAGAATTCCGAATGGGGAAGCATTAGCTTCTAAACAAACACCATTCCAAAAAAAAGAAACACCACCTGAAAGATCTGTTCCAATAAACAGAGATGGAGAAATATTTCCTTCTACACAAACATCATTCAAAAGAAACGAATCAACACTTGAAATTTCTGTTGCATCGGGAATTATAGATGTAGAAACATTATCTCCTACAGAAACACCATTCCAGGAAAAGGAGACAAAACCTGAAGTCTCTGTTGCAACCAGAATTACAGATGGAGAAGCATTAGCTTCTACAAAATCATCATTCTGGCAAGAGGAAACCTTCACTGAAATCTATGCTGCAACGAGAATTACAGATTTAAAAACATTAACCTCTAAGCAAACAACATACCAAGTAAATGAAACAATTCCTGAAATCCCTGTTAAAACCAGAATTACAGATGGACAAACACTATATTCTACACAAACGCCATTCCGAGAAAAGGAAACAACACCTGAAATCTCCGCTGCAACTAGAATTACACATGGACAAACATTAGCTTCTAGGCAAACCCCATTCCGTGAAAATGAAACAACACCTGAAATATCTGTTCAAACGAGATTTACAAATGAAGAAACAGTTGCTTCTACACAAACACCATTCATAGAAGGGAGAACAACAACTGAAATTCCTTTTACTACCAGTATTACTGAAGGAGAAGCATTAGCTTCTACACAAACACCATTCCAAAAAAAACAAACAACATCTGAAAGATCTGTTTCAATCAGATTTACAGATGAGCAAACACTATATTCTACACAAACGCCATCCCCCAAAAAGGAAACAACACCTGAAATGTCAGTTGCATCCAGAATTACAGAAGGAGAAACATTAGCTTCTACACAAAGACCATTCCAAGAAAAGAGAATAACATCTGAAGTCTCTGCTGCAACCAGAATTACAAATGGACAAATATTAGAAACACAAACAATAGCTGAAAATCTAGATGCATCCAGAATTACAGAGGCAGAAACATTAGCCTCTACACAAAGACTATTCAGTGAAACCGAATTCCAAAAAAAGGAAACAACACCTGAAACCGCTGTTGCAACCAAAATTACAAAAGAAGAAACTTTAATTTCTACGAAACGACCATTTCGAGACAAGAAAACAACATATGAAATGTCAGTTGAAACCAGAATTACAGGGGGGCAAACATTATATTCTACACAAGCACTGGTCAGCGAAAACGAAACGATAGCTGAAATATCTATTCCAATCAGAAATACAGCTACACAATCACAAGTCCGTGATATCGACACATCTGTAAAATATAATCGAACTAGAATTCCTGAAGGACCAAAATTATCTCCTACAGAAAAATCAGTCAGTAAGGATGAAACTACACCTGAAATCTCTATTCCAACGAGTGTTAATGATAGCCAAGTGTTATCTTCTACACGTAGCTCAGTCAGAAAAAACGAAATAAAACCTGAAATCTCTGTAACAACTGTTAAAGATGAACAAACATTATCTACTACCTTTTTACAAACACCAGTTAGCAAAAACGAAATAACACCTCAAATGTCTGTTCCGACCATAATCCCTGATGGACAAACATTAGCTTCTACACAAACACCAGTAAAACAATTACCAAGTACAGAAAATATACTAGCAAAATCTATTCCGACCATAAATCCTAGTAGAGAAGTAATATCTACTGTTTCTACGCAAATGTCAGATATAGAAAACCAAACTGTCAATACAATAACTATTGCAAAGACAACTAGAAAAGATTCAACTTTAAAATCATCGTCTGAACAAACACCATTAAAAGCCGAAAAGTCTTCTCCATTAACTATTCCAACAATTGAGGGCAGAACGCCATTAAATAAAATTTATACGCATACAACTGACACAAAAACAAAACCTAAAGTTACAATTTCTGAGATGTTTACTCCTAAAAGTAAAACTATTTTCTCTCCTACTTCTACTCAAATGCCAGTCATAAAAAACAAAACACCTTCTTCACTCACTACTATTATGACACATTCAAAAATAGCGACAGAATTATCATCTCCTCCCTCAAAAATTCCTGTCACAGAAAAAAATTCAAAAACACCTACCATCACTATTCCAACGGAAATTAGAAAAGGATTCGAATTATCTACATCAATAGAAAGCCAACCAACAATTCCACCGGTGCTTACTACAAAAAACATGGTAAGCTATCATACTGATTCTATCGAAGTTGCTGTCACCAATACAACTTTTAAAGAAAATCTAACATCTACTTCTATTCACTCACCGACATATACAGAAAAAAAATCTAAATTCTTGAATACATTATGGAATTCAATTGCAGTAACTGAAATCGAAACAAAATCGCCTTCTCCAACTTCTTCAGCATTAACAGAAAAGCTAGTACGATCTTCACCTGCTTTCCAAACTACGGTGAAAAAAAGCGAAAAAATAGTAACTGATATTGCTGCATCGGGAAATGTTAGCGACGCTCAAACAAAGCCAATTGTAACTACATCAGAAATGAACACTTTAGAAACAAATTTTGTATCAAATTTATCCACGACAAGAAACGTTAAACCACCTACCAACAAAATATCAGAAGCACTCACCAGCAAATTCTCCTCTATTTTACCGACATTTGCAGAAGAAAAAGAAATGCAAACATCTGTATTCACAATGGCGACACGAAAAAACATTATATCCACTGAAAGGCCAAATTTTACAGTGGCGACTGACTCAACATTGAAAGGAACTCTAAGAAAGGAAGAACCATTAGCAACTTTAATAGCAACATTAGAGTCAGATATTACAATAACCGTGCCAGGAATCCCAACGACTCGAGTTTTAACAGATATGTCAACAAATCAGGATAGAGCGGACAGGTCTACATCTGAATTAAAGATGAGCAATTCAGTAACTGATGTTCCTTCAGGCTGGGTAACTACAGAATATTCAACTGAAGACACGATAAATACAAATACGAAGAAGCTATTTACAAATGAAGATTCTAAAACCAAAGACGATTTAATAACCGTGACAGCAGAAACATCTATGAAAACGCCAGTCACCACAAAAACAACAAAAGCAGCCTTTACCGATGTACCTGTATCAGAAGTTCTTACCCCTTCTGGAAAAACTGTTGTAACTATTACAGATGCGTCTAAAACAACGTCAGGGGAGACTTTAACTGATACAAAAATGGTAAACGAGCCAAAATTAAATGGCTGGACAACGGGAAAACAGATTGTTACAAAAACTGTGCCAACTATTACATCAGAAAAAATTATAAGGAAAAATGTAACTAAAACATCAGAAAAGAATACTAAAATTACTACAACTAAAAAATCAGAGTTACTTACTTCTTCTAATTTGGAATTGAGTTCAACCGAATCTACTAAATTTCCTGAATTATCAAGAACAGAAATAACAGATTTAGTCAAGAAAGCAAAAACAAAAGCACCTATAATAACAACAATGGAAGCATCTTTTACTGATGATATGAATATAACATCATCTTTGAAAAATGTTACAACCAAGCTAAGTAAATTATCCACTCAGAAAGTTCGATTAGATACTCTAGCAAGAGAGATTTTTACAAGTACGAAGGCGCTACCTACAACAGTCAATCCTGACGAATCTCGGACACCAATAATGCTTCCTACACTTGAGGTGTCTACAACTGCTGAGACAACAGCATTAAAAGCAATTCCTGAAACAAGTGATATGCAAGTAACTCGAATAATAAAAGAGATATCCACAACTGGAAAAATAGAAAAAATGCCATTTACGAAAGAATTATTGGGGACTACTGAAAAGACATCAGTATCGAAATCTTCTTCGATAGAAACTCCAGTAGATGAAGAAAGTAGGCAATACACCAATGTACAAACCAGAACTAACACAGTACCACAGTCATCAACTAAATTAAGTTCACATCTGAGTAGTTCGGTAAGTGAGCCGCTTGTAACTAGAAAAAGAAGAATCATAACAAGCAGGTCGACACCATCAGCAACAGAAAATACAATGAAAACTAAAGAAGCTGAAAACCTATTAACAGCCATTGAAACTACAACAAACATTTCTTCAACAACTACAATAACAAAAAGAACCACTCCAATAACACAAACAACTCAGCTATCAAAATTATCAACTCAAACAGCATCAACATTAAGAAATCGAAATAGAAATCATCATGTGAATGTCACACAAACATTACAAAGTACTTCTAGTTCAGCTGCAGGACCTATCATTACAGAGATATCAACTTTGGGAGGAGTACCGACAGTTTTGGAAAAAAGTGCAAAGTCTACACTTAATCCAGTTTTATCTACTACTTTAAAAGAGTATACTCTGAAAGAAACATTAGAAGAAATACGCACAACAAATTTAGATGAAGCTAAAATTCCATCCAGAATATCAGAATCAACTGTAATTCCAACTAAAATATTTAAACCAGAATCTATTCCAAGCTTCAAAACAGTATCTCCAAGTTCTACGTTAGCCTTCGATGGAACTACAACACAGCCAAAAACGATGTTAACCATTAAGCAAGTTACAGCTTCAGTAAAAAATCTAACTACAACAAAGAGAGCTAAAGATGAAGTGACAACAGATTTGCGAACAACTTCAGTACAAACAACTGCGACACCATCCAAGACAACGATTTCTGAAAAAAAGTTAAAAACTGTGTCCTTAAAAAAAACAATTACGACACCTATTATGAATACAAGAACCTCAGCTAGGATGAAAACTAGCAAGAAAACATCGGTTGCACAGGGCAAAGTCACCACTAAATCAACTTTGATTACGTCACTTAGAATGATTTTCAATACAACAGAAATCTCCCATTCTAAGCTCACATCAATATTACCGCAAAAGAAGGCATCGACAACTCTGCAGATTAGAACTCAACCAACATCAGAAACAACTGCTAATACACCAAAACTAACAACAGTAATTCAAAACACACGAAAGAATACAACCATCGTCCCAGCAGTGAGTTCGTACAGTAGCAACAGGCATACACCAAATATTACGACTACACCTAAATTAATCATCTCAAGTCCCAAAACGACACCCAGAATCCCGGATTTAAGTAAGATGGAGATTTGTTTTCATTTTAATCTTGTTTATACACCTAGCTTTTAATTTTTAATTGACGTAACAGAAAACTGTGTTCTTCGTTAAAATTGAATAACTAATAATTTTACTTATTTGCAATCCTCATTTTATGTATGAGACATTATTTTACATAAACTTCTTCGTACGAAACTGAAATATCTATAATTGATTTGAGATTTTAACTAATTTCTGACTATTAATCGTAACTACTAAAGCTATCACTGATGAAATACAACTAAAGATTAATCACATTTAATCTTGCATTGTTCAACTTTTTAAAAAAGTAGGATTTTATTCATTTTAATTCGTATTAATGTATGATTTTAATTCGTATTAATGTATGATTTTATTCTTTTTAATTCGTATTAATTTGTATAATAGTGTTATTTAGGTACGGAATGGACTCAGGGGCAGAATATTCTAAGCGTTTACCACGAGGGGATGACGTAATGAGTGACGCAATCGTTTGCCAAGTTGGTTTTCCCCCAATGATATCGAAAACATCAGTTTGGAAACGTATGTGGGTAAGTCTTAAATTAGAAACGAAACTTTGCAAATCATGCTTTGTGTATTAATATTTATTCGTCTATTTGAAATCTATTAAAAACTATGCTTTTGTGAAAACGAACAATCACTCGAATCGGATTCAAATACAATTCATTTTGGTATTTGAAAACACCGATTTTCCAGCAACGATTTCTCAATGTTTTAGCAAACGCTGGAGTTATCTCTGTGAATATGGATATTAAATGTTTATTTAAAGACATTTATATTATGTTTAACGTTCTTTTTATAGATACAAGTATTTAAGCAAAGGATCTGTTTTATAATAAACAGTATTAAATAACATTTACCGGCCTGAATGTCCGAGAAATTTTCATAGATTCCTGTCGGAGAGCGAAAATTTTCTATGAAAATTTCTCGGACATTCAGGCCGGTAAATGTTATTTAATACTGTTTATTATAAAACAGAGCATTTGCTTAAATACTTGTATCTATAAAAAGAACGTTAAACATAATATAAATGTCTTTAAATAAATAGTCGGACAATGTCCAATTCTAAAATATATGACGTCATTTGTTTACATTTGATACGCTAGAGCAGATATGAATAGAAGAGATTCATGGAAGATTTAAGCTTAAAGATAATAAAATCGACGCTCATCTGTGGCCGAAAGGTTAAGGCACATCACGCGAAATGATGGTTCCGTATAGGATACAGGTTCGATTCCTGTCGGAGAGCGAAAATTTTCTATGAAAATTTCTCGGACATTCAGGCCGGTAAATGTTATTTAATACTGTTTATTATAAAACAGAGCATTTGCTTAAATACTTGTATCTATAAAAAGAACGTTAAACATAATATAAATGTCTTTAAATAAATTGTCGGACAATGTCCAATTCTAAAATATATTAAATGTTATTCGAAATATTATATGCACATTTTAATAACAAAAGTACGCGGGTGTAGGCCTTAAAAAAGCTTTATTCAACTGAGAATACAAGTCCCAGTAAACAGAAATATCTCTCTCAAAGAGGAGAGTAACAAAATAAGGGGAGACCACTCTTGATTATTCATAGCATACATATCATTTTTTTAAAAGAATGTCTTATACTCATATTTTCAAGAGTGACAGGATATTGCATACACTTATTTAGGTTTCTCCATATTCACGAGACGATACGATAAGATAGGGATTTTTAGAATGAAAAATCTTTATTGAAGCTTGTATTTTAGGTTTAATTTCAAAAACTTTTAAATTCAGTATTTCCAATGAGCGGAATACGTTGCCGTTTTTCAAAACTAATTTAAATCGACTAACCATCGCTGATTTTAGCGACATTTTAGGTATCTCTCATTACAAAGAAATTTTCCTTATTAAAATATCTTTAAAAAATAAAATAAAATTTTCTTTATTAAAATATCTTTCAAGAATAAAATATACTTTTCTGAAACTTTATTTGAGGAACATTAGCTAATTTAAATTTTAATTAATCTGATTTGAAGCAAATATAAATTATTTAATATTAAATTATCGCAGAAATGCATTTTTGACACAGCAGTAGTTGCTTATTTTAGGTATTTAACTTCATCTGTAAAAAACTATTTGATGGGTATAACGGAAGCGCCTTTTTTATATTATTTTTTACTACTCAGTAATCTTTAAAAGTTAGGAAAATATTCTCCGTAATCTAATGTTTTATTGAATTTTAGGTAATTTGGCTTTAAATTTGCTATAGTTATCGCTATTATTTTCTGATAATGTCGTGTATGGACGTCCGTATTTACAAACATCAGCACGTTTATACACATAAAAAAATTCAAAATTCTTTTTCAAATATTGGGTGTTGCTAAATTGTAGTAAGCTTTTCCATTTACTATTAGCAAATATATTTTTTCTTAAAAAGAATATTACCTAACATATACAAATAAGATAGAATTTTAATAAATTTAAAACTTTATAAATTAATATAATTAAAATTTTAAAAATTCCTGTAAAAATTCATTATTCATCGAAAAAGTGTTTATTCTTAAGACAGTAGTATCTTATTCATATAAGCAATTAAAGACTTTTCTAAATAAATAATGGCTTAGTTTTAAGATATTTTTATCTTATGATTCAGAGCAGATTTTCGGTGACTGGTTGCCTGTTAAATTCCCCAAGGAGTTTTGCTTTTAACTAATGTAAACATTAATCTTTGCAAAATTTAATTTCCCGAAATCTCATAAAATTAAATAAGTGGGGGTAAAAGAAGCAAAAAATATTTTTACCAAGAATTTAAAAAAAAAAACATTTATAAAATAGTTTTATTCATTTGTGAATAAGTCTTGCAAATTTCATTAAAATTCAGCAATTATTTGATTTTTGTAAGAATTTCCAAATCAATAAGTTTTTCACCGCAAAAAAGACTAAAATTTTCTATTGGTCACCAGGCAGACGCAAAAAAATCAAGATTTTTAACAAAAATTTCGAACTTTCTAAAAAGGATCAAAAATATAATTTAATAATCAAAAAATCCTTTGGTCTTTTCTTTTAATAATAATATAAGGATTTCGACGATAAAACTGTTAAGTATGAGACATTTTTTCATCATGGTATGCTAATTTCTTTAGCAAATCAGCGGTTGAACCTCCACTTATTCTTACAAGGACATTTGGTTATGGTAATGTTAGATTGTATATCTTGATATACACTGTTTACCGTTCAAGTGAAATATTTAAAAAATGTTATATTCAATTTTTTCAGGTTCACACAGATGGTTTCATTATCATCAAGCCTGACGGTTACAAGATTAATGAACTCCCAAAAAAGGAGGTAGGAGAAGAAGATTCAGTTATCATTGCGCCATTTTGGGCGGATGCAACGACGGACGCCGGAAATAAAAGCCGAAATAGTACAGTCTACTATGACGTGTATGAAATGTGGCCTTTAAACCGACAAAGAAAAAAAAGTGAAGAAATAGTTTTAACGGAAATTAACCAACGACTAGGGGTGCAAGGATTTAATGCAACGTGGGCACTTATAGTGACATGGAGAAACGTACTGCCAGGTGATATCTTAGATTTATCAGAGGTAAAGACCATTTTTTTTAATACTATTTGCATGTGTAGATACCCTCTCTCGTCCATTCTTTCTTGCTAAGGCTGTTCATAGATACAAGTGAATGCTTTAAAAGAATGTAAATTTACATTCACGCTTTCTTTAAACCAGTCAGTTGTTATAGAATAAAATATATGTAGATAAAGTCAGGGAGCTGGATTGAATGTTACAATATGGAAAAGACATTGTACTGTCTTTTGCAGACTTTATTATGTTTTTCCATTCAAACTCACATGCACATCACAGTTGTAATTCACATGCACATGCACATCACACTCATAACATTTCAACCGTCATTCTATCCGGTTTTCAAGTTTCTGTCATACTCGATAACTTCTCTATAATTTAGAACCGAACTTTTTACTCAGTCCACAGAGTTAGCTTGTTCTCACTTTTCTATCTAGTATTTCTACTCTTTTTTTTTATCCTTCTGTCGATTTTCCGCTGATTCCGGCAAAAACCAGAATGTAGGACATTTCCAAAATTAGTATACTCGTCAGAATAAAAAAAATATCTTAAAATAATTCTTCATATCAAAATTCTCGACTTATATTTCCCGGCATTGTTTTTAAATATGTTTAATGCTTACAAATATCTTCAAGAGAAATTAATAGATAAGTCCCTCCGCTCAAGGGAAAGCACTGTAAATTTGTCGGTCGACAGGAAATAATATCTATTTATAGGAAAATACAGTTTGGATAATAACATTCTATCTTAACTGAGTGAAAACAACAGCGTGTGATGCGTCGATGAATAGCATTTTTTATCGATATATAGCGTACATGTTTCAGTTTAAATTGTTTACCAGAATACTTATCTTATATTATGCAGTAACTTTTAAGCTTTTTATATTTTATATAATAAAACTTTTCGTTTGTACCAAGATAACATTTATCATATTTCAGTGGAAGAAATCTAAAATGCTTTCTTTAAGGGTAGACTTTTTTCTTATTAAAGTGTGAATGCTGTCGGAGTTAACTCCTCCTTAATTGTCCAAATTGTTCACTAGGGGACGCTCTCTATGCACTATAAATACTGGGCGATTTCTTGCCTCGTTCTCTTTTTCATTTCTTCATTTTCAGCGAACACATCTACAATATAAGCTCTCGCAGAAGATTGCGTCTTCCCATTTGTGGGAGACGCTATGATCATTATACACACATACACGTACGTACGAACATTCACCACAATACAAACTCTTTACGTTCACACACAAACACAAAAGTTATTGTCTATGTCCATCGTAAATTTTGTTGTTTAATACATACATTTGTTGATATATATATATATATATATATATATATATATATATATATATATATATATCGGTCTTGTTGATTTTCTTTATACTTCTTTATGGTAGATTCAATCTCTGAGCCCGCCATGTTTTTGTAGTGGACCTTCTTCTAGCAGGAATAAACGCACGTGTTCCTAATTTAACAACACGTAAACCCACGGTCCGCTAAAATGCTTCCTGCATGGGTTTTAACTGTTTTTATGAGACACAAGATTGTAGAGATGTAAAATTCTATCATTATAAAACCGATAAACGTGTTGCAATTAAATATTAACACTTGCAATGATTTTATATTAAAGAAATTATTTCACTTGCTTTTAGTAATGATTGGGCTGTACAAATGCCGATGTAAATTAGAACGTGAAAACTGACTGCTATTGTTTCTCCTGTTTTCATATACTATTGTAGCGTTTAGCGTAGAAAATTGTGTGTATTTATAAATCAAATGATCCTTTATTCTTTGCAGACAAACACATTTCAGGCTGTTCTGGTAACAAATGGTACAGAATCGTATGCGATGTACTTGTACAAGACTGGCGCTATGAATTGGAACAAATTCAATCTTCCTTCTCGTTACGTATTAATGGGATATCGTAGAGGAATTAACGATATCAATTATGTATTGACTTCCAGAAAAGATGAAGATATTCTCGACATAGACAGAAGAATAGGAAACACAGGTAAGTTTTACTTTTATTTCCCGACCCCTTGAAGAAATAAGTGTTATATTAATTTACCCATGCATGCATGGAATCTCTCAGCTATAAATAAGAGCAGGTAGTGCCTTTTAGAGGAGGTTAGGTTCCAGCAGTCAGCTCTGATAGCCGGACCGAATATTCTTGCAGTAACACTCTCGTTTGTATTACTGTTTTTCTGTTAATATATTTGTTTAACTCAATTCCTCTCTTGTGTCTTTATTTCTGGTCCTAACAAGGCCACAACAATAAGTCTACATTTTTCCATTCTCTTGCATATCCTTTATATATTTGCAAAATGCCAATGAAATAGGATTTAGTTTTTAAAAAATATAATAGTAACATTAACTGTATGCATTTTTTACTTAAAATCTTTTCCATTTATATAAATAGAAAATATTATTTCAACATGCAACTATGCAAGAGAATTAATTCATGTCACAATGTCTATCAATAATCTCATTGCTTTTCTAAGTATGTGTGATATATATACATTTACAAATATATCAATTTTTATACTAATTATTCTGTATTAATTTTTTCAGAAATTATTGTAAGCCATTAGGATTCCATTTCATTTTATTTGCATCGGCTATTTGCTTAAAAAAATCTTCAAAATTGTTACACTATTGTTTTAGCAAATAATGAAGCAGTGGCAAGAAAATAACATTTTAAGATACTTTTTTTTATTTTCGAAGGTATATATGGTTTGTGGCGGTTTCATATCGGAGTTATTAAAGAAAAGGAGAATTATGGGCAATCTTGCTTAGAATGGTACAATAATAATTATGAATTCCAACGTAATAGAGTAATTGCACTAACTAAACTGAGTTCTCCATGCCCTTGCAACTTGAAGCAAGCACTCAAGGATCCACGATTTGAACGCTACCAGGATTCAAGTTACTGTGTTCGACCTAGATTTCCTGCCGACGGAAAATCCAAAGGCGTTCTGGCAAGTTAACCTTTATTTTCTTACTAATAACTTAAAGTATTTGTATTTTCATGTATTTGTTCCTCATTTGCGATACCCGTATTATGATGATACATACATACTACTTTGTCTATTACTAGCGAGGCACATAAGATGAAATGTAAAATCTAACACGCGTGCCACATGCGACTTCCCAAAAATCTTTAATAAGGCAACGTTGTTAGTAGTAATGAGAAGGTATGATAACATTTTTATACCGTATTTACATTATTCGGACTGTTATCCTCATCTTTATTGCCATATTCACAAGGTTTCGGTCCTTGTACGCTCCGGCCTTCTTCAGGTGGCTGAAATTTTTCTTCATTATTTGTCTATATCTCTGAGATGAGGTATTATGATTACTTACATTATTTACATTATTCGGACTGTTATCCTCATCTTCATTGCCATATTCACAAGGTTTCTGCCCTTGTACGCTCCGGACTTCTTCAGGTGGCTGTAATTTTTCTTCATTATTTGTCTATATCTCTGAGATGAGGTATTATGATTACTTACATTATTTATATTATTCGGACTGTTATCCTCATCTTCATTGCCATATTCACAAGGTTTCGGCCGTTGTGCGCTTCGGCCTTCTTCAGGTGACTGGAATTTTTCTTCATCATTTGTCTATATCTCTGAGATGAGGTATTATAATTATCTACATTATTTACATTATTCGGACTGTTATCTTCATCTTTATTGCCATATTCACAACGGACACATGGTACAGTGGATAAAGGCATTGGATAGATCCAGTGACTAGACGCAAAGAGTTATGAGTTCAATACGAGGCCACAGCAGTGGTGAACCCAAAAAAAATTGGAGAGTTGAGTTAAAGGGAAATAACTAAGACATTCTGAAAAGGCATGGCTGGTGGAACTAGAATGATCTATTCCGGTGTCCAAAATAAAGGGTTCGGTTCGAAATTTCAATCACCTAAAAAAGGCCGTAGTGTACAACGGCTAAAACGTTGTGAATATGGCATATAAGATGAGTATAACTGTCCAAATAATGTAAATAATGTAAGTAATCATAATACCTCATCTCAGAGATATAGACAAATAATGAAGAAAAGTTCCAATCACCTGAAGAAGGCCGGAGCATACAAGGGCCGAAACTTTGTGAATATGGCAATCAAGATGAGGATAACAGTCCGAATAATGTAAATAATGTAAGTAATCATAATACCTCATCTCAGAGATATAGACAAATAATGAAGAAAGATTCCAATCACCTGAAGAAGGCCGAAACGTAAAATGGCCGAAACTTTGTGAATATGGCAATGAAGATGAGGATAACAGGCCGAATAATGTAAGTAATCATAATACCTCATCTCATAGGTATAGGCAGATATTTTTTCATTCTAATTCAGCGATAACCTTCAAGTTATGCTACGATGCATGTAGGACTAAATGTTTTTAAATCTCTGTCAACTCTTTTATTGATATTACTACAAAACAATACGAACTTTTATAGATATATAAATAAAGTAAAGGAAGTTTAATTGCATTCAAACTGTACGAAAATATGAACATTTAAATTTATATGCTGACAGGTTTGCTGTTATGATGGGGCTTCTATGGCACTTAAACAAACTGATAGTCGTTTTTTTATCAACGACCCCAGAAAAGCTAAATTGCAATGGATTAAAGAAGACAAAACACCTTTGGACAATTGTTGTTCTTTTTCCAATTACTGTCGCCTTTTCAACGATGTTCGACCTGTGTCAAGCTGTACAGGATACACCATGCCCATTGAAGGTAAGAAATGAAGACATTCATTCATAAGCTACATACACTATACATCTTAACGACCAAAACAGCAAATATATATTTTTTTTACTTATATGCTAATTTGAGAATATTTTGACAAGCAAATAAAGATTTCTTAGTTTTTCAAAATTTTCCCAAGATCATAAATGTTAATATTTTATTGAACTAAAAATCGCTTAGTTTGCCATTTGATTATATAGGAGAACTTAGTTATAATTAATTTCAAAATGCTCCTTCTTCATTTTATTCTGACAGCAGTTATACCTAAAACAAAATTTTCAAAACTGGCATAATTTTCTTATTGATTTTAATTCTTATTGATAATGGAATAAAATAAAGAAAAATTTCGTTGTGATGCATTTTTAAAGACATTTATTTACAAATGTAACACTTGCAAAAATATATCTGTGTAATTTATAAAGAATATGAGTGATTGTATGTGTACAATTAATTTTTAGAGTTTTGTGTTAGATATTTCTTGTTGAAGGATGCTTCATGGCCGTTTAGACTAACTGGATTTTGATCTTGATCACATTTAAAATATCCAAATCAAGCAGTGAAAAACATTTTTGTCTGCTTAAATATATTAATCGCCTTAACATGAGAAATAAACCAACTGGGTCGCATTTAAGTGTTCCATTTTTTTAAAGAACGCGCAACAGACACTGAAAGTGGATATTTTACAACATTGTGGAATACAAGGAACCAAAATATTAAAATATTTCTTCAGTCAAAGCAGGTGATATTGTATATGTACTGACATTTGTAGGGAGTCATTACCTATTAGACTCTTTTCAGAGAACCAAATGCTTTATTTTTTAAAAAAATATTACTCGCTAGCAGCCATACCCAGCTGGTAGATCAGAAAAAGTGTTCAATTAGAATAGAGCAAGTACTTTCATTAAAAAATTATTTTGAATTAATGCAGTTACTGATATAACAGAAGTAATCTGTATTTATTCAATCGAATTTAGCAGAGGACATGGAGGGGTAAAACAGGCAACATGAAGACCCACTTCCGATATTATAAAGGTCCCTATTGAAAATTATGCCAAGTAGGTTTCTTCTTAGGTTAAAGCCGGCGTTAATGCTTCTGTACCTTTTCTCAAATAACAGATAAAACCAGTCTTCTTCTTGGTAATCTCCAAGCTATTCAATCGCTCTAGCCTACAGGAATCACTTTTTCCGAGTCTACCACCGTGATAATTACGATCGCAACAGATGCCTATCTGTGCCTGCTCAAAATAAGTTTAAACATGTCCTCAAAGATGCTAAGTTTTTGTTTGCTGATAAAATGAGCCACCGTATAGCATCGAACAAGTTTGGTTTTCGTGACTACTGGCCGCTCTGGAATAGGCTATAAAATAAGAGTAAGTCTTCTATTCCTCAATTTGAGGTGTCATCATCTGCTGATAAAGAAGGATGTATTGCAAATAAATTCACTTTCAATTATATCCATGACTCATCTTGAGTCACTTAGAACTTTTCACTTAGAACTGGGTCTCTATTGAGTGATATGCATATAGCACCATCCATATTTTCTGATAACATCTCTAAAATGGATCCTCAAAAAGCATATGGACTTGATGGTATCCCTGCGACAGTCCTTAAGAAATGTGTTCTTGAACTGGCTTCTGTTATTACTAAACTCTACAATAAACACCTTGCTGCTTCTTGCCTTCCTTCTTGTTAGAAATTCTCTTCTGCAGTTCCAGTCTTTAAGAACCCAAGCGAACCATCTAATTCTTCTATCTCTCGGTCTATTGGCCTTCTATCTCCTATTGGCAAAGTACAAGAGGATCTAATTAACTCTGAATTGGTTAAGCATCTCACTTCGAAGGATATTCTTTTAGATAAGCGAAATGGCTTTTGCTTCTTTAGGTTAACTGTGGATGTATTAACGATTATTGCTAAAAGAATCTTTCAAACTTTAAATAAGAATGGTGAAGCTTGGGCTGCTGCTTTGGATATCTCGAAGACATTTGACAGGGTTTGGCATAATTGTCCTCTTCACAGGTTGAAAGGTTATGGCATTTCAGGGTGAATTCACATTTTCTCATCAAATCACGAAATGAAAGTTGTCTTGAATGGCCACTCTTCTAGATCTTTTTGCATAAAAGCCGGTGTTTACCAGAGCTCTAACTTTGAATCTATGTTGTTTTTAATTTTCATAAATGACCTTCCTGATATCATCAGTTCTCAGTTCGGTATCTATGCTGATGACACAACTATTTACTCCTGTCTTAAATAGTAAGTCTGATAGGTTCAATAAGGTCAAATTTGTAGCTGATCTGAAAAATGACCTACAATCTGTTGTTATATGGGACAGGGAGTGGATTGTTCATTTTAACGCCTCCAAAACAAAACCGCTCTCTATTAATCGTCTGAAAGAACCCTTTTTAACTTACATCAACATTGCTAATGCTAACGTCCAGGGGAGTGACACATTGTGCCTTCGACTAGCGTTTTCCGTTGATATGAAGTGGAAAGGGTATATTGAATCAACTACTTGGTCTGCAGAAAGGAAAGTTGATTCACCGTGTCAAGGTAAATATCTAGAGATTCTTGAAAAATCCAAAGAAAAATCTGCAATTTATTGGTCCTGACTTCAGTCACTTTGCTATCGCCATAACGTAGCTTTCCTGTGGCTTTTCTATAAATACTTTCATGGTAACTGTTCTGATCAACTTTCCTCCATGGTACATAGACTTTAAGCCCAGTACTAGATTGGCGGAATAACTCATCATTTACAGTTGAAATAGCTACATATAACCGTAATTTCTATGCTAACAGATTCTTCTATAGCATTTCTCGCTTGTGGAACCCTCTTCCGGCTTTTTCTTTCCCTGTCAAATTTGAAATTTAAATGCAATATTAAACATTATCTTCTGTCTTCTTAATTATTGTTCTTTTATTGTCTTCTCCCCTTAATAGTATATTTTTCTCGTATTCTATAACACTCATTTACCCCCCTTACGTCTTAGTGGCTTTATTGCCTTGCTTTGGGTGAAATGATTAAAAACCATTGCACTATCTTTAGCACCAGTCATCGAAAGGCCTAATATTCTAAGGTAACATATCACAGCATATTTGCTTTGTGATAAGGCGAAACCGAAGGAGTCTGGCTGAGAACTTTTGATTGTTTTTTTGTTTTGTTTTGTTTGTCATCATTTCACCTCAAATAAAGCGACAATGTCACTAAGACGCAAGTGGTTACTGAGAGTGCAAGAAAATGAGAAAACATTAGAAAACAACAGAATTCAGGAAAACAGAAGATGGCGATTGATATTATATTTACATTCTTGAAAAGACTAGTTGGCAGGAAGAGTGCTCCACGAGTGAAAAGTGCGATAGAAGAAACTACATATAACTTACGGTTACATCTAGCTAATTCAACAGTAATGACACTTAGTTGCTAATCTAGTACTACGCTTAAATTCATGAGGTCGAGGTAACACAAAGGAAAGCTCATTAGAACAATTCCATCAAAAATATTTATAGAGAGGACAGAAGAAAACTACGTTACGAAAGTAAGAAAATGACTGAAGCTGAGATGCCGTTCCAGGACCGATAACTTTACAGATTCTTGATTTATCTGAGGAGATTAAATCATGAGAGTCCATTGAAGATATCAGAATGTAGTAATGCAAAAACTACGTAGTTTTTTTTTTATAAAGTCAATGTTAAAAATTAATAATATACTTAAAAAGCAAATGAGCTTTATATGTTACGTAATATTTAGTAACGATACGTGTATCTTTATAAGAAGGCAACGGCATATTTTTTTTCTCTTCTTTCAGGCGGCGCTTTCGGTGATCCACACATTCAAACAATTGATGGTAAACTGTTTACCTTTAATGGATGGGGCGAGTTCGTTCTAATGAAACTTTTTCTCAAAGACAATCCTTCGCAATGTCTTTTTGAGCTAGAAGGGCGAACTGATCGAACAAAAAGTCCTTCTGGTTCCCTTACTGATGCAACTATTTTCACCGCTTTCGTCGCAGTTGACAACAAATATGGCAACAAATTTCAGGTGGAAATGATGCAAGACAGAGAAGGTAAATATTTTTGTACATTAACAAGTTTTAGTTGTTTTTAATTTAAATGCAGTGACGAACGACCTATTTCGCCAGTTTGTATAAATTATATTATGAAATGAACAAAGTCCGACAATTATTTTAAGACATTTTTTTATGTTTATACGTTCTTTTTATAGATACAAATATTTAAGTAAATGCTCTCTTTATAATAAACAGTATTAACGACATTTAACGGCCTGAATGTCCGAAAACTTTTCATAGAAAATATGTGTCCTCCGACAGGATTCGAACCTGTATCCTATACGGAACCGTCATATAGCCTGACGTGCTTTTACCGATTTCGCCACAGATAAGCGTTTCGGTTAGCAAGGTCGATTTCACTGTTTTTAAACTACAATTCTCCATGATTTTCTCTCGTGCATTCATATCTGCTCATTCCTCTATGTATTCTGATGTCAATTATTTTCACAGGACTCGTGGTACTGGCAAATGGCATTGATTTTACCATCCAATTCAAGGATGAAGAACGTTTTTACCAAGTTATGGATTATATGCAGTTGAGAAAAATTAATGGCGGAGGAATTCAAGTAATATTCCAACTTGGTAAGAAAAATGCCTTCATTTTTAAACAAATAAACACAGTATTAAAATTATAATAAATGTGTCAAAATAAAATACCTTAATGCAATCTTATACAAATACTTTATTGAATTTGCTCTCAATTATCTTACGATTATATATCAATTAAATTCGATATAAATAGAGTTTTTTCCAAGCATAGCTTAGATGTGGCACAAGTCCGAAAATATGGTGTACACAGTGAGGACCGAACTCACTACTCAGTCGTAATTGTTCTACCGAGACAAGCTTGCTAACCATTACACCGCCTCAGGGTATCCCATAGTGATTTTCTAAGTTTAGCTTAGATATGGCACAAGGTCGATAGTGGGGAGCACCCACTGAGGATTGAACTCACTATTCAGTCGTAATTATTCTAGCGAAACAAGCTTTCTAAGCATTACACCGCCCCGTGGTGCACAAAATGTCTTTCTAAGCGTAGCATAGACGTGGTACACGGCCGAGAGTGTGGAGCATCCAGTGAGGATCGAACTCACTATTCAGTCGTAACTGTTTTAGCGAGACAAGCTTGGTAACCATTACACCACGCCGAGGTGACCTAAGAAGTAATATATGTGTTGTGGGCCGGTGTACGCGTTGAAAGATAAACACGTATGTCTCCTGAAATACCTACAATAAACATGGCAGATTCGGAGTATGAGTCCACCCAAAAAAGTGTAAAGAAACAAGGACCAATATATATATATGTACAAACAAATGATAATGTAATAAAAATAGAGGGTTACATATACGATAGACTATTGCTGTGTTACTAAACAATGGACATTCATGGAGAAAACATTTAAGCTAGTGAATTCTTTGCGAATGTGTAGTTCGGTGTAAGAGAAAGTCCTAGAAAAACTGAAGAGTAAGGTGTTTACGTACGTGTCTGTATTGTTCATGCGTGTCCCAAAAAGGGAACGCGTTCTTCCGCTGTGAATTTACATGTTGACATCTATGCGGAGAAATGAGAGAAAAAAGAGCGAGAAAAGATATCACCTAGTATTTACAGAACCGAAAATCGTCCCCAAGTAGCGGTTTCGAAAATTACGAGGAGGTAAGCCGACATATGTTTTTCTTTTCATTTGTATATATATATTTTTTTCAATTTCATGTCTCACAGAATTATATCTGAATTATTTTACTATCATTCATATTTTCCTGGTGTTTAGGTTTGACACTCAATGTCCATCAGTATAAAAGAGTACTGGATATTTCGGTTTCTTTTTCTCCGGACCTCATAAGGACAATGACCACAAGCGGCCTTCTCGGCGTTGTTGACGGGAATATTGATAACGATTTCACAGCTCCTAATGGAACCTTATTTTCTGCCAACATGACAGATAAAGAAATCTACAACTACGGTTTGCTTTGTAAGTATCCCTTTTATGACGAATAATTTATCCGGGATCCGATTATAATTACATTCGAATTTCACGTTTAAATTGCCTATTCAATTTTTAAAGTAGCTGCCTGCATACAATTCAGACTCTTTTGATGCATATTCTTGTGGTGCCTTTAAACATTTGGAATTTTAAAAAAGGTAATATTTTGTCAGAAAATATTATTTTGTCAGTTTTATAGATATTAATAAAGAATGGTAGATTATACATTTTATAATAATAAAATCTTTATCTTAATGAATATGAAACAGAGCAAAAGTCCTTAACACTTATAAATGAATTACATATTTATTTGAATTAATAATAAGACGATAATGACTCCTTTTTTTTTTTGTATTTTAAGGGAAGGCAAATAAAACGCATTTTATTTACCAAGCTGGAAAGAATGCTTCGAGCTATCATCATCCAAAATTTGTTCCAAAGTTCATCAAACGTAGTGTCTTGATGAATGATACCAAAGCAAAACAACTTTGCAACAAGAGTATGGAATGTATGTACGATTATCTTACGACTAAAAATGATGACATTGCCAAAAACACCAAAATTGTTATGGAAATTGCAGAAGAAAACACGGAGTTCAGAGGTAAAAATGGAAGATTCCTTCTATCAAAAAAATCTTTTACAGAAAAAAATTATTGAAAACTTTTTATAAATTTGAATTTATTTGAAGAAGTTGATTTCGTTGAGTTGAGCTAAAATATTTTGTTTTTCCAGTCTAGAGAATAGTATATTCTTTAAAAATAGTTTTAGAAGAAAGATTATTTCAGTTTTATATTTATACAGCTAGATATACACATACATACATAAATGTACAATTGTATAAGAAATGCATGTCTGCATGTGTCTGTGTTGTGGTGTCCTCCCTCTAAAGTGTCTATATTGGGCTCTTCCGCCTACTATAAGATTAGTAGGAGAGAAGGCCTTTGGAGAACATTCGACCAGATTGTTCAACTGTCGAACTCTCCGCCTCGGCAGAGATGAATGGCAAAGTTTCGTCCGGGAAGGTAGACAGAACATGAAGCCATTTATACGGGTTCTAAGGGAATATTTTGGGCCGAACTAACGATAAACTCGGCCTTGTGCTACATACATCCCTCGTGGGGGGGGGGCTTTTAAATATAACAGTCAAACAGATCTGTTCGCACAAGTGCTGGTCAAAGGTCAAACTCTTTTCCTCTGGGCAGAGTCTCGTCTCGGGAAACAGCTACGGGGTCTATGGGGATTTTTTGGCCGAGCCTACGGATTCGGATTACCCCACATTAAACTCGGCCTTGTGCCACATCCTACCTAGTGGGGAGGCTGGTAAATATAACAGCCGAATAGATTGAACGCTGGGTCATCCACACACATTCACTAGTCGTGTAATACTTTTCTGATGTACTTACTGTTTAATATATGATATATCTGTAACAATTGTTTTGTCATATCTTTAACAATTTACTTGGTCACAAAAGTTTGCTGTCATTTGTTTCTGTCGGCTCTTTATTGCCAGAAAACCAGCCTCCTCTGATTGTTGGTTTAAAGGTTATTCACGTCAAGGTGAACACTTCCGCAAAGCTCAACTTTGAAGTTGTAGATGGTGATTCGGCGACGGCTTTCCTCGTTAAAGATTATCCAAATGTGAATATAACTTACAATGATACGAGCAAAAAGGGTATTTTAACCTACACACCATACAACACCAATCCAGTTGAGATTGGGTAAGTACAAATCACTAATATCGAAGCAATCTTTTTTCATATATATATATATATATATATATATATATATATATATAATATATATATATATATGCCAGAGTAACACAAATAGAAAAATATTTCTTAAAACTGAACGTATTAAAAGTGCTCAGTACAAAGTCGGAAGACCAGAACTTTTTTTATATTTAAAACCGTGGTAGTGTGCTCTGGTCAGCTTTCATAACTGCCCAGAGCACAACACCGCGGTTTCGACCTCTACGGTCTCCTCAGGTGGTTTGTTCAGCAAATGAACTGCACGAAGCTCAACAACTGAAGCACTTTCGAAACCCAAAGTAGTAGGGGGAAATTTCTAACTTTATTCGGGTTCAAATAACCCTAAGCTGAACCTCTTAAAATGTCTGCATTTGGTCTTGATCTCTGACCTCCCATTCAGTAATACATTGTTGTTTTTATATGTTGCTATAGACAGTTTCGCTTCTTGACATAGCCTACTTGTATTCTCGACTATTTTGTTAGTCTTTAAATTTCTTAAAATGCTTCATTTAATGCTTGTACTTTTGCTATGCCTCTCCCTAAGCCTCCAATAGTAGCTTGCTAGCTTCATGCTGTACCAATGCTACGGAATTCTAAAAGATGAGGTGTGATTGTACTAATGCTTCATCACAAATGACAAATTTTGTTACGTGTTTGCCAATTAAAGCTTTGTTTAAATATGGTCATAAACTTTTGTCCAGCTAGTATTTAACCTAATTTCCCAGTATTCAAATTTTCCCGATTAAATGCTACAAAAGTTTTTCATTTTTTATTTTTTATTTCATTTTTCTTAATGCTTATAACAGGTTTAAATAATAAAGATTTAATAATATAGTATATTGAGATGATCTGTTTTTATTTTAAACAGTTCATGATTTTGAATTTGTAAGACATATTCTGAGGCATATTCGAACTTTGATTCCTAAATTTAGTATATTGTGGATTTTTTTTTGATTTTACATAACTTCAAATCGAATAGTTTAAATACGTTTTTATGTTAAAAATATTTAGCTTTATATCAAATCATTTAATAGCATCTTCTAAGATTAATTCATTATGATTGTTAATATCTCATTACAAGAATTTATTTGAATTAAATATTTTCAATATTTTAGGATCGTGGCAAAAGACATTAAAGGAGCCGTGGCACCAATCCATGAAATTCAAGTTATTCTTTGTCCGGATTGCAAACATGGTAGTTGTGAATTCGATTCGAACTCAACTGAAAGATTTCATGAAGTTCGCTGTAATTGTGATATCGGTTATACAGGTAAGATAAACATATTTACTCGAAATGCTAGGATGACACACTGGATCAGAATTTTGATTCTGTTCTACCCACACTCCTGGAATCGGTGGCGTGTTCGAAGGCAAGATTTCCAAATCAATTCAGGAAAATTAGTATAACGAATGTGTATATATAATTTTTATATTTTCATTTTGAGTTTTTCAATGCTATACGATAACGTAAAGACACGTATAATAATATAAATACCACGTTGATGTTGATGGGCCATAAAAATTAAATAAGTATGGCCCATCTTCTTTTTCTATATGATCGGGAAGTATAAATGGATGTAAACTTCTATAAATGACATTTTGTTAATTTTATTTTTAGCCATTTTAACCCAAGCAAGGCTGGAGTGCTACTAGTACGCAAGGGGTTACAGAAAGTAAGAGCAGGAGTAAAGAGGGGTGTTTGAGGAAAGGATATAGAGAAGGAGGGTAATCAGGATCAAGACATCAGAAGATGTCGATTGACACTACATTTGAATATTTGAAGATTATAGCTATCAGTGAAGCAAATAAGAGGGAGGGAGTTTCACTGTCGGGAAGTGCGAGAGAAGAAGCTGTTGGAGTAGAAGAGGCGGTTATATTTAATTGTTTCGACAGTGAAAAAGTGGGACCGAGATGCCAACCTAGTAGCACGCTTAAATTCATGCGGTTGGGGTACCAGTGAAAGTAGCTCGTCAGAGGAGTTGCCATGAAAATATTTGTAGAAAAGACAGAGGGAAGCCACAGCACGTCTGTGAGAAAGTGACTGTAGACAGGATGCCAAGTCAGAATCTATCACATAGCATATCCGTATATTTGTCGAGGACCTCGAGATGAACAGCGGGGTCACCAGACCATATATGGCAACAGTATTTAATGCAAGGACGAATGGTTGATTTGTAGATTTGAAGGGTGGACTCAGACGAGAAAAATCTTCTGGCGCGACCCAGAGAACCAACTAGCTTTGTACGTTTGTTTCGTTATTGATTTGCCTGTTTACTTCTTAGTTTAATAAATTGTTTCAAATGTTTGTCGAATTTCTTATATTTATTGGCCTATACTTTCAGGAACATCTTGCGATATCGATTATGATGGATGTGCTTCGTCGCCCTGCCTTGGGGAAGCTCAATGTATCGATAAAAAACCACATGAACAGACTTCACTTGGGCTAACCTACAGTTGTAATTGCACAAAAGGTTACAAACTCTATAAAGATAAATGCGTTGGTGAGAAACTTTTTACTTGAAGAATAAGTTTTATTGATTACTTTCATTTATCAAAGGATATTTAGCAGTTATTTTTTATACTTTGTATAACTTAGAATTATTTTCAGCGAATGATACTTGGATAAAAAGTATATTCATTTAAAGATAAAATAAATCTTTTTCGTATTTGCTTTTTTTTTAACAACCTGCTACTCCAAATATTAATTTAATAACATTTAATATCGAAATAACTATTAAAGTATGCCTTTGGCACACAAAGTATTTTCATATATATCAGTCGTGTTTCGATCCCGGCTTAGGGCAATCGGAATATCTAGCCACACTGATGAGCTGTGAAACAACGAAACAATCTGTCTATGGATGATAGTGCATATATATATATATATATATATAATATCTGGATAAAATAAATGAAACAAAATTGGGTGTTTTTTTTATGAAAGTATTTATTTCTGTGTTTTTGTATATATTTATTTATTTAATATTTCAGACCACCTAATAAATAAATAAATATATACAAAAACACAGAAATAAATACTTTCATAAAAAAAACACCCAATTTTGTTTCATTTATTTTATCCAGATATTATATACATATCAAGAAAATTTTAATTTTACGCCAGCACTTATTTTAGGACATACACTGATTACCTCCCTTTAACCAGTCAAACTATTTTTACGAACAGCGTTCCCTTTTTTCTCTTTTTTATTATTGACTCATATCTGCACCCCATTTCCTGCACTTAAACCTCGGTATTGCTTTAGTACTATTTTTGTACTATTTTAATTTTGAACTATAAATCAGCGTTCATTTCATGAGCATCTGTTTACTTTTTTTAAAATAAACAATAAGCTATATCTTGTGCCCGATGAGTTGGGTAAACAATGAAACTTAAGTCGCACACCAAACGTAGGTATATCTGTATTTATTAATACATATACATATATATATATATATACATATATATATTATTATTATTATTATTATTATTGCAGATGTTGACGAATGTACAGAAAAGATATCTGAATGCGAACAGGGTTGCACCAATACTTTGGGAAGTTACACATGTTCCTGCTGGCCTGGTTATCAGTTAACTGACGAAACAAAATGTTCTGGTACACTTACTCTTTATTTTTATTTATTTTTTTACACAATGATGTTCAACCTCTGTAAGGCGTAATACATACTTGAGGTAGAGGGTTACATCGTAAGATAACGATTAACCCTAGACTTGAACTGGTTACGATTTTAGTGAACCGGGAAGCATCTTCTTGTGAGTCGGTACCAAAATGTAGCGTTTCATGGGAAGGAGCTGCTCAAGTGGAAGTTACATCTCATCAATAAAATACGAAGGGAATGAAGGTAGTTTGCTACAATGTGAATGGCATGGCGGGTCTTGGGTTAGAACTGGTGGAACTAAAAAAATGTAGTTCGTCTGAACATTTTCCATGGAGATGCTTGTGAAGTTTCGTCTGTGACAAAGGAGTTGTAGGGTGGAAAAGAATTTGTTAACCCCAAAGACGCGGTGACAGTTTTGGACTCTATCGAGCTTGGAAAGTGAAGACTGGGCAGCTGCTGACCATATATGGCAGCAATACTCCATTGTCGGCTTGATCTGACTCTTGTAATGTTAGGGAATTTTTTTTTTTTTTTTTTTTTAAGCGTATCACCCTAAGCAAGGCTGGAGGCCACTATCACGCATGGGGTTACAGTAGGGATGGAGGAAGGAGATAGGAGTGGTAAAGGAGAGGATGTGGAGAAAGAGAAAGACAGTGGGTCGATCAAGGCAAGGGGGTTGCAGAAGATTTGGAGCGAGAGAAGATAGGAATGAAAGATGAAAGGATGTGGAGAAGGGAAGTGGATAGATCAAGGCAACTGGAGATGTCGATTGACGCTACACTTAAACCGTTGGAGATTGTATTTGTCAGGGAAACAGTAATAGGGAAGGGAGTTCCATAGGCGAGATGTGCGAGACATGAAGCTATTGGAGTAGAAGAGACGTCTACATCTAACAGTTTCAACGGTCGTAGGACGTTTAAATTCACAAGGCCTAGGGACAAGCGAAAGCAACTCCTCGGAGCAATTACCGTGAAAGTACTTGTAGAAAAGGCAGAGCGATGCAACATCGCGTCTGTGAGAGAGCGACTGCAGACGAGATGACAGATCAGGGCCAATCACATTACATATCCGTCTCTGGATCTTATCAAGAACCCTGAGGCAACCAGCAAGGGCCCCAGACCATATATGGCAGCAATACTCCATGCAAGGACGAATGGTCGATTTATAGACTTGGAGGATCGATTCCGGGGAGGAAAATTTCCTGGCTCGGCACAGGGAGCCAACTTTTCTTGCGGTGGATGATGCATAGCAGGAGTCAAGTACTTACTGGAGCGGTACAGGGAACCGACCATGTTTCCAGCATCTTTAGCGATGGATCATATGTATGAGTTCCACTTGCGGTCAGGGTTCAATTTAAATCCTAACATGCGCCCAAGGTACGAAATATCCCTGCGAGCACATACGTTCATCGCGACGTGTCAACCATTTTTTGATAATCATTCAATTAAAATGTGGAAATAAACTAAATACCAATTAATATTTTCCAACAATTATTAACCCCTGTTATTTTGCTAGTATCTTTTTCACTCATAAGTGACTTGTTTTCTTAAATAACTGACTGTTTTCGTCTTTTTATAGTTATTTTAAGTACATTAAAAAATGAAACCCTGTTTTCAATCATTTGAATTCAGATATAAATGAATGCGCCAGTCCTGACAATGACTGTGAAATCAAGTGCGAAAATACAGACGGAAGTTACAAATGCCTTTGTTCAGTAGGCTATGAGCTCAACCCAGATAAGAAATCGTGCCAGAAAGGTAAATTAATTTTGCTATTTTTATTATCATTTAATTTAATTCCATCTGTCATGATTTGTGTAACTCATTAAAGTATACCTACTCAAAATCACTAAAAGATTAATCAAATGCTCAATCTGATCATCCAAGAAAATACAAGCTCTAATTTTAAAAGTTTTGACAAATAGATATATTTAGCTGATTATTTATTTTCAAGTAGAATTGTCTATCTATTTTTTCACCATACTGTCAGTTTTAGACCCACTGGAATCACATCGAATGTAATCGATTTGTATTTATTTCTCAGATTAGAATCTATTTTCGGGGTAATCATGAAATTTTTTTAGCCTTGAAAAATATTGCATCACACGTTACTGCATCAGATTTTCATCACGTCCAGATACTATTGTCTCAACTGTCGATTAGTTGTCCTACGGCCATTGTCTGCGATGGACGTTATTCCAAGGATGCAAACGAAAATTGTAACACTGCACGAACACACTGGCAAGCCCTATCAGTAAGCAAATGAAAGTACTATCAACTGGCTCAGAAACTCTCCTGATTTACATCCAATCGAGCCTCTGTGGTTAATCTGCAAGGAACGACTTCGTGAAATGGACAAACGAAGTACTGACATGTGCACTAGGTCATGTTTCTTTGGAAAAGTAAATAATAGCGGAATTATTTGTTTTGTTTCAGTTAATTTGCACAAGGTTTAGACTCAGTTTCAACGAACATTTTCCTTTTGATACTGATTAAAACATTAAAAATACAAAATAAGATGGAAGCAAATTTAAATTGCCTTTCATTTACAATTATTTCCGATTTTCTTTATTTTTATACTTGAATATATATTTTACAGTAACTGATTATTGCGAACGATTTAACATGACTCAATGTTATTATGGGTGCAAAATGGACAATGGAAAAGCAAAATGCTTTTGTCCAGCTGGTTATAAATTGGCAGACGACAACATCAATTGTGTGGGTAAATATCATTGTTGCTTTATTTTTTTAAGTACTTTTTATTTATAAGCTTTTCGCTTCACTATAAAATTTTGAATGCCATAAATTTCAGTTTATATATACATATATATATATTCCATTTGATAACCTTATTTTTTTTTCTTTCTCATTCCTTCCGTCTCCAAACGCTATCTGCTTAATACCTCCAAATTTATTTTTCTTAATACATTAGACGTTGATGAATGTTCTGAATCTGTCAGCCGTTGTTCATTTCTGTGTCGCAACAAAATTGGTTCATTTGAGTGTAGTTGTTACCCTGGATACAAACTGAAAGAAGATGGCATCAACTGTGAAAGTAAGCAAATTTTATTAATCTTTTACACTTATTAAACCTTTGACTGATTAAACATCTCACTGATTTAAATTAATGAAACACCAAATTACATTCAAAATTTATTTGAGAATTAATCCCTCAAAAGTTAAATGTTTTATACATTTTCCCATATAAAAGTTCTTACCATAGTTAATAATTAAACTAATTTAATTTAAATTATAAGTAATTATAAGCAGCGATGGCCAAATTGACAAGAATATGGAGGAGCAAAATCAGCTTTCAAACAAAGTCCAGACTGTACAAATCACTGGTAGTTTCCATTCTCCTATGTGGACATGAAACGTGGACATTGTTGGCAGAAACAGAGAGAAGGGTCCACGCGTTTGAGAACAAATGCTGGAGAAAACTCTTTGGCATTTTCTATTGGGAACAAAAAAAAAAGCCAATGTGTTTGTGCGAGAAAGGGTTGAAAATTTTGTGGGACACCAGGAACCTCTTCTCGCCACTGTCAGGGAAAAAATGGCGTGGTTTGAACACATTACAAGGCACGACAGTCTGTGAAAGACCATCATGCAAGTCACCGTTGAAGGTGGACATAGGAGAGGACGGCAGCGTAAAAAACTGGTTGGACAATGTCAAAAAATGGACAGGTATGACTGTACCAGAATTGCTGATGGCTGCCGTTAATAGACCATTGTGGAAAAGAGTTAGTGTGGCTTCTGCATTCGGATCCGCCCTACGATTAGAAGAGTCAAAGGGAGGAGTAGGAGGAGGAAAAGTAAATATTTCTTTCGATTACCTGTGCCTTGTAGGAGGCACGGTGGTGCAATGGATAGCGGTTCGGATTAAGGAAATGGAGAACATAGTTCGAGTTCTAATGGGATCCATTACATTCACTTACGTGCTAATACCACTGGAAAACGTATTAATCTTTTTTTTTCTCCCCACCCCACTAGCTATGGGTAAATAGCAGGACAGGCCGGGTTCTATAGCCCTGGGCGGCAACTTATCTAGTTGAAGGACAACTCTGGATTCAAAACCTGATGTGCAGCTAACAACATATTCACTTCAAAGCTGGCTTGTTATAAAAATCTCAACGATATCTTGCGGCCGTATGTTCCTCAAGGAATTTAAAGGCATTACACATATATATATATATATATATATATATATATATATATATATATGTGTGTGTGTGTGTGTGTGTGTGCTTGGCAAACACTTTTGTTGCTTTCAAAATAAAAAAAAAATTGTAATTTGAAAGTAATAACATTTAAAGTGATAATTATTTTGTTTCATTTCTATTTTATTTATTTAAGTGTTTAATTTTTTTTTTAAGAATGCGACCAGTTCCACTGGGGACCCAACTGCCAAAATAAGTGTGATTGTCATGGCAACGAACTGAGTTGTAACTCTGTGCATGGTTGCATTTGCAAAGAAGGCTGGTCTGGTCGAAACTGTGATATGGACGTTGATGAATGTGCAAGTGGTGAAACACATAATTGCTATCGATATGAAAACAAGACTTGTGTGAACACTCAAGGCGCTTATCATTGCATTTGCATGGATGGATACATTTATGACGGGTCAAGATGCGTAGGTAAGTAGCACTAATTAATTTGGAATTGCTATATTTCCCAGTTCGTTCTTTACTTAACTTGCATAGTAATCTAATTTCCAATACACTGGAAATACTGTGTCCCCAAATATTTTTCACAGACTTTATGTTCATATTACTAGAATAGTATATTTTAAAGAAGTATCAAAATTTATCAATATTTGTCTATATCTCTGAGATGAGGTATTATGATTACTTGCATTATTTACATTATTCTACCTGTCATCCTCATCTTCATTGTCATATTCCCAACGTTTCGGCTGTTTGTACGCTCCGGCCTTCTTCAGGTGATTGGATGGCAGAGATGAGGTATTGATTACTTGCATTATTTACATTACTCGGACTGATATCCTCATCTCCATTGCAATATTCACAACGTTTCGGCCGTTGTACGCACTGGCCTTCTTCAGGTGATTGGAATTTCGAATCGAACCCTGTAGATACTTGAGGGAAAATGATTAAAAAAAATTAATTTGATCTACTTCAGACATAGGTACCAAATTTATTTAGTTTTACAGTGGTCTGGATAACAAACTAAAGTATGCAAATAATACTCTGAACATTTTCATACGGTGTTAAAGTGAAATGGTGTGAAAAAGATCAAGACGAAAATTCAGTAATAATTAGAGACTTGTCTATATCTCTGAGATGAGGTATTATGATTACTTGCATTATTTACATTATTCTACCTGTCATCCTCATCTTCATTTTCATATTCACAACGTTTCGGCTGTTGTACGCTCCGGTCTTCTTCAGGTGATTGGAATTTCGAACCCTTTAGTTCGCCCACCGGGGTAGATAGTTCTAGTTCTATGTGCCATGACTCTTCCAGATGCCTCGATTATTTCCCTTTAACTCGACCCTCCAAGTTTTGGTTCACACCTGCCGTGGGCTGCTAATTAACTCACAACTCTTTTGGTCTAGTCACTGGATCTAACCAACGTCATTAACCACTCGGCTATGAAGAAGGCCGGAACGCACAACGACAGAAACGTTATGAATATGGCAATGAAGATGAGGATAACAGTCTGAATAATGCAAATAATGCAAGCAAAATTTATCAGTTTGATTACTAGCGATATTATCTTCCCTTGTCGCTTAATCAGCAGGGGTTTCAAACTAAACGTTTGTAAAAATTACGTTTTATGGTTTCCATAGAACTTGACTGGCAATTCTCAATCTCTCTATTGGTCATTTAATAAATTTCACTTAATTGATTTCCTCTTATTTATTTTTTCAAAAACTTTATTATCGGTTTGACATTATTATTTTGAATTCGTTGAGTTTTCATCCCTGATATATCTTGTAGCTTTTGTTGAAAATTAAGTGAGAGTTTGTCTCCTCACAACTCCATCACTTTCCATAGTTTTCATACAGATTCGAGTGATGATGTCTTGATTACTTTGATACTTCTAAAATCTTTTCACAAGGTTCTTTGGGACCGCTTAAACTTCACTTAAATCTCAAGCATTTTTACACCAGCAACAGTCTCAATTCATTATGAAATTTGATTCAGTCAAACTCGATTCAAGTGCGTTTAGCATGCTTTTAAGTGCGCCAACTATTATAGAAACTTTTTTAATCTTTATCTTTCCCAGTTTTCATGTTCACTAGTGAAGTACTGCTATTTTCGAATTTTTCACTTTCATTTATTTTCATACCCTTGGTATTTTCGTACCTTGGTATTTTCGTACCTTGGTATAGCTAGAATGACATATCAGATTCTCCTTGGCCATGGCTCTTCTTCTGCGAGAGTTTCTAATTAAATTCTAATTAAACACAAACTTATTAAACATGAATATTGAACACGAACTAATTAAGCACGGACATTAAACACGAAGTAATTAAATACGAACTAATTAAACACGAATTAATTAAACACGGATATTATACACGAACTAATTAAACGCGGACAGTAAACACGAACTAATTAAACGCGGACAGTAAACACGAACTAATTAAACACGGATATTAAACACGAACTAATTAAACACGAATATTAAAAACGAACTAATTAAACGCGGACAGTAAACACAAACATTTAAACACGAACATTAAACACAAACTAATTAAACATGAATATTGAACACGAACTAATTAAGCACGGACATTAAACACGAAGTAATTAAATACGAACTAATTAAACACGAATTAATTAAACACGGATATTATACACAAACTAATTAAACACGAATATTAAACACGAACTAATTAAACGCGGACAGTAAACACGAACTAATTAAACACGAACTAATTAAACACAAATATTAAACACGAACTAATTAAACGCTGACAGTAAACACGAACTAATTAAACACGGATATTAAACACGAACTAATTAAACACGAATATTAAAAATGAACTAATTAAACGCGGACAGTAAACACAGACATTTAAACACGAACATTAAACACAAACTAATTAAATACGAACCAATTGTTAATGTAAACAATCTTACGGTAAATAAGCGAAATGTATTAATCATTTTGTCCATTTGATTAAACATCACAAGTTTTAGGTAAACTCTTGTTTTTCTAACAGCAGTTTATTAGCAAAAAACAACAGAATCATTTCTAATATTTATCCTCCCCCCATCATTACGTTAACTACTATATTCATCATCATAATCCTCGTTCTAATAAGAATATCCATTTTATTTGTAGATATTGATGAATGCCGTGCCAACACACATAATTGTCCTCAAAAATGCATCAATCTTCCTGGAAGTTACAACTGCGAATGTCATCCAGGTTTTCAAGGAGATGGTTGGAACTGCGAAAGTAATTTTTCTTTATTTTTTTTTTACAAATAGCCTAAACTATTTTTTGTGTGTATATCGATGTTGTTGCGGTATGTTAACAAGAATGGACCATTTGTAGATGTCTGTTATTAACCTGATCACATGGTTTATATTTAACGTAAAATACCACAAAATATGAAACAGCAAGAAGAAATAAAAACTGTTTTTATAACAACAACACTTATATTTATTTTTGTGTAATGATGTACATGCGTAGAGGTTACTATTTTGTTGGTGTCATGTCCATTTGACTGAATTAATAATTTTATCTGAGCTCACAAAAGTTGAATGAATTATAAAGCTGAGAAATGCTGAATAAACTTTGAGCTTTAGAAGAGTATTTCAAGGAGAAAAGTTCTTGTTGCTTGTTTGGAAATGTTTCGTATGTTTGTAATTTCGTGCGTACGTGCATGCGTGAATATGCTTTTAACGTCTGACCGCTCATGGTCGAGACGAGATCCTTTAAGGTTACATCTTCGCAGGAAAAGGGAAGAGAAGAGAGAAAGAGCAAACTTCTGTCTGCTATTTATAGTTAATGTAATCACGTGACAGGATCGAAAGAACATGGCGGAAAACTCGACTCGGTCACGCGCTGGAAAAGTGTTTGTGCGTGGGTGGATTGCAACGCCCACTTGTGCGTTTATCGACCAATTAGAAGCTGACATTTTCTGAAAATCTGTATGAAGCTGGGTAAGCTCTGGATCCACTTTTTGCACGAAATTGTACAAAATTTAACATTGATAAGAAAGTGGTAGCGGGATGCTAAAATGTGTTTGTTTGTTTTTAGGCTGCTACACATATGCTTAGGGATGGTTGTGTCGAGTTTAATATATTGAATCTATTTTAGTGCAGTTGAATACATCTTCGTTTACCTTTCTGATAGATATCAACGAATGTGAGAATGGAATGCACGAATGTTCCCATAAGTGCAAAGATGTTGAAGGAACTTATAATTGCGATTGTTACAATGGTTATCGACTAAACGATGATAGAAGAAGCTGCAAGCGAATGACAAGTAAGTTGCTAACGTAGAACTAACATAATAGTCACTAATATTAGTATATTTGCTTTACTTTTTGCGATACACTGTTTATTACCACACTTTAAAAATGTTTCTTTATTATAATTTTTGCTTTAGTTTTTTAATAATAAATTAATTGTGATATTAATATAAAGTAATTTACTTTTAAATGACATTTAAACTTTTTTTGCTATTTTTCTTTAAAAAGGATTGAAAAAAAATTTATAAATTTTGAATTAAAATTAAATTTATTTATAAAATTAATGGGAAATATTTCAATTGATCATATTCAGATTTTTTATATCATTTTCATTCACTAAGCCAAAAATAATCCTAATTATGCTTATGTATATCGAGTACGTAACTTTTATTTAATTTTCAGTTTCAAAGATGTCCACAATTCCCTCATAAATTCTTTTCTTTTCCCAGCTTTTATTATTATTTCCTGATTCAGTAATTTAAATACTAAAAAAAAAACAATATTGATGGGAAAAATACAAAACTCATCGCTACAATGATACTTCTGTTATATTGATAAAAACTTTTGTTTGTTCCTTTTTTCAGATAATGAACTGTGTCGGGAAGCAAAATGTTCCCAAATTTGTGTTATCGAGAATAACAAACCGGTCTGCTATTGTAATAAAAGTTTTGAATTGACTGAAAACAAAAAAAATTGCAAACGTAAGTCCTTTATCTTAAATTTTAAGATTTGTTAAAAACTTTTCACTGCTAAATTAGAATTTCTAATAAGGTGTATATATATATATATATATATATATATATATATATATATATAGCTGGCCACTCGTATTCGAGGATACCCGTCTACAAGGGCGGCTAGCCAATCCATATTGCAGGCGCTTGCTCAGGCGAATTTGTGTTTATTCAACACCCACAGAACCTATCAGTGGTTTATACTGTAACTACGCTGAGCAGACCTTAGTTACAGTTTCTAGGAAAGAGCATATTTCACTCACAAGACTTGGGTAGAGCCGTGGTATGGTTTTCAGGCAATTTCCAAAGGTGCTGCACGCTGGGATCGACCACCCCAGTCAGAATAACATCAGGAAATCTCCTTCCTGACAAACCGACTATAGTGAGATTCGAACCCGGGCCTCATTGTCAGAATGCGAACGTTCTAAACACGCTCTAACCATATAAATAATAAGGTAATATAAAGAATAATGCATGATATTCAGTCTCTTCTGATATTTTGAACAGTATGTCGGAATAACTATGCTTAAATGCCAATTACAAATTTTCCCAATAAGACTGTCAATTTGATCTCGTACAAATTCTATAGCTGAAATTTGTGAGCTTGTAAAGATTATGCCTATTTAATGTTTGCGCATGTTATCGACAGCAATAATACAGCCTAAGATTTATTCTAACCCATCGTTTTCCATGCAAAATATCTTTTACTCAAGAATTCATTATTTTACTATAAACTGTAAGAGAATACCTAATATTACATAAGATGCGAAGATTATCAGTTCTTAAAATTTTTCATCAAATATTATAAAAGACCGAACATTTTTTGCTTTCTTCCGTAGTTCATGTCAAGGCCTGATTTATTGAAGAAAACTTGTAGTGATTTTTAGGTTCTTACATCAATGTTAAATAGCATTTTAATTATCTTTCTCTTTTATTCCACCTTCTTAAGTAACCTCAACTGTCTTAAGAACATCAGTTTCATTGTTCAAATTAAAAGCCAATTAGAGAATTAATCCTTCGTTGTCAAACTAGAAATGGTGTAAATTTGGCATAAATTACCAGATAAATACCATGAAATTAGGGCAAAAAAATAAACCTTATTTTATCTTAAGTTGTTAGATTAAATTAAGCAAATAAGATGAGTTATTTTTATATTTAAATCGTTTCAAGAATATTTCTATAGATTTCTTCTCGTTTATGCATAAAATTATTTTCATACTTAAGTAAGTACAACCTTCTACAAATTAATTGAAACAACCGCTTTAGTTTTCTTTCTTTCACCGTACGGTCAGTTTTAGACCCACGGGAGTGACAGAGTGTAATCGATTTCGATTTTTTCCTCAGATTAGGTCATTTGCAGTGATGTGCAGTAATATGAATCTATTTTCGGGGTGTATGATGAAATTTGTTTGGCCTTGAAAAATATTGCGTCATCCGTGATTGCATCAGATTTTCATCACGACCAAACACTATTGTCTCGACTGTCGATTAGTTGTCCTACAGCCATTGTCTGCGATGGAATTTACTCCAAATAAGGGTACGAAAATTGTAACGATGCAAGAACACACTGGCAAGCTTTACTAGTGAGCAAATCAAAGTATTATAGACTGACCCGGAAACTCTCCTGATTTAAATCCAATCGAGAATATGTGGTCAATCTGCAAGGAACGACTTCATGGAATGGAGATACGAAGGGCTAACATGTGCACTGGGTCATGTTTCATTGGAAAAATACGTAAAAACGTAAATAATAACGGAATTATTCGTTTTGTTTCAATTAATATGCATAAGGGTGTATATGTCTTACTACACAAGATTTCGAAAACACTATCACCTTCACCGATGTATAATACGCTTACCAAGCTGCAGATACGACTTCATGAGAAAATTAAGTTTAGTTTTATTGCGCACTAAGCTAAGCTTAATAAATATCACGATTAATAGTGAGTGTCTTGATGTGGAGCTAACAAAGTAGAGAATTACTACTCTACTGAATTCAATATTCACAAGGCACCCTACACTTGTGGTTGTCTAAACTAAACTTAATAAATAACTGTAGAAATAGAACCGTATTTGTGCATATAAATGCACGATACAAATCATGATCAACACAGAACTAGCCAGATTGTACAATTTTTTCCTTTCCTTAAATTACAGGTATAGATCCTTGCTTAAACTCTCCATGTGAAAACAATTGTACACAGAATACACAGGGCAGTTTCCGTTGTAGCTGTAAAATCGGCTATAAACTCGAGTCGAATGGATTCAACTGTTCCGGTAAGTACAAAAGCATGTCAGTTTTAGTTAGTAGTCAAGAAATAGTAGAGATGTTATTCATGATATAGCCAAGACAAAGGGCTTAGTTAATGATACCGGTCTCATTTACAACTAGCATAAGACAATTATTACGAGTTTACATTGCAACAGTGGCAGTTAAGAATCACTTGACTGGCAGTATATCACTTTTATGGACATCAATCATTCCAATTTCTCCTTTTTTATTCAGTAGGATTATGGTTTGTATTTAAGTTACTCGGTGATCAGACGTAAGCTTAGAATTTGTATCTACGTCACTTTTCTGCTCTTTAGCCTTTCATTCTTACTAATTGTTTTTAATTATTTATTTCAATTATCTCTTTATTTATTTATTTTCTTCAAAATATATTGTGTATACTAATATTATCTACATCGTATTCCCATGATTTATTTGCGTTTTAATTATTAATATTATATATATATATATATATATATATATATATATATATATATATATATATATATATTACAAAGAGTTAATCATACCTTGAATTAATTAGCAATATTAATGCAATTATTAGCGAAATTCCTTCGCTAGTAGACATACTTATAAGCATTATACTACTAATAATCCACTGAATGATGAGATCCTTATGTATAAAATGGATATGGTGTGTTTTTTAATTCAGCTAGTACTTTCAAATGCTTCACGCATTCATCTTCAGGCTGTATTTTTTCCTTTAGAATCAAAACTGGAAGACGAAATAAATGTGTTTTTCCGACCGAAAGATGTTTTTTAAGAATGATGCCTTTAAAAGTACTAGCTGAATTAAAAATCATTCAGTGGATTATTAGTAGTATAATTCTTATAATTATGTCTACTAGCGAAGGGATTTCGCCAATAATTGCATTAATATTGCGAATTAATTCAAGGTATGATGAACTCTTTGTAATGTAAAATATATGCTGCCTATTTTATTATATATATATATATATATATATATATATATATATAAAAGTGAACATAGAAGTCAACACTTAGAGGCGACAGTCTATTTCTAAGCGTTGACTTCTATGTTCACTTTTATATTTACACACGCTCTATCTCTGATATTGAGCACTTTATCCCATAAATATAGCACATCTTAAGACTATATATATATATATATATATATATATATATATATATATAATTTCTCATGATTTGTTTCGTAATTAGTTTTGGTCTGAGAAAGTAAGTATAACTATAATCTCTTTTAAGCAAACTTGTGTCCACGCTGTTACATACACTATATCCCTAATATTGATCATTTTCTCCCATAAATATAGCGTACCTTAAAAATTATATTTTATCATAGATAGATGTGTATGTTTATTCATTTAGTTTACTAATTTTTGTTGTTGTTGTTTTTTGTAGAATGTGACCGCTATCATTTTGGAGACAATTGCGAACAATCCTGTAACTGCGTCTCTGGCATTTGTGACAACATAAAGGGATGTATATGTAATACAGGCTGGGAAGGTTCACAATGTGACATGGACCTGGACGAATGCAAATTAAACCCTAACATCTGCAATGGAAGAAAAATTTGCAAGAATACTATTGGAAGCTATAAGTGTCTCTGTCCAGATGGCTACGAGGACAAGGGTGGCATATGCAAAAGTAAGATGTTTAAATTTGGAATTTATAAATAGATAAACTGACACAAACATCCCATAAATATAGCACATAAATAGTTTGGTATAAATGTTTTCACATTTGTAAACATTTACACATTTGTATCAGGAAATGCTGTATATTTCTTTTGGGCACTATTTACACAACGTTTCGGCCGCTGTACGCTCCGGCCTTCTTCAGATGATTGGAATGTCAAACTGAATCCTTTATTTCGCTCAATGAGGTAGATTGTTCTAGTTCCACGTGCCATGTTTAATGGATGTCAGTTATCAGTTATCTCCTGTTAATTCTCCTCTGAAAGTTCTCCACATTCCTAACCTAGTATTGAACTCACACTCCTCGTGTGTCAAGGACACATGACACATTGGATAAAGGCTTTAGTTAGATCCAATGGCAAGACCCAAAGAGTGTGAGTTCAATACCCGGTTAAGCCAGTGGAGAACTTGGAGAGGGGAATTAACAGGAGATATCTGATCCATTAAACATGGCACGTGAAACTAGAACAGTCTACCCCGGCGAGCAAAATAAGTGGTTCAGTTCGACATTCCAACCACCTGAAGAAGGCCGGTGCGTACAATGGCCGAAACGTTGTAATATATATGGCGACAAAGATGAGGACAATAGTCGGAATAATGTAAATAGTGTACATAATACATCATCTTAGAAATATAGACACATTTCTGTTGGGTTTTTCGATTTGCAATTCACATATAATAAACAGTTAGTTAAGTCTTCAAATATATTATTTTTATATTGAATACCATTTTACATATCATGTATAATTCGGTATATTATTGAATTTGATAGTGTTGAGTCTTGACTCATTGTTGAATCTCGCCTATTGCATGGAATAATAATGCAACACAAAATGTACTTAGAACAAGAATGTATTATAACAAGAAAGTGTACACAATAAGTACATATAGTATTTCTGTATATTTCTGGGAAGACGTTCCTGGAGAATGTGTTGACTAGTCGCAGTCGATCAGAGTCTCTAGTTGGATCTCGTGATTCCTTCTCTCTCGTCTTCCGGTACCAACCATTATTTATATAGTTGGTAGTCACCTATGCAGATTAGGTGGATCCCACCACAACAGATAGTTATTTTATTTCTTTATTTAATCCGTCCTGGGTATACTACATCCGCGTCCTGGGTAAGACGATAAACTACGTCCAACAGCAAGGCCTCTGATCAGGAGGTTTTGAGGAGCGTGGAACCACCTCTTAATTGCTGCTGTTCCCAGGTTCATCCTGACCCGGGGTGGTAGCACCTGTTAGGGTCCCAGCTATGGGCAAATAGTTAAACCCCAAACTGGGGTCAAAACACTATGAAAGTATGAAAAATAGGTTTTAATACCAGAAATACTTTGTAAAAAATTATTACCAACAATACATTATTGCTATCAATACATTTTTGAAGAAACATATTGACAGAAATAGATTTTTGAAGCAAAAAATATTACCAGCAATACATCTTTGAAAAAAATAAAACAAAATATTACTAGCAATAAAAATTTTGTCGGCATTAAATAATCCGTTGTGGTTGATATGCCGTAAAACAAACCAAACCAAATCAATATATACTGAGATTGATAGATATGAAAAGACCAAGATAGATAGATATGAAGAGACAAAAAGAGGCAGATAGACATGGAGACCAAGACAGATAGACAGACAAACAGATAGATAGATAGATAGATATGAAGATACCAAGATAGATAGATAGATAGATAGATATGAAGAGACAAAAAGAGGCAGATAGACATGGAGACCAAGACAGACACATAGATAGATAGATAGATATGAAGAGACCAAGATAGATAGATAGATAGATATGAAGAGACCAAGATAGATAGATAGATATGAAGAGACCAAGATAGATAGATAGATATGAAGAGACCAAGATAGATAGATAGATATGAAGAGACCCAGATAGATAGATAGATAGATATGAAGAGACCAAGATAGATAGATAGATAGATATGAAGAGACCAAGATAGATAGATAGATATGAAGAGACCCAGATAGATAGATAGATAGATATGAAGAGACCAAGATAGATAGATAGATATGAAGAGACCAAGATAGATAGATAGATAGATATGAAGAGACAAAAAGAGGCAGATAGACATGGAGACCAAGACAGACACATAGATAGATAGATAGATATGAAGAGACCAAGATAGATAGATAGATAGATATGAAGAGACCCAGATAGATAGATAGATAGATATGAAGAGACCAAGATAGATAGATAGATAGATATGAAGAGACCAAGATAGATAGATAGATAGATAGATATGAAGAGACCAAGATAGATAGATAGATAGATAGATATGAAGAGACCAAGATAGATAGATAGATAGATATGAAGAGACCCAGATAGATAGATAGATAGATATGAAGAGACCAAGATAGATAGATAGATAGATAGATATGAAGAGACCAAGATAGATAGATAGATATGAAGAGACCAAGATAGATAGATAGATAGATAGATATGAAGAGACAAAAAGAGGCAGATAGACATGGAGACCAAGACAGACACATAGATAGATAGATAGATAGATATGAAGAGACCAAGATAGATAGATAGATAGATATGAAGAGACCAAGATAGATAGATAGATAGATAGATATGAAGAGACCCAGATAGATAGATAGATAGATAGATATGAAGAGACCAAGATAGATAGATAGATATGAAGAGACCAAGATAGATAGATAGATAGATAGATATGAAGAGACCAAGATAGATAGATAGATATGAAGAGACCAAGATAGATATGAAGAGACCAAGATAGATAGATAGATAGATAGATATGAAGAGACCAAGATAGATAGATAGATATGAAGAGACCCAGATAGATAGATAGATAGATAGATATGAAGAGACCAAGATAGATAGATAGATATGAAGAGACCAAGATAGATAGATAGATAGATATGAAGAGACCAAGATAGATAGATAGATAGATAGATATGAAGAGACCAAGATAGATAGATAGATAGATAGATATGAAGAGACCAAGATAGATAGATAGATAGATAGATATGAAGAGACCAAGATAGATAGATAGATAGATAGATATGAAGAGACCAAGATAGATAGATAGATAGATAGATATGAAGAGACCAAGATAGATAGATAGATAGATAGATATGAAGAGACCAAGATAGATAGATAGATAGATAGATATGAAGAGACCAAGATAGATAGATAGATAGATAGATATGAAGAGACCAAGATAGATAGATAGATAGATAGATATGAAGAGACCAAGATAGATAGATAAAAAAATATTACCAGTAATAAAAATCTTGTCGGCATTATATAACCCATTGAGGTTGATATGCCGTAAAACAAACCAAACCAAATCAAATCTTTATTTAATAATTATACAGATATCGATGAATGTGCAACCGGACGAAATAATTGTTCGCAACTGTGCAGAGATACGGACGGTGGTTACCAGTGCTACTGTAGGCCCAAATTTCGTCAAGTTGAAAATACATGCGAAGGTAAGGATATTGTATGGTAATTCTAAAAGTTGAATGTATACACAGATGTACCAAATATTAGATAGCATTATGTCAATTGTAGATAAAGCTTTGCCATTATGGAAATGCCCCTGTAGCGAACCGTGTAAGTTTGGGTGTTGTTGAATTAGGGATACGTGCTGTTTATTTCTTGCTAGAAGGTCCAACTGCAAGAACAATGCGGGACTCATGTTGAGTCCAACCGAAGATGTAAAGAAAACAAACAAGACCGATATATATATGTCAACAAATATATGTATTAAACAACAAATTTACAAGTAACAAAGACATTAACATTTGTGTTTGTGTGTGAAGTAAAAAGTTTGTATTTTGGTGAATGTTCGTACGTACGTGTATGTGTGTGTAATGTTCACGGCATCTTCCCACAAGTGGGGAGACGCTATCTTCTAAGAGAGCTTACATTGTAGATGTGTTGGTTGAAATGAAGACATGAAAAAGAGAACGAGGCAAGAAGTTTCCCAGTATTTATAGTGTAGGGAGAGCGACCCCTAGTGAGTAATTAGGGAATTAAGGAAGAGCTAACTCCGACACCCGATCTCTGGAGCAAAATAAGCACGTGCTTAGGCCATCAAGGATAGGGGTACTACAGGAATTGTTATGATGTTGTTGCGCACATAAAGAAATAAGTTGAATCTGCCGGGCGCCATTATGAACGAGGAGACAACTGGCCCACGGTGAATCCTTTACTGCGATTGGTTAATAAAGGAATGGATTAAGGGAGATAATCAGGTTTGTATTTACTCGATGTATCACATCTCCCCTCTTGATTAAGTTAGTATTAATAATTAACATCATGGGATTTCATTTTTGTGAACAATCACAGAGGTGGACTACCCTCGTGTTTGTTTGGTATTATTCCGGCCATATGCTTATGTGATTCTGTAACGTGCTGGTTTGTTGATAACACAACCACTTCTGGTCACATTTCTGTTGACAGTGGGTGCGATTGATTCTTTCTGGCTGTGATTCCCAAGGCATTGGCATTGTTCTGGGTTGAAACTGATCATTCGCCTCTCTCGATGGTCATATTTGCCTTCGGTTCCATCTATATTTATTTCCAGCTGGTATTTCCATGACTTACGTTCTCGGCTGATGTCTCCAAGTTAGCATACTTTACTCGCAGAGGCATGAGGCACCAAAATCTTTTAAGTGCTTAGGGCCCTTATAGGTCTTAATCCGGTCCTGAAATGCCCAAACATATATCAGTTGTGAGCTGACATCTAGTGAATCAGTATGAATACCAGCTGCCTTCGCCTGAGAAGATGACGTGAATTATCAAAACTCGACGGGGCATGATTGTGGCTGCTAGAGAATGGGAAATTTCATTTTTGAAATTCGAGAGACATTTAATATCTACAATTTCACGTGTTTACAGGAAGAAACCTAATTCAAAGCATTACAGCTAACCGTCTATAGCACAGTAGCTGACCACAAATCTTTTAGAATTGTGATCTGAGGTATGTTCCTTGGTATTTGACAAGTGAGAATGGCTCAAATTACTTCCATATTTAATGCGGGGGTTACCAGCCGCATATTAGGTAAGTCAGTTCAGCGTACCTTAATTTCCATGGGAACAAAAGATTCACCGAGTAAGGTTCAAGTATGGCGCAAATACCATGAATCCATGAACCCCAGCTGTCAATATGGCACTGGGTAGGTTGATGGTCATTCGTTAATGTGTCAGGATATATTCACGTGGCATATATTGTCCGCTTATACAGCTAGAGTAGTCATTAACCGGTGGCCACTACTTTGCAATGTTTTGTGACCATTAGCACTCTTAGCAATTTATCTACCCCGATGTTACAGACGATAATGGGTATATCCCCATTCACATAAATACAGTAGTAAATACTGTATGTTGGTCTGCCATCGGATATTCGTCTCCAGCTGGCTGGTCAAACTCTTTTCCTAGGAGCAGAGAGGATCCCCAGACGAGGCTATGTCGAAGGCCAGACTCTCGTCTCGGGAAACAGCTACCCGACCCCGTTTTATACAGGGCCTACGGAGAATTTTTGGCCGAGCCTACGGGCTCGGATACCCCACATTAAATTCGGCTTTGTGCCATATCTGACCGCGTGGGGCGGTTGGTAGATATCCTGCAGTTGGAGATTCGTCTCAAGCTGTGTTGGTCAAACACTCAGGGCATAGAGGATCCCCAGACAAGGCTGTATCGAAGGGCAGAGTCTCGTCTCGGGAAACGACAACCCGACCCTGTTTTATACGGTGTCTACGGGAAATTTTTGGCCGAGCCTACTGAGCTCGGATACCCCACATTAAATTCGGCTTTGTGCTGCATCTGGCAGTGTGAGGCGGTTGGTAGATATCCTGCAGTTGGAAATTCATTGTGGAATTCACTTGACTCACTTTTTGACTTTTAGCAGTTGACTACTTCTTCTACGCGCCGCTGGCGAATCTTATATGTGTTGTTCTTGTCCTAAGTATTATCGTTCATTACCAACGTTTGTGTGATTATTCTATTCAGTAACCTTCCCAAGGTTTCAACACCCGACAACACTGGTCTATTACTCATAATGCCCTCATTTATTGTTTGACCGAATAGATAACACTAGAACATTATATCCAGATATAATTTTAGCCAGATAATTTATTTTCTCTCTTTGTTAAATTATTCTCCAAACGCGAAATAAAACAAAATATTGAAATATACCCTTGTGCAAATTAATTGAAGCATAAACGAATAATTCCGTTATTACTTACATTTTTTTCGTATTTTCCCAATGAAACATGACCCAGTGTACATGTTAGTACTTCGTATGCCCATTTCACGAAGTCGTCCCTTGCTGATTGACCACAGATTCTCGATTGGATTTATATCAGGAGAGTTTCCGAGTCAGTCGATAGTACTTTGATTTGCTCATTGGTAAGGATTACCATTGTGTTCGTGCAGCGTTACAATTTTTTGTACGCTTCCTTGGAGTAACGTCCATCTCAGACAATGGCCGTAGGGCAACTAATCGACAGTTGAGCCAATAGTGTTTGGGCGTGATAAAAATCTGTTGCGATCACGAATGACGCAATATTTTTCAAGGCCAAACAAACTTCATAATACACTCAGAAAATAGATTCATATTACTGCACACCACTGTAAATTACCTAATCTGAGAAAAAAAAACAGAAATCGATTACGCCCTGTCACTTCAGTGGGTCTAAAACTGACCGTATGTTGAAAGAATGGAAACGAAAGCAGTTGTTTCAATTAATTTGCAGAATGGTGGAGATACCCGTATTAAATGTATATGAAATTTCTTCAAATGCAACTATTCGTTAATAATTTTAAGTATTTTGATGTCTTCCACAGATATCGACGAATGCAAATCTTCGACGCATGGCTGCAGTCATATTTGCCAAAATCAGGAAGGTTCATACAACTGCTTCTGTTACAGCGGATTCATACTTGCGAAAGATTACAAATCTTGTATAAATGGTAATATCAAATCCATCATATTCTTTCTTATAATTCTTATGGGAAGAAAAATAGCAATCAACATAAGACGTAAAGATTTTAAAATGAATAATAAAGGTCCATTCTTCTATAAATTTGAACAACAATGAAAGTAATCAAATTATTACCATTATTCTTAGTAGTACTATTTATCCTAGCGCTTGTGCTTAAACATTATCTAGCATTTTATTATTTTTAACATTTTCATTATTTCTACACTCCCACGAACTACATTGATTAAACTCCCTCTAGTTAAATCATTGGATCCCTTAAGAAATCAAAAAAAATCTCTTTGTACTATTTAGATAATATGTAATGTCAACATTTAATAAAGTTGCAGTAAACATGCCACAGCCATTCTGTGTTACTGAATGAGATATTTACTGCAGAACGTTTAATTCACTATAGCAAAATATGTACGTTAACAACTCCAATCAATTAAGATTAGAATCAAGAATCATTTATCAGAGTATTATTATTATTATTATTTTAGAAAATTTCTTTCTTCATTTGTTTTATAATCACATGTCAGGTCAAGCGAAGGGTGTAATTTTTGTTGTTTCCACTTAATTAAACAAAAGTCATCTATTAACAAAAAAAAATTAAATGGAGAATGCACTTCGCAGGATATGCTCTGTGTATGTTCATTATTATTATTATTATTATTATAGAAAAATTTTTTCTTCATTTGTTTTATCATGACAAATAACAGGACATCATCTTTCATGAAATGAACGAAAATTTGACTTAATGGATTTTTGACATTAATAAAACTGATAAATCTATGAATGTTAAAAATGTTTTAAAATTATGAATAATATTTTCCTTTTTTCCCGCTTTTATAAAACTATTACTTGTGTTCTATTTCTAAACTGAAAAGATGAATCCGACATTTGGAGAGGTTGTGATTCTTCTTCTTCTGCTGCTGCTGCTGCTATTATTATCATGTTTTTTTAAAACATTTTTTGGCCTGCATTTGTTTTATAATCACATGCCGGGTCATAACCTTTGACCGAGGTCAAACGAAAGGTGTAATTTTTTTGTTGGTTCCACTTGATTAAACAAAAGACATCTATTAAACCAAAAATATAAATGGACAAAGCTCTTCGCAGGATATGCTTTTTAGAACGTTTTTTGGGGGCGGGGGGGATTTCCTAGGGATTTTGTTGATTTGTACTTAGGTCGCTTTCTTTATCAGACACAAAGCTCCAACTAAAACAGAAGCAGTTTTAGTTTTTAAGTGCCACATTTTTTTCTATTTACATCTTCTGGTCTTTATACTTGATTAGTTTTACAAAAACCTTCGCGGACATGATTTGTAATTTGCTACGCTCATGCCAATCAGTGTACAATCTTTTTCTTGTCTGTCTTTGACAATAAAGTTTGGACAGTTTGTTTATATTGTTCGATTTATGTTAATAGAAAAATCCCAGATGATAGTAACATCTGCCCTCTTAACTTCAGGTTCAGGATGTTGTTCATACCCGTTTACAACTGTTTTTATCCCATAGTGATGAAAGATCTCCTACCTCAGATATTATCATGACAGTGTTTGGACTCATTTGATGTTGGTATATTGAGCACTCTGAAATAAGGTGATCAATAGATTTTATTTCCTGAACACCTACACTTCGTTTTTGCGCAGCTTTTGATTATCTTTAAATATTTTTTTCTTATTTTGTTTTGTGTAATCTTTAAGTTACTTGATTCTCAATAATAACGTACTCTCATTTTCTTTTAACCCTTTGAGCCCTGCGTTCTCGAACAATTTTTAACCCTCCTGCTTGAGTCAAAATTCGCAAATAATTCGTATGTAATGTTTCATGATATAAAAATACTTACAAGTGTTTACCCTCCGTTCAACCGGTGGCTGAGCATTAAGTCATTTTTCTCTACTACCGTTAAAGCGGTAGTCAGGGCTCAAAGGGTTAATATATTATCCTTCAATATCGTCTTTCAGGTGTAGAACTGTTTTCTTGTTCTGAAATTCAATAAGGGTTCGAAATACTTCGCAGTAGGAACTGCCCATTTAATCAAACTCATTCATCTATTTAATTATGTCTGACATCTAATAGTTTGAACCTTAATATTTTTCTTGTTTTCTGCGGTATTCATTTCGTACTTTCTTCTTCATATGTTTCTTTTGGATAGTATCTGCTGTCAAAATACCCAGATATTTATAGCGTCCCTTCCCCTTTGCTGTTCTAAAGATTTCCTAGTTAGGTATTTATTTCCATTTCTCCCGTTGTTTTTTTTACAAATTTCTAACTGCCTTCAGATATCGAAACCCAGGACTGAAGAGGGCACCATTTTATTATCACACTATTTTCCTATTTCTTTTTTAGCCTACATAAAAGTGATAATGCAATTGCACGGTAATGTAACCGACAAAAATGGATTGAAACAACAGGTTTGTTGAAACCATTTTTTTTTTATTATTATTCTTACTCGAATGTACGCACATGTTCACACATAAGCAGCCTCACAATGAAAAACGCATTTATTTTACGCAAGATATTCACTCTTCCTCCTAATGCAGTGATCAATATTAATCGCATAGACTAAAAATTATCAAGTGAGAATATTAAATAAAGATCCAGTTAACAAGATGTCAGGCTGCGGAATTACTGATGCACCCTTGTACGCTATATATATATATATGAAAATTTCTCAAATTTAACTTTTAGAGAAGACAATATTTGTAAATAAATGACAATAAGAAAACAATAATTGCTGACGCGTTTCGTCCTTTGCGGACTTTTTCAAAGCAAGTAACGAAATGAATTTAAGCAAACAAAGAAAATTAATAAAAACAAAACAAAACAGAGTGTTCTTAGCAACGGGAATGTAGGAAACGCTATTTTCATAGTGTTAACTGAAAATGACGTCAGTTAATGTCACGTGTGGAGAATATTTCATTAATCTTTGTTGATGGATTCAACCATTTTCTTTTGATTTTAATATGTTTTTTTTTTTGTACATTTGTTTGTGAGAGCAGTAATTTTCCCTATTTCACCTTTTCTAACAAAACTACTGCTCTCGCAAACAAATGTACACAAAAACATATTAAAATCAAAAGAAAATGGTCGAATCCATCAACAAAGATTAATGAAATATTCTCCACACGTGACATTAACTGACGTCATTTTCAGTTAACAATACGAAAATAGCGTTTCCTACATTCCCGTTGCTAAGAACACTCTGTTTTGTTTTGTTTTTATTAATTTTCTTTGTTTGATTAAATTCATTTCGTTACTTGCTTTGAAAAAATGTACACAAAAACATATTAAAATCAAAAGAAAATGGTCGAATCCATCAACAAAGATTAATGAAATATTCTCCACACGTGACATTAACTGACGTCATTTTCAGTTAACAATACGAAAATAGCGTTTCCTACATTTCCGTTGCTAAGAACACTCTGTTTTGTTTTGTTTTTATTAATTTTCTTTGTTTGATTAAATTCATTTCGTTACTTGCTTTGAAAAAGTCCGCATTAGGACGAAACGCGTCAGCAATTATTGTTTTCTTATTGTCATTTATTTACAAATATATATATATATATATATATATGCAGAAATATAGTCTTAAAGTGTGCTATATTTATGGGGTAAAGTGCTCAATATCAGAGATAGAGCGTGTGTAAATATAAAAGTGGACATGGAAGTCAGCACTTAGAGGCGACAGTCTGTTTCATGCTAGTGCAATCGTCAGGCGACGATTGCACTAGCATGAAACAGACTGTCGCCTCTAAGTGCTGACTTCCATGTCCACTTTTATATATATATATATATATATATATATATATATATATATATATATATATATATAAAGAATTATTCAGTAAAGTTGATGTAATTAATGGTGAAATCCTTTCACTAACAGATTTAATAAAGCATTAACTTACTAACCAGTCGTTGAATGATGCGATCCTTATGCTTTAATTTGTAAAAGTGATTAGATGTTATTATTTATTTGCATTTTAAAATACAAAATGTGCCACAAGGGCTAAAATGGGGAGGGGGGAAAAGACTGGTCTTCTCTAGTCCTACCTGAAAACTATCTAGTCTCATTCGTTGACCCATTCGTACTTACAATTTTCCTTTCACCATAACAACACATTTACTTTCACAACACAATCACCAAAATACCACATTTTCTCGATGAAAAGCCCTAACATGAATTTTTATTTACAAAATCATCCCCGGATGGGGAAAAAATCAAAAGCCCAATGTTTATATACAATGTAAAATATGTATGTACAAGAAACTAAACAAAACAATATTAGTAGTAGGACCCTTCCAAAAATGTGGCAGAAATCTCTATTAACTGGGATGAACAATTCCAGAGAACAGAGACATCTGTCACCTAAAACGTGGGGAGGGGTGGAGACAAGAAACTAAAAAGGAAGACAAAAAAAAACAGGACTTATGTACTTGCATGTTCTAGCTACGTTGAAAGGAAAATATTTAGCCCTGAGGAGGCCAAAACTGAACATGAAAATGTCCTATCTTACCCTAAAAGGCTGGGATGACTAATGTTTCGGTTCGAGGCCCCAAATCCTCTTGCTTAATTTGCGTCCAACAACCACTCTAGGTCAGCACCTCTCACTCGCACCAAGCGCGAAATTTTCACCCACCTTTTGCCGAAATTCCACGAGGAGAGACGCGCCCTCTCCGCCCTGATCTTAACCTTAAGCTGATGCCTAAAGAATGAGACCAGTTGCAGAGAGGAAAATTTCTCACCTGCGTAGAACTCCTTCTGTCTAGTCGTCCACACCACCATTCGCATAATGCCGAGCAGACACAGGAGCACATAGTGCTGATCCCTGGACATTGACGGTACCACATTGGAACAAACGGAACTGGCTTCCAGGACAAAAAACTTTCCGTCCAAGACGCGAACCATGTAGCCTTCAATCAGCCTGCACAAAGTGATTAGATGTTCTGTTGCTAGTACTCTCGAAAACATTCACGTTTTTATCGTCAGGCTGTTAGCGAAGGTATTTCGCCATTGATTACATTAACTTTACTGATTAATTCTATGTACCATTACTTCTTTATAATATTATATATACTGCACCATTTATTATATATATATGTGTGTGTGTTTGTGTGTGTGTGTGTGGCATATAACACCATATATCAGACTGACAGTGGGTAATTGAATGACAAAATGGGAAGATTCTATCTTATTCAAGTTGCAATCAGTTCCCCATGACGTCATTTTTAACGGTTAAGTGGAAAACGGAATACCTGTACGTGCCCTCTATCTGTTTTCATACACACTCTAATATCTTCTACGGAAAAAATTTATTATATTCAATGATATTTGCGTCTTTTTTGCTATAATAACTTCAGGAATTTTGATTTCTTTCTTTGTAATCAGTCATGTATAAGATTTTATCTATTAAAATTTGTTTTATGTCAATAGTATTTTGGTTGTTTGTGGTGTGCTGATCAATATGTGCTCGAATTGCACTAAATTTCGACAAGTTAACCTAAGAGAGATTCTAGCATATGTGTCCTATGTAAGACTTCAATGTTGCTTGTTGATTATTATTATTATTATTGTTATTATTATTATTGGAGATACAATCTACCAAAGAACATGGAAATCCATAAACAACATTATTTTAACATAGGATAGATTTTTGAAAAAGTGTACTAAACTACTATGTGATATCTATCCTCCTGTATAGCAGTGAGTGCTCGGCAATCTGCTCAAATGTGAAGAGGAGACTTCAAGCAACAGCAAATGTGGTCCTACAGAAGGATGAATATCATGTTTAACATGATATTATTTTTTTAAAGTGTCCTGTATAACATTTTGAAACTATTAAAACTTGTGTTATCTTAATAGTAATTTTGGTTGTTTGTGGTGTGCTCATCAATATGTACTCGAATTGCATTCAAAATTAACAATCAAACAACGTGTTAAAATTTCAAAATTGCAATTGAAAAAACTGTTCGCAAATTCAAACAAATTGGGTCGGTGGCAGATGTGAAAATACCGCTGCGTGCTCGTTTACGCCGTTCAGCTAAAAACATTGCCGCAGTGCACGAGAAAGTGGCCCAAAATCCAGACACCTCTATTCGTCATCACGCGCAGGAACTGAACCTCTCCACAACAACGTTACATCGTTACACTCGGTTGGTCAATTATGTTGACCCAAAATATCGCGAAGTGCGCGAAATGCATTTTCTGTTTGAACGTCCATTTTCGTCACAGGCTTCGATAAATTTAACACGTTGTTTGATTGTTAATCTTTTCATGGTTGAAATTGCCAAAGACATAAGTTGTTAAATCTGAAAGAAAAAGAAAAAAATCATTAGATGTTTAAACTTAATTCACATTTAAAATCGGTCCAAGTTATTGGAACACCCTTTATAACAATCTCACTTTTGTATTCCAGTGCAAACATTAGCGTGTTCTTACTGAGATATAAAAGTTTATTCTATGATTAATATTTTAGTTATTGAAATTTGAATTAAAGACGATGAATTTGAATTGACCGAAACAAATTGAATATCCATGCATTCGTATTATTTTCAGCTCGAAATATTGTATAAAAATATGACAGATTTTGCATCTCTAATTATTAACGACTTCAAGATAAGGTAAGTTTACAAAATGAAAATATTATGGGTAATTTGCTTTTTAAGCCCCGCGCTAAATATGTAATAAAAATTTTCCGAATATATATATTTAGGTATAAATGTATATGTTTAATTCGAAAATAACAAAGAAATTTTGATAAAATCTACCCTTTTAGAGTTATCGGCAATTGAAGTTCGGACTCACTCGCGTCGCGGAAGCCATTACTGGCGTTGTTTGCAGATATTTGCTGAGGAATAACCTTTTTTTATTGCGCACGCAATGAGTCGTTGCGCAGTAATTCAGTCAAGTAAGAACCGTTAACTATAAAAACTATAAAAAGACCGTTAACAATATAATCTTCCGCGCAAATCTAATCAGCAGCGAATGTATGCAAACAACGCCAGTAATAGCTGCCGTGCCGTAACGCGAATGAGTCCGAACTTTTATTGTCGATAACTCCTAAACAGTAGATTTTATCAAAATTTCTTTATTTTCGAATTAAGCATGTAAATTTACACCTAAACATAGCTATTCGGTAATTTTCTATTATATAGTTAGTGCGGGGTTTAAAAAGCAAATTACACAATATTATTTGTTATTTGAGGGAAATATTTATTTTTTTATATATATTTTGTAAAGTTTATTGTAAATATTACGATTAATATGAAAAAAAAAGCAAACTCTAAAGAATAAAAATAGTGCTCATTATATGTTCGTGTGTTCAAGAAACAGAGAGAGATGCATGTAGTAAGATTTTCATTGTGTAATGTTTTGTTTGAGGGTCATTAAATACTTCGTTTCGCTGTGTAATGATCATCATCATCACACACATACATACATACATACTTACACAAATTCAAATTACACAACAACAAGAATTCATTGGATAATAAATCAACACTACTGCGTAATGGACAATTTATAAATCGCAGCTATGCGACAATTTTATAATCGCTATATTTTCATGTAGTCGATTTTGTGCACTTTTGGGAGAATCAGATCCCAGAGGCTTTCCTAGGTTTCCCCAAAACTCGCTCGCTAATTGGTCAATAAACACACAAGTGGGCGTTGCAATCCACCCACGCACAATATATTTTTCCATCGCGTTACCAACTCTGACGGACTGGAAATTCATCCTCATTTGGAAACTATCAGCGTACTTTGAGTAGCACTTTTCTGAGCCATTACACCGATTCTTTCGTTCTCTCTGGTCATTTGTTTAGTGCCAAGTGACTATTATGAAGTGTTCTTAATAACTATTGTCTGTATGTTTTAGGTATATAAAATCTATCGTGTAAGCAATGTCACGGACTGAAAATTCATTCCCATTTGGACAAGATATTCTTATGCCTTCTTTTATTCTTCCTTCTTTATACCTCCATACATTTAATGTGAGTTTGTGATGATCATCATCACACACATACATACATACTTACACAAATTCAAATTATACAACAACAGGCATTCATTGGATAATAAATTAACACTACCGTGTAATGAACAATTTATAAATCGCAGCTATGCGACAATTTTATAATCGCTATATTTTCATGTAGTCGATTTCGTGCACTTTTGGGAGAATCGGATCCCAAGAGCCTTCTCAGCTTAGTAAATATTTTCAGGAAATATCAGCTTCTAATTGGTCAATAAACACACAAGTGGGCGTTGCAATTCACCCACGCACAATATATTTTTTCCAGCGCGTGACTAAATCAAGTTTCCCGCCAATTTCCTTTGATCCTGTCACGTGATTACATTATCTATAAATAGCAAACAGGAGTTTGCCTTTTTCTCTTTTTTCACTTCTTGCTGGAAAATGTAGTCCCAGAGAATTATCGTCTCGACCATGCGGTCAGACGTTAAATAATATTTCACGCATTCACGTACGTACGAACTCTTACGAACTTTTCTAACCGACATTACAACATACAGAACATTTCAAAACATGCAACAAGAACTTTATCCTTCTAAAACTACAGTTAAATAATTAATTCGACTTTTGTGAGTTCAGATAAAAATATTCCCAGTCTAAGAGACATAACTCCATCAGATCTTTAACTTCTACGCTTGTACATCAACACACAAATAAATACAGTGTTATGTTTGTTTTAAAACCTTTAGTTCCTTCTTGTATTTCATGCTTTGTGGTATGTTACGTTTAATATAAATTGTGTGCGCATGTTATTCACGCAGCCGTAAACAGACATCTCCAATTCTCATTCCTCTTAACATGCCTCTAAAGCTGACATTTTATATTTATCATTATGGCTGATTAAAGTTTATGTGTAAATTTTGAAATAAAATATACTTCGTTTATTTAATTATAAATGTTTACTTTTCAGTGCCGAAGGAAATACCTTAATGCAACTCCATCTATTTTTTCGCTCTGAAATTGAAGACCGCCATTTTGAAAATCTTCGACAAAAATTAGAGGCAATCTATAAAGAAGGAAAACTTGAGACGGGAAACAATACTTATTCGCTTAGGAGCGGGCCAACATATATCAACAATAATAACGTAAAAGGTAATTTCTGTCTATATCTCTGAAATGAGGTATTATGATTACTTGCATTATTTACATTGCCCGGGCTTTTATCCTAATCTTCATTGCCAATATTCACAACGTTTCAGCAGTTGTACGCTCCCGCCTTCTTCAGGTGATTGGAATTTCGAACCGAACACTTTATTTTGTCCACCGGGGTAGATTGTTCTAGATCCACGTGCCATGCCTCTTCCGGATGTCTCAATTATTTCCCCCCTCCAAGTTTTGGTTCACCACAGTTGTGACCTGGTATTGAACTCAGAGCTCTTTGGGTCTAGTCATTGGATCTAACCAACGTCTTTATCCATTGATCCATGTGTCCTTGAGAACAATCTACCCCGATGGACAAAATAAAGGGTTCGACTGAAATTCCAATCACCTGAAGAAGGCCGGAGCGTACAACGGCCGAAACGTTGTGAATATTGGAAATGAAGATGAGGATAACTGTCCGAATAATGTAAATAATGCAAGTAAAAGGTAATTTGTTTTACGTTGAATTATGGACCATCGCATTCAAAAATCAACACTTTTCATTTTTCAAGTTCGCAAATATCAGTCTTCTTCAAATGAATTATATTTCAGTTTTATAGCAATCTATAAACATCATGATTTTTGTTATTCATTAAACATCGTAAACGTTTTATTAATTTCCTTTTGGGCTTACAGATTTCACCTTTGGAATTTAAATATAGGAAGTTATTTTAAATAAGAATTCTAATAAGAGAATGTAGGATAGAGATAATTTTCAGTATGACGAAAATTGAAGAAGCTCTATTCTAAACGTTACAATTTTCTTTTCAGTTTTTACACATTCTGTCGTGAACAGAATTCCTTCATTTTTTAGACTACTTTCATAGTTGATTTGTATGAAATCGCTCGTCATATTTTTACATAAAAATATATATTTTGAAATGGCTTTCACAAAATTCGTCAACAGAAATATTGTTCTATTAACTTTATGCAAAGTTGGTGGTCAATAATAATGATTTTAATAGGATGCAATGATTTTTTTTTTCCAGTGATGGTTGGATGTCTTTGCCCGGCTTCGGACTGCTTTGAAAAAAACAACCAAAAATTATGCAGGTAAAGTGAAAATTCTAATTCTGATAGATTTCCAGTGAACTTAAATTACATCTTCGTTTTAAATATAAAATGTGGAAATTAAATGCATTTTTCACTATTTACATACGGATTATTTTAATTTGTTGTTGTTATCAGCTCCGGTCTTCATTAGGTGTATGTCAATCCGGCTAACCTACAAGGAGTTCCTTTATTTAATCTACATGTCTAAAATTGTTATACTGCCCTTGAGTAAGATATCTTGTCTAGTTCTTATTCTTAGTACTATTCAGTTATTGCTTACCTTGTACACACTGCCCTGGTGCAGGGATTGAAATAAAAATTAATATGCCACTAAATTCACGAACATCATCATCATCATCGTCAAAACTTTCGATTTGAAGTTATGAATCAACATGTTCTCTCATCTTCAGTGACATTGTATACTATTCGATAATATTTTGCCAGCCTTCTCTGTCCTCTGCGAGTTTGCGGATTCGTTGCAGATCTTCCTTGATGTGTAAACTTCTCCAAAGGAAAAGTGGGATCTTGTAGTGAACAAAACAAGGTCTAGATTTCAAATTCAAATTCTAAGCAGTGACTCATTGATTTTGTTAGAAATTAAAAAGACTCGAATTTACAAACTTTGCTTAACACACACGCAAAAGCGAATCTAAAACAAAACTCATGAAATCCCACGCCTTGATGCGAAATGTTTTTCGGCCAATAGAAAACTAGGAAACATTTAAAAACACAATTCAAATAATCTTCAATTCTCAGAAACAAATTATTTTACGGACATTTTCGCGAGCCGACGCGAAGTTTGCTCGTCGTTCAATGGAAAGGCTCGAATCATATCCGGGAGTGAATTCCCAAATGACCTTTTCAAGCCCCACAAACAAAATAAAAGACGGGCAAGTTCGCCTGTCACCAGAGAGAAGGAGACGAGCGTATTAACACGTCCCTTAACAAACATCAAGCGATCGTTATTATTATCGCTATCTTTCTCCCTCACCTCTTTTATACTTGATAAACAAACGGAACATTTTAAGACTGAGCGATTACTTCAAAGGCATTCCTACCCTACGATAACGCTCATACATGCATACATACATACATACATACATACATACATTTATACCCCTCTTATGGTTGTCTATCTAACTAACAAAGCCAAATCAAACTAATCTGTTTCAACACTCATACACTTCACTATAACTGATAACCCACTATAATCTTTCTGCCTTGTTCGTTGAATGTCTTCGTTCAGCGTTGTGACTATGGTGGTTCTTGGATGACCTCTGAACTTTTTGAAGTCAGTCTTTTCAAAGTAAAACTCCATAGCTTTGTTAGCTGGGCATTCTTTCCATAATATTTGCATTCTGCCTCTAAACATGTCAACTGGGGTTTGTTTTTGCTGATATTACTGTTGTTTTTGCTGATATTACTGTTTTGATCTTAGCTGCAAAGGTCAGAACTGGTGGAACTGAGGAATATAGCTCGTCAGAACATTTGCCATGGAAATATCGATAGAGTAGCGAGAAACTTGCGACGTTTTGTCTTTGTGTAACGGGGTTGTAGAACGAAAATAATATTATCACCAACAAGACCGCGTAGACGTTTTTTAACTCTATCAAGACTCGCCAGTGAAGACTGGGCAGTTACAGCCCAGATATGTCAGCAATATCCATCTTTTGGTCTGGTCAGATCTGGCTCTTGTAAAGATAAAACATAGGCAAAGATTACTTTCCAGTTAAGATGTAGAAGGCTGTCCTGGATCTCATCTCAATTTTCTTTGTTTTAGATGCTCGTAATAAATTCCTTTTTATCACTGTGGCTCTCTCGTCTAAAATCACTTTTTCTGTTTTACTATGTTGAGCAAGAACTCGGAACCTAGTTTTTAAACGGTGGTCAGTTTTCGTTTCTGTAAATTCAAAATCCATTTTTGCAGCTTCAAAATTTTTCATAAATCTTATAAATGATGCACAATAGTTGACTGATGATAACAGCAACAATAAAAAAAAATGAATAAAAAATACCTCTAAGTTTTTCCAACATTGTGCAAAAACCGATGAGTGTCTGCTTAGACGGGGGAGATGGTTGTAGGCAAGTTGAAAAAAAAGTTTCTCAGCAGGAATTTTTCCTAATTTTACATTATATTAATACACAAATTCATTTGTTGTAAAACGGGGTTTAGATTTCGGCATTTTTATATACGCCATTGACCAAAAAAAAAAAAAGGACTGGGGATTTTCTAAAGAAATACACTCTAGTATCATTCGAGAAAATGACTTGTTTCTCTCGTCTAAATTTGTTGTATGGCAGTAAGGAATTTTTCGTCGTATTTAAATCAAGATTATATGTTCTATATCAATATTTTTTTTTCCAGGGAAAATTCTATTCAGTCTTCGACCACAACATCTCCAGATTTTGCTATCACGCCAAGCATAAATAAAGAATTTGTGAATAGGTATTATAATTTATTTCTTATTAGTAACATTATTGCTTTTGTCAATGGTTGAGAGTAGAGCAATTTATGTTTTGACAATATAAAAAGTTGGACGAAATATTCTTTCATTAAGATGTAGAATCATATTCCTACATGTTTTTTTTAAATCTCAAATTTTGTGCAAGTTAAACACATAGAGGCTCCCAACCAACTTTAGCATCCTGTTTTGTATTTGTTGTGTTTATAAAAAATATTTATTGTTGAACCAATTCTTCTACTTGATTATTTCTCTTCTTGTTGTTGTCTTTGTTACATTTGATATAGTAAAAATAGCAGAGTTTTATTTGAATTTATAACCAATATAGATTGGCTGACCCACTATAAAAATTAATATTTCAACATTGCTTCATTGTTCTGCATGCATACGGACACACATTTTCAGAGTACTTTTATTTGCTCTTTAATTTTACAGGGAAACGTACGAAACTTACCCCACTTTAAAACCTTCCACTTCCAACACATTTTACCAGCTTGATAGTACGACCAATTCGATTTTCGGTAAGACAATCATTTGAAGAACAATTTATTGGTTTATATGTGAGCAATGCTGACAACTGACTTTATAATTATCGATTTATGTATTTCTGTTCATCTTATTTCTTACTTATTTATTTATCTATTTCACAGAAAATGTACTAATTCGGATGGAATTTGAAAACATTGCAGATAAGGTCAAATTTAAAGTTTTCATTAGAGATTTGGTAAGTTTCTTAATGCTATTTTCTCATTTAGTTTATATCATTGCTTCAAAATATTCTAGACATTAGTTTTTTTGTATAGATAAAATGAACGTATATATATATATATATATAATCTGGCTGAAACATTGAAATCGATAAATTCTGTATTAGTCTTTCGCCATTTTTTTACTGTAGATTTCACAGTTAAATTTCTATTTCCAACATGAACTCAGTCTATACCGGGGATGATAAGACAGACGAATTATTTATTTTCGCTTGTCGAAATAAACTTATACCCCCATTTCAGGTTATTTGGGATTTTATTGCACATAAATTTTTCTCTGTATAATAAATACATTGAACTTTTTTTGTGGATCAGTTTTAATATTTTATATTACTAGTATCCACTGGGATAATATACCAATGGATTTATTACCTTTAATGTGTGTGTGTAGAAATAAATATATATATATTTCTACACACACACACACACACACACACACACACATATATATATATATATATATATGTTTAAGGTATGCTATATTTATGAGTTAAAGTGGGATAGTGTGTATGTAAATACAATAGTGTACATTGAAACCAACGCCCAGTAGAGATAGTCAACATAATAGCAACCAACAATAAAATAATCAGTAATAAAAAAGTTAACAAACAACACTATAAAATAGCCAGAAAACTGAACCTGGGTCCACAATCATTTCTACTCAATAACCCCTAAGATAATTCGTAGCATAACAGTTACCACCCACCAAAATAACAGTTAGAATAATACAATAGACCTACTCATAATGCATTACTGACCAGTATGCATACATAGTCGAGAATAGACACAAAGACTATGATCTGAATATCCTGTTTCAGCATAAAACTGGCAGTCACTGCTGCATGTTGACTTCAATGTCCACTTTTATAGCATTAGTTCTGTTTCATCTTAAAGCAAATATTGGAATGAAACAGAACTAATGATTTTAATTTAATTAGATAATAAAATTTGAAGTATTTAGCTTCGGTTTTTATAACATGGTAATTCCTGTTTAGCGAATGAACCATATTTCAAATCAATTAATTTATAATATATATATATATAATTTATAGTAAATATATAATTTATAATATATATATATATTTATCAAATATATATCATTTATAATATATATATAATTTATATTTATAATATATATATATATATATATTTATAATATATATATATATATTTATAATATATATATATATATTTATAATATATATATATATATTTATAATATATATATATAATTTATATTATATATATATATTTATAATATATATATATAATTTATATTATATATATATATTTATAATATATATATAATTTATATTATATATATATATTTATAATATATATATATAATTTATATTATATATATATATATTTATATTATATATATATAATTTATAATATATATATATAATTTATATTATATATATATATATTTATAATATATATATATAATTTATATTATATATATATATATTTATAATATATATATATAATTTATATTATATATATATATTTATAATATATATATATAATTTATATTATATATATATATATTTATAATATATATATATAATTTATATTATATATATTATAATATATATAATTTATAATATATATATATACATATAATATAGATATAATTTATGATATATATATATATTTATATTATATATAAATATATTTAGAATATATATATAATTTTAATATATATTTATAATATAGATATAATTTATGATATATATATATATTTATATTATATATATATATATTTAGAATATATAATTTTAATATATATTTATAATATACACATAATTTAAATTATAAATATATATTTATAATATATATACAATTTCTATTATATATATGTTTATAATATATGTATAATTTATAATATATATAATTTACAATAAATATATAATATATATATATTTATAATATATATATATATATATAATTTATATATATATAATATTTATTTAATTTATTTATAATATATACGTAATTTATTTATAATATATATATATTTATAATATATATATATAATTTATAATATATATATATTTATAATATATATATATATAATTTATATTACATATAGATATTTATAATATATATATTATTTATAATATATTTATAATATATATATATTTATAATATATATATATTTATAATACATATATATTTATAATATATATATCATTTATTTATAATATATATTAGATCTGTATTTATAATATATATATAATTTATTTATAATTTATATTAAATCTGTATATATAATATATATATAATTTAAAATATATATATATATCTTTATAATATATATATAATTTATATTATATATATATTTATAATATATATATAATTTGTAATATATAATTTATAATACATATATAAATTATAATATATATATATTTATAAAATATATATATATTTATAATATATATAATTTATAATATATATATATTTATAATATATATAAATTATAATATATATATATATAATTTATAATATATATATAATTTATAATATATATATAATTTATATTTTATATATATAATTTATTCATATAAATTATTTATAATATATAATTTATAATATATATATATATATTTTATATATCTTTATAATATATATTTTATGTATATAATATAATATTCATATAAATTATTTATAATATATATATTTATAATATATAATTTATATAATATAAATATCTATATAATTTATAACATATATATTTATAATATATATATATATATATTTACAATATATATATATATATATATATAATTTGTAATATATATATATTTACAATATATATATAATTTATATTATATATATATTTACATAATTTATTTATAATATATATTTACAATATATATATAATTCATATATATATTTATAATATATATATATAATTTTCATTGTATATATTTATAATTTATATTATATATATATAATATAATATTTATACAATTTATTTATAATATATATATAATTTATTTATATATATATATATATATATATATATATATATATATATATATATATATATATATATATGTTGTTATGGGTCCTTACCTATAACTACAGAATGACCTCTTCCTAATATTATGTATGCTACACCTCTCAAGAGAGAGAGAGAGAGACGAATCGAGTCGAGCCAATAGTAGTTCACTCCAAACCAGACTGACAGTCATACTAACACCTTCCACATCTTGTATTATTATTTCGTGTAATATGTCTTCCTTATTTCTACTCTTGTGTTCGTGTTGTTCTTCCTTGGTCCTAACCTGGACCATAACATTTTCATTTGTTGATCTCTTATTTTCTTTTACCTTTCTTTTCTTTCCTCTTTTCTTTTTCTGTTATGGGTCCTTACCTATAACTCCAGAATGAACTCTTCCTAACACTATGTATACTACGCCTCTCAAGAGAGAGAGAGAGAGAGAGAGAGAGACGGATCGAGTCGAGCCAATAGTAGTTCACTCCAAACCAGACTGACAGTCATACTAACACCTTCCACATCTTGTATTATTATTAATGTATCTTCATTATTTCTACTCTTGTGTTCGTGTTGTTCTTCCTTCGTCCTATCCTTGACCATAACACTAATACATAATTTATGTACAATATATAAATAATTTATTTATAATACATATATATATATATATATTTATAATATATATATATATAATTTTTAATATATATTTACATATATTTATAATATATATATAATTTATATTATATATATATATAATATAATTTATTTATAATATATATATATATATAATTTATTTATAATGTATATATATAATATATACATATAATATATAATACATAATTTATTTCTACTATATATATAATTTATTTATAATATATAATTTATAATATATATATATACTTATCCATTTACATACATGTAATATGTATATTTTATAGTTCACTAAATTTTAAATGTGTGACCGCATACTCCACTCAAGTAGTTCTCAAAGATTTGTATTCGCAATTGAATAAAAAACAATACAATTTATTATTCTTCATGTATGAAAATCTAAGATAAGAATACAAGTAGTGCTTTAAATGTAGACCTAGAATCAATAACCATGATATCTATTTCATTTGGTGTTGTCTTTCATTATATTTATGCTTTGTATCTCTTTATTTTATCAATAATAAAACAGATATTACGGGAATATTCTTTTAATAGTAGAATTCTTTCTTTGAGATTAATCATAGGTATATTAATATCTGCCGATAATACATGAGCAGGTAAGGTATTTATGAGTGTGTGAATTATCCTATTTCAAATTCACCTGCTTCTTTCGCTGTCAACCAGTGAGGCATACCGTTAAAGAAACAGAAGTTTTAACTTGATGCACAAACAATGAAAAACTATCAAACATAAACACAAATAATGACAAATTTACATGCATTAGAATGTTCAAATATTCACTTAAATGCTTTCAAATATACCAAAAACACTTAATGACATTTCTTAAGGCACAAAATATTTTCTCTCATATTTTGTTACATTGTAATTATATATAACTCTTTGAAACCTTTAAACCTGAAAACTATTTCCAGTGATGTCTACCGTGTTCGTTAACCATGTAATAATGAAGTCATTTGCTTTGGCATAATTGGAAACTTTGTGCTATGCTATAGCCATTCATTTAACTACAGTAGAACCCCTCATATCTGAAGGGCCTATATCCGGTTGTCAGGAATTCTACTGTATAATGATAATATACAGAGTGGTCCGAAAATCGTGTCACCACCTAGTATTTGGAAGAACTTATGTCGTGACAAGACTTTCAGACCACTCGGATTCATACACTCACATAATTGCGAACTTTGTGCTATGCTATAACCATTCATTTAACTGTTAAAATATGAATTCTGACACATTATGAAATTTCAATATAATATCAATTGACTATCTTTAGATCAATCAATTATCAGTAGTGATTAATAATGATCTTTTTCATATTTGAAAACTTTCGTATTAGTTAATATTTATTTATTATATTTTTATTTTTTTAAATTCTTAACTATAAATGCCCCCCACCTATTTGATGCCGCGTTCCTTGTGTATGTATATATAACTTCTTAATGTATTTCCAAAAGTTTTATTGTAAATTATTTATTTAATGACTTGTTTTCGTTTTTTATTTTTTTATTATTAATCTGTATTTCTGTATTTTGCGTTTTGTTAACCGTCCTTCCCCCTGCCTTACTTACTATTCTAACGTAAGTGGTAATTGTTTTTTTTAAATATAGGTCATTGGGACTTATACTAAGTTAAAACTTACTATTAGTGTTAATACTCATTATTGAACACATACAATGATATCTCATTCCTATCGCCCAGTACTCTCTCCCGACTACACCCCCCTCTTTTGTTCTGTCTTGTCTTCGTTGAATGTTATACGTAATAGGAGTAGGTAGGCTTTCCTACCACCCGGTCTACACTCCTCCCCCCTCTATTGGACGCGTTTATAGGCCCAAACCTTGTTTCGTGTCTAGGAAGGGGTCCCCGGATTTCTCTCTCTCTGTCTCTTTCCCTTCTCCACATCCTTTCATTTCTCATACCTATCTGCTCTCGCTCCGGATCTTTTTTGGCCCCCTTGCCTTGATCGACCCACTGTCTTTCTCTTTCTCCACATCCTCTCCCTTGCCACTCCTATCTGCTCTCCCTCCAACCCCCTCTTTAACCCCTTGCGTGATAGTGGCCTCCGGCCTTGCTTGGGGTGATATGATTAAAAAAAAAAAAAAAAATTCATTTCTCTAAGTTTTCTTTTTTATGTTGCAGCTAACCAAATTCTACCACGACAACACTTTGAGAGGTTTAGCAGGAGTTGAAGATGTTCAGTTAGTATTGTTTGTTGATGTAATAGATGTGCAAACATTCATTGAAATGAATGAATGAAATAAAGAATTACATTATGTGCTTCCTTTTTTGTATCACAAAAGAAATGTAAACCAATGAAAGTTTTAATTTTGATATTCAGATATTATATTTTATAATGATGAATTTGACTTCCTCAAGAGTTATCATTTTCTTACACAACAGATTCCCTATAAATTACATTTTATCAGATTTTGTTATGCAAATCAGTGTTTACACAATAGAATTGGTATTAACCATTAGAGTTGGTACAATTTGCAGGATAGATTCATATAATAAAAATACTATGTGAATTTCAGTTTATATAACCTCTTATATTAGAAATATTACAGTAACCTGTTACATGGATTCTGTAATGCTTGTTACAAGGCTTGTTCATCATATTATAAATAAACATCTAAAATATTAAAGTTGTTGATAAATAAATAAATATCTAAAATATTACAGTTAATGATAAATAAATATCTAAAATTTTACAGTTGTTAATAAACAAATAAATATCTAAAATGTTACAGTTGCTGATAAACAAACATCTAAAATGTTACAGTTGTTAATAAACAAATAAACATTTAAAACGTTAGTTGTTAATAAACAATTAAACATCTAAAATATTACAGTTATTGATAAACAAATAAATAAACATAAAATCGTACAGTTGTTGATAAACAAATAAGCATCTAAAATGTTACAGTTGTTGATAAACAAACATAAAATTTTACAGTTGTTGATAAACAAATAAACATCTAAAATATTAGTTCTTGATAAACAAATAAACATTTAAAATGTTAGTTTTTAATAAACAATTAAACATCTAAAATATTACCATTGTTGATAAACAAATAAACATCTAAAATATTACCATTGTTGATAAACAAATAAACATCTAAAATATTAGTTCTTGATAAACAAATAAACATTTAAAATGTTAGTTGTTGATAAACAAATAAACATCTAAAATATTACCGTCATTGATAAGCAAATAAATAAACATGAAATATTACAGTTGTTGATATACAAATAAATAAACATGCATGCAAATTACTATAATGTAATTTGTACATTATATATCATCTCTCAGTTGCCTCTCTGTCTTTGCACTCAGGGGCTTCTCTGTCAAAGGGCAGAGGGGCAACTGAGAAAATAATATTGAGAGGTGCCCAGCCCTGGGGAACAACTGCCAGAGGCCGTGCCCTCCCATTGCACAAGAGGGAGGGATCGGTGCTCGCACCGAGGCCAGCGCAACCAACGGTTGCAAGGGACTGTGGGCAATTTTTGTCCCCACCCAGGTGTACGCGCTCAGGGCTCCACTTTAAAAAGTCCTTGTGTTACATCTCATTCTCGTGGGGGAATGAGTAAACACCGTACAAATAAATAAACATAAAATATTGCAGTTGTTGATAAATAAATAAACTTAAAATATTACAATTGTTGATATCTAATTTTATTCCAGTTTATTTATTTATAAAGATTTCTCAGATGTGCCTCAGAAATATATGACCACAAAGCAGTCAAGATATTGTAAAAATATTAAACAATGGGAACACAACTTTGAAAATTACAAAAATATGAAGAGAAGTAACAGAACAATAAAAAAAAGAAGAAACATTGTAAATATAAAAACAAGAAAAAACTGGTGATTAAAATGCCATAAAAGATATTTGATAAAAATTAAAAAGTATCATAAGCAAGAAAATTGGAATAACTAGCATGAAAATACTTTTAGAAACTTCTATTTTGAATGTGAACAGACAAAATAAATGCAAAATATTAAAACCATTTTCTAAAGATATTAAAGTAACCAAATTACAACCTGTAAGTAAACATTATGGTAAAGAATTTATAAGTTGGGGGGAAAAAGTACATGAGATTTAATATCCCAACAGCAATCTTTATTTATGAATGAAGAGATAGATAGGATGAACATGATGGATGTGAACTATTTACATAATTTGGACTATTGTCCTCATCTTTGTCGCCATATTTATTGCAAGGATACATGGCACAGTGGTTAGATCCAGTGATAGGACCCAAAGAGTGTGAGTTCAATACCTGGTTAAGGCGGTGGAGAACTTGGAGTGGGGAATTAACAGGGGATAACTGATAACTGACATCCATTAGACATGGCACGTGGAACTAGAAAAGTCTACCCCAGTTCGCAAAATAAAGGGTTCAGTTCGACATTCCAACTGCCTAAAGAAGGTCGGAGCGTACAATGGCGGAAACGTTGTAATAAATATGGCGACAAAGATGAGGACAATAGTCTAAATAATGTAAATAGTGTACATAATACCTCATCTCGGAAATATAGACAGATAATGATGGATGTGTTTGAAGTTTAGTCCGTCATTGAAAAAGTCTACTAACATAAATTAGAAGACAACAGTGAGAAAGTGGAATTATCTAGCAGTGTAGTACTTCTCTTCAATTCAAAGAGTCATAGCAAAGAGCTTGTCTGAACAATTACCAAGAAAGTATTTATACAAAAGGGACAGAGAGGATATGTAGCAGCAATATTCTAAGCTTGGATAAATGGTAGACTCATAGATATCTAACATAGATTATAGAAAAATTAATTCTCTAGCATGACATAGTGAGCCAATTTTCATAGCAGCTGCCCTAATAATGGATTCAATATAGTCTTTCCACTTCATGTCAGCCAAGAACGTTACTCTGAGAAAGCGCAATGAGTAACTCTCCTAGAGGTTTGCATCAGCCATGGTGGTGGAAGGCAGAAAGGGACCTCTCCGATGATTAATAGACAGAAGTTTTACCAAGTTTTGGTAATGACAAACTCATTTTTTTAAAAATCTCCAAATGTCAATATAAAAAATTACAGGTCAGTGCCATAAAGCTGTGCACCAATAAATCATTATGTTGCTTAAGCCACGCATGTGTGATGGACCCCCAAATTTTTTGTCATGTTCATATTAGAATCAGAATCATCAGTATATCCCAATTTGAAACAAACATTTGATTGAGACAGTTTTTAAAGTCTGATTTTTTTCTGTATAATCTTTTATTATAATAAATTCATTAAATTGAGTTTTAATACCTTAAGTATATCTGTATTTTCTCAGGCATTTAATATTGCTTAGGCTTTAGCATTTCACAATGATTGTGTCGTGGTTTGGATTAGCACTTCGCATTGTATTGTTATATTATTTTTATTAATACATTACAATACAATGTATTGTAATGCTTTTATTCAAAATCTTAATAAAACTATAAAAAAATTAATTTTATTTTTTCTTGTTAAAATGATAAAATCCCATGTGTACGAGATTTCCGCCATCTTTTGCTGTCATCGATGATGGATCTGTTGACATGGCGCTTTATAATTGGAATCATTTTAGGCTGTCATCTTTCAAATTTATTCACATTGGTGCAGGTCTTTATGTGAAATTAAAGGATAGATTTAATAAATGTTTTTCAAAACATTATTTTTGTTTAATCGAGTTTTCTAAGTTTACTCGTTCAACTTGTTTTAAACGACATTTAATTATATATTTATTTTCGTTTTAACATGCTGCATAAGTCATAATTTATTTATTTTAATCGTAAAAATAATGTAAATTTTTAATTAGTTCATGGTTGCATTTTTTTTTTTTTTTTACAAACAGTAATTATCAGCTGGGGAGACGAAACTTGAGTGAGGATGAAAAAAAAAGTTAAAAAAAATCAGAAAACACATAATTACCTTTTGAGTATCCGTTGAGTATCCACATAAAAAAAAGAAAAAGAAAAAATCCCCTGTCAACTTCCAATCAAATGCATGATAGAGGGTTATGGTTTGCCTAATATAAGTCAGTGTCTGTAGGCTGTTAATTTAGCACATGGGGCACATCAGAGACTGATCAGCTCTGATCGGGTTGACTTGGTGAGGGTAGTATGATGTTTGAAAGACCCGAAACTGCCCAATGACCCAATTCAGAACATCACTGACGATGCGCTCTAGCACTAAAGAGCGTATATTCAAAGTAATTTATGTTTTTTCTTTAATAAAAATAAACTTGGCAATATATTTCTTTACTCGAAATAAAGATTGATATTGAATTTTGCTTATTTGCAATATATGTGATACCTGCAAAAACAAATTATTACCAATAATTGTTTTAATATAGATACTTAACATATCTATCATCGATTGGTTTTATTGTGAAAACATTGATTTGCATAATTGTTGTAATCTAGGGAAGGTTACTGAATAGAATAATCACACAAAAGTTGGTAATGTTCAATGTCTATCTATCTATCTATCTCTGTTCAATACCTATCTATCTATTGTAGCCTATTGTAACCTATCTATCTGTTGTAATCTAGAAAAGGTTACTGAATAGAATAATCAAATGAAGGTTGGTAATGAATGATAATACTTAGGACAAGAGCAACACATATAAGATTCACCAACAGCACGTAGAAGAAGTAGTCAACTGCTAGAAGTGAGTCAGGTGAATTCCACAATGAATCTCCAACTGCAGACCAACATACAGTATTTACTACTGTATTTATGTGAATGGGGACATACCCATTATCATCTGTATGTATGCTACAACAATAATAAAATCTGATAGAGTGTATGCACTTAAGGATCTGTTCACTAATCATCTTTTTACATTATCATCTCTGAAAGTAAGTGTAACTGCATACAAACATTTACATAGTGAAACAGAATGATATAAATATAAATAGCTGAAATGTCAGTCTTCTCACTTGCCGAATGTTTTATCTATCTTTCCAGGATCTCATCCAATGTTGTGTTTCATCAAGTTGAATTTACCACAACAATCAATGCAGACCTTCTCAGAAAATTAGCAATAATCTTGTACAATTTTTATAAGAATGTGAATGCTTACCTGCCAGGAATGAGATTTAAAAGTATCCCACACCTCCAATATTCAAATGTTAGTGGTAAGTGTAAATTACTTATTTTATTACTTATTTTATTCAAATTATCTTTGTCTGTAAAGAGTGGAGACTGATGGTAATGTATTGGATTATTTACCTTAGAACTAATGAAGCTGAGACATTTTTGTTGTAGGGTAACATATGAATCTATTTTTTCTACAGATCTTTGATTTTTGAACATGAAAGATTTTTGGTTATTTGCTGATGGCAACCACATATTTTTTTTAAATCTCCAAGTGTCAATATGAAAAAAATAATCATCACTTCTTGAAAAATGATTCATTACTAAATGAGTTTATTTATAAAGCATCCAGCAATTTTGAATATCTTGTGAATCATTTCTGTGTCTTGGATGTATTTTGGCAACCACAAAGAAAGGACTTTTAGGGAATAAGTAAATATAAACACTTCTGTGACATTTCTAAATTGGTAGAGAGTCTATTGAGTGAGTTTGTTTATGATATGTTGTTTGCCTTCACCGTGAATATGCATAAAATTTTGCATCAACAAAAATTATTAGAATAATCAAAAAATAATTTCTGGAATGACTCAGTAAATGAAGCCCAAATTAAATTCAAGATTCTATGTTTCAAACATGGACTTGGATTTATAGAAAGCAATGCATTCTCATGTCGTATCCTGTCAATACTTCCACATTTTCTTTAAAAACAACTGGAAGAAAAAGCTTAGCAAGTATTGTTGCAAGACTGATGCAGGGTATAAAGAGGTTACAAAAAAAATGCATGCTGCATCCCATGCCATGATAGGATTATCACCTCTGATATGTCCCGGAAAGGGATATATTTGTTCGAAGTAGCTAAGTGGTTTGGGCCACTATAGCCGAGTAGAACAATCTAGCAGGTAGCAGTAATGGAACTGGCACTCGTCGTAGCTGCAGACAATATGCTTAGGCAATAGGCGTAGGCCAATAGGCATCGTCAATGGCTTAGTCAATGGCGTCTCCCATGTACCTCCACATCAGCCTGTATTTATGGCTGACACCAGCCAATCATATTACTGTGAGGGGGAACCCAGGTGTATGCATATTCATTACATCACCTCCCCCTGAGCTAAATTTTCCCGTGAAATTTAGCTTCAAAATTTTCTCCTTTTAGAGTCTGGACTTAATCGATTAACTTTTTTCCTAAGTTTTTTTCGCCTCAATCCTCCTTGCAGTGGTAGCGTTTGACACACTGGTACCTCTGGCCTTGAGGTCGGAGATACCTCCATTGGCGAATGTTGACTTACTGGAACGGGAATTTCAAATGCGTCATACAAGACTGCCATTGGAATCTCTTCGGTGTTTTCCGTGACCTCTGAAGTGTGTCTGGGTCTCAATTGATTCCAATGTCTTTTGCACCAAAATTTTTCCCCTATGTCATATATGACCTGTCCAATTCTTTTGGTTATCATTCCTACTTCCCAATACGTTTTTCCAGCCCTAAAGTTATTGAAAAAAAACTTTGTCACCTGGCTTATACGCTTTCATCATCTGTTTTTCTTTTTTAGCAGTTTTTTTCGCCGGACTAGGCAACAGCCTGTCGAACACAGAGCGTATTTTTCTCGCAAACATTAACTTTGCTGGCCATAACCCTGACGTTGTATTCGGGTTTGGCGTGATTCTATATACTACCAAAAATTTCTGAATACTTCTTTCATTCGTGTTCACGCCTTGACTTTTCTTCAACGCTCATTTAAAGGTGCCCACGAATTTTTCTGCCTGTCCATTCGATCTTGGATGATATACTGGCGTTGTCACGTGATCGATGGACAATGATGTACAGAATTCCTTGAATTCTTTTCCCGTAAACCGCGTTCCGTTGTCGCTGACTAAAGTTTTAGGGAGTCCAAAGAGACTAAACATTTCATTAAGTGCATTTATTGTATTTGTTGCAGTCGGATGTCTGCACTTAACAATTTCTGGCCACTTAGTGAAACTGTCTACAATAATCAGGTAATAAGATCCATTTATGGGCCTTGCATAGTCGATATGCAACCGAGTCCATGGGATATCTGTCTTTCGCCATGGTTAAATCTTTACTGGTGGATCCCTTGCTACCAGTTGACATCCTCTGCACTGTTTCACCAAATTTTCTATGTCTTGGTCCATCCTCGGCCAATAAGTATAGCCTCTCATTAGAGATTTCATTCTCGAAATCCCTGGATGGCCAGTGTGAAATTCTTTCAGAATTTTCTTTTGTAGAGTACACGGTATTACAACTCTGTCTGCGTATAGTAATACCTGTTCGCAGATCGAAAAAGGTGACACACTAATTCCTTTTTTAGTTCTCTCGTTCAACCAGACTTGTTTTTTCATTTTTTTAATGAAATCATCTTTCTCTGTTGCTTTTTTCACATCTTCTAGCGTAACCGGTAGTTCTCTATTAGTGTTGCATAACAGACCCGACAATTCACTTTCGTCTCTTAGCGCCGCTATTACTGTTTCTTCCAGTGGTTCCGTATATTTAGGTATTAGCCTCGACAACCCATCGGCGTGACCTAGCTCCTTTGAAGGCACATATTCCATTTTGAAATTATAATTCAATAGAATTATACCCCAACGTTGTAGTCGATTTGCCGTGTGAGTTGGTATACCTTTTTTTTAACCAAATATTGTTAACAATGGTTTGTGGTCTGTTTGCAGAGTAAATTCTCTTTCGTATAGAAACCTGTGAAATTTTTTACAGCGTAGATTATTGCTAAACTCTCTTTTTCGATTTGACTGTAACTTCGTTCCGCGGGTAGTAACGTTCTCGATGCATGTGCTACTGGCTTCGTAAATCCGTCCTCGAATTTATGAAGCAATACCGCCCCTAGTCCCTCATTAATGAGATCTGCTGCTACAATGATTTTCCTCTTCGGGTCGAAATGCGCTAACGATAGGTCTGCTAATAGACATCTTTCTATTTTTTTAAAAGCCTGTTCGAATTCTTTCGACCATATCCACTTTGCGCCCTTTTTCACCAAATTATTTAAATGAGCTCTCATATCGTACATTTTTGGGATATAAATGCTATAGTAACTTACTAATCCCAAGAACGCTTGGAGTTTAGCCACATTATCAGGTGCTGGCATATTCTTTATAGCCTCAGCCCTTTCTGGATCTGATTTTCTTCCTTTACTGTCAATGATCTGCCCTAAATATTTTATCTTCTTTAAGAAGAACTCGCATTTTTCAGCACTCAGCTTGAACCCGTATTCCTCAATTCTCTGAAATACTGCTCTAATATACGTTTTGTGTTGGGCCTTGTTTTCAGTTTTAATCAAAATATCATCTAAGTATGAGATTACATACTCCATACCAGCCAACATTGTGTCCGTTATTTGCTGGAATAGGCTTGGCGCTACCTTCAATCCAAAAGGGAGACGATTTAGTTTTAAAATCCCTTTATACGTATTTATTGTCAGGTACTTCGAACATTCTTCACTGACTTTAACCTGAAGGTAAGCCTCCGACAAGTCCAACTTTGAAAACACTCTACCCCCGCTTAATTTAGTGAATATATCCTCCGGAGACGGTAGAGGGTACGCATGGTTTTTCAGACAGTCATTCAAGCCTCTCGAGAAGTCAGCACACTCTCTGATTTTTCGGTTTTTCTTTTTTATATATACATTTGGAGACTCCCAATCCGAGTAATCGACTTTTGAAATGACGCCAATTTTCTCCAACCTTTCTAATTCCTCATTTATTGCGTCTAGTGCCGAAAATGGTACTTTTCTCTTTGGTTTAAAGATTGGTTTAACATTTTCTTTTAATTCGAAGTTGACCTTTGTTTTTTGTGCACAGTCCTAGTCCTTCTGAAAAGACGCAAGGGAATTCACTTTTCAACTCCGTAATAAATCTTTCTGCTTGCTTCGTCTAATAGTTCTCTATGACGTCCACTTTGTTACAGAAAGAATTTACCGGTAATCCCCACAAGTTAAACAATACGATCCCGCCTAAACCAAAGAGGTTTACTGAACCAGGGAGCACATACACTTTCGATTTGTGAATTTTTCCCATGAACGAAATGTTACATTTTACTTCACCTTTAAACTTAAGTCTTTTTCCTGACACTCCCCTGGCAATTTTGTCTGTGTTAGTCAACGGTGGGTAACCGATTCTTTTCCCATGTTTGCTCGTTTATCACCGAGATATCACTTCCTGAATCGAGTAATAATTTTACGGTCTGCCCATTTATTTTTACATTGAGGTATTTTCTTCTTTGACCCTCCTCAATTTCGTTTTTAGACAAAACTATGTTCGCCTTTGTTTGAGACTTTGATTGTACTTTTCTTTGTTTTGCCCGACAATGGGAACTTCTATGGCCTACACGCCCACAATTAAAACATTTTATGCCTAAAGAAACAATCCTTCTTTATATGCTGTCCACCACACGAACTGCATATAATTTTTATTTATTTATTTTGTATCCACTTCTGTTGTCTTACAGTTTGTACTCGCGAAATGCTCTTCTCCTCAACCCGAGTATTATCTTTTTTATGTTTATCAGTCGCTGACATTCTTCCGTTACTTTTTGTAGCGTAATCTTCGGATCTTGTTCCATGATAGTGAGGATTCTTGATCTAATTTCTTTGTCCTTCGGTGTCGTTAGACCCTGCACAAAAATTAGACACTTGAACATGTCGCTTGACAATTGCTTTAATTTAAACGCCTCACACTGTGTGTTAACCATACCTGCATACGCGACAAAATCATCATCCTCTTGTTTTACGATATTTAGAATCGTGTATGATACAGACTATCTCTTTTATCGAAAATTTTCGACAAAATTTCTAGTTTCGCTGAATGTAATTTCTTCTGGCTTCTTTGGAAGGATTAAATTCGCGTATTTTGTATTTTCTTCTGTTCCCAACATCTGCAACAATAGAGTGATTTTTTCCTCGTCGGACCATTGTTCGCATCTTTTCGTAAATATTGTTTCAAACCTACGAAAATGAGCCAGAAACGGTGAACCACTGTCATGGTCGTACTTAAATTCAGAGAATGAATTTGAAATTCCTTAAGCAAAAAAAAATCAAGAACCCGGTTCTTTTGTTGTCCCAGATAATACGTCTTCCCAAAGTGATTTATTGTCTTTTGCCTGTTGTTTGAATAACTTTTTCTTGTTGCTGAATAAATTGTTGTTGTTGTTGGAATTGTTGTTGTTGTTGGAATTGTTGTTATTGTTGGAATTGTTGTTGTTGTTGGAATTGTTGCTGTAAAGTGACTTTTAGCACCTTAGCTAATCCCGCAATTTGTTCCATTCTGCCAACATATCCACAAGAAAACATTTTGCTCCAATTTATGTAGACAATAAAATTTTCCAAGTCCAAACAGGGGGGGGCAATTTCTTACTTTCTGTAAGCGTTGCACAAGTTTTTCCTTCTGTAAGCGTCGAACAAGTCTTTCTAACGTTCTTCGTTAGTAAGTGTTGTCGACTGTATATTTTTTCTTTTGTTTTAACTTGTGAGGTCGTTTCGAATCTCGTCACCAACTGATATGTCCCGGAAAGGGATATATTTGTTCGAAGTAGCTAAGTGGTTTGGGCCACTATAACAGAGTAGAACAATCTAGCAGGTAGCAGTAATGGAACTGGCACTCGTCGTAGCTGCAGACAATAGGCGTAGGCCAATAGGCGTCGTCAATGGCTTAGTCAATGGCGTCTCCCATGTACCTCCACCTGTATTTATGGCTGACACCAGCCAATCACATTACTGTGAGGGGGAACCCAGTTGTATGCATATTCATTACATCAATCTCACTGTTGCATCTCAGTTGTGGCCTCTGTCTGCAGATGGAGTTGCAGCCAAGGAAAATAATACTTTGAGGTACCCAACCCTGGGAAAACAGCTGCACAAGGCTGCGCCCTCTCATTACACTAGAGAAGGGGATTGGTGCTCACCACTGAAGCCAGCACAACAGACAGTTGCTTTTGTAACTAGCTCGAGTGTACGCACTCGGATTCCCCACGTTAAGCCTGGCCTTGTATCACATCCCATCTTAGTGGCGGAGACATGGGTAAATAGCTGTGTTCTATGGCCCAGATAACTAGGATCAAAGAAGCAACTGACTACCTACCCAGGGCTCCAGCTATCAGCAGCAGCTATCAGCAGCAGCTATCAGCAGCAGCTCAAGCTCAGAAATCACACAGCCATTTAAGAATACTGATTCAGAAAAGCATCAAGTCCAGCAACACGGTCCATTGAAAGTTTATCAGCCAAGCTGATAAATACAGTCAATAAATAAATACAGTCAAGCATGATAACATTACAGAAGTCATCGCTATCGACAGGACCAAGGCAGCATTTCTGGAAAAGATGCCACAAAACTGGCTCCAGACCAATAACCACAACCAGATGCACCTCTCATGAGACAGACAAAATCAGGAAGAAAAGTCATTTTTCAGGGGCATCTTGAAACATACATGCGTTATTAACAATTATCTAGAGAGAAGGCCTTGTCGTATCCTGTCAGTACTCCCAAATATTTTAAAAACAACTGAAAAACAAAAACTTAACCAGTATTGTTTCCAGACTGCTGCAGGATATAAAGAGGCCGCAAAAATAACAAATGAGTCTTCTGCAGCTCAGAGACTATGGTCAAGTTGTAGTATCTGTTCCGTGGCCTTGACTAGCTATATCCTGCTAAGATAAGCTTTGTGCCCTATCCCACGGAATTGGGAGCTGAGTATATTTTGTCCAGTGGCCTGATCTTGTCTCAAAACCAAACCCAGTGTGGCGATTCTTTGTTAATTATCGAGGCTATGATCAAAGTGGGGTATCTGTTTCACGGCCATGACTGGCTAAGACAAGCTTTGTGCCTGATCCTGCACAATGATATGCAATAAACTGTCCTTTCCAGGATATCCACTCTCTAGTGACCACACAACTGTTCTTCTCACCCTCAAGCTCTAACATTATTTTTGTTTATATATTTTTCTTTAACAAAAATAAATTTGACAATATATTTTTATTTACATTATTCGGACTGTTATCGCCATCTTCATTGCCATATTCACAACATTTTGGCCGTTGTATGCTCCAGCCTGCTTCAGGTAATTGGAATTTCGAACTGAACCCTTTATTGCGTCCACCGGGGTAGATTGTTCTAGTTCCACATGCCATGCCTCTTCCGGATATCTTAGTTATTTTCCTTTAACATAACTTGGTTCTTCAATGTGTCCTCATTAGAATTAGAAGGCTGGAGCATACAATGGCCGAAACGTGAATATGGCAATGAAGATGAGGCTAACAATCCAAATAATGTAAATAGTGTAAATAATCATGATACCACATCTCGGAGATATAGGCAGAAACCTTTTTTTTGCTGAAGTCTTCATTTTGTTTGTTGTTGTCTTCAGTCATTTAATATCTGTTTGTTGGTCAGTATTAAATTTCTGCAACTATTTTTACTGAGATGAGGTATTATGTAGACTATTTACATTATTCGAACTATTGTCCTCATCTTTGTTGCCATGTTTATCGCAACGTTTCAGTTGTTGTACGCTCCGGCCTTCTTCGGGTGGGTGGAATGTCGAACTGAATCACTGGGGTAGACTGTTCTAGTTCCACGTGCCATGTCTAGTTATCTCCTGTTAATTCCCCTCTGACAGTTCTCCACTGCCTTAACCATGCATTGAACTCACACTCTTTGGGTCCTGTCACTGGATCTAACTAACGCCTTTATCCACTGTGCCATGTGTCACATGGGGACATCTGTGTTTGAATTTTGGGGCATTATAAGCCTGATGTCTTCAGCACACATATTTAACCAGTGTTCATAATGCAATTTTTGTTGTTATTATTGCACGTGTTTTACCAGAGCCCATATTGCAATTTTTGTTGTACAACAGCCGAAACGTTGTGATAAACATGACAACAAAGATGAGGACAATAGTCCGAATAATGTAAATAGTGAACTATTATTATAATTATTCAGAATTTATTGTTTCATACATCCAAGAATCCTTTACATAATAACAGAAATATATTCAACAGAAAGATATTCCTTCATAAACAATTATTTATCAGAGTGTCTGGCACTGGCATATTCTGAAATCAAAATATTTTCTTGCTTCAATATCTGTCTATATTTCTGAGATGAGGTATTATGTACACTATTTACATTATTCGGACTAACTTCATCTTTGTTGCCATATTTATCACATTTCAGCCAATGTACACTCCGGCCTTCTTCAGGTGGTTCTTAAGGACACATGGCACAGTGGATAAAGGTGTTGATTAGATCCAGTGACAGAACCCAATGAGTTGTGAGTTCAATACCTGATTAAGGCAGTGGAGAACTTGGAGAGATGAATTAACAGGAGATAACTGACAACTGACATCCATTAGATATGGCACATGGAACTAGAACAGTCTACCCCAGCGAGCGAAATAAAGGGTTCAGTTCGACATTCCAACCACCTGAAGAAGGCCGGAGCGTACATTGGCCGAAACAATGTGATAAATATGGCAATAAAGATGAGGACAATAGTACGAATAATGTAACTAGTGTATTTTCTTGCTCACTGAACAATTAAATGGATGAAGATGAAAGCACATCTTAAATGCATGTTTAGAGAAAATCAGCATCTACCCATTCTTAAGCTAGATAACACATAATATGCAGAATTCCTGAAAATGGTGAATGGAATGGAATTAGCACTTTGCAATCAGAGAATTAGAAGGTTTGGATATTGCATGGACAGCCAAAAAATATCCTGTCATTCTGAATATCTCTACGGTTCCTTGTTAACATATCTTTTTCTTTTTCGTTTCAAGTCTTATACATACACATTTAATATATCTAACATCTTTACTCTATTTTTCAATTTTTATTTCTTTTATTTATAGATTTTGTATTCTGCATGTGTCTTGGTCAGCAGTGCATGAATACTTCCGATTCATTCACTTGCCGGTACGTATTAATATTTTTTATTCCCGAGAAAAGCATGAAAGAATTTACGAATTGATATATGTATAGGAATTCTTAAAAAAATATGTATTAATGAAATGAATATCTCTAATTAGGGTTTTGTTTGTCTTGTTTTGTTTTATGGCATATCAACCTCAATGGGTCATTTAATGCCGACAACTTTTTTTTCCTGGTAATATTTTTGTTTTGTCAAAAATCTATTTCTGGTAATATTTTTTTAACTCAAAATTGTATAGCTGGTAATATGTTTTTTCAAAAACATATTGCTGGTAATAGTTTTTTTTCTTCAAAAATTTATTTCAGGTAATAATTTTTTACAAAGTATTTCTAGTATTAAAACCTATTTTTACACTTTCAAAATGCTTTTTACCTCAGTTTCAGGGTTAACTATTTGCCCATAACTGGGACCCTAACAGGTGCTACCACCCCGGGTCAGGGTGGACCTGGGAACACCAACAATTAAGAGGTGGTTCCATGCTCCTCAAAGCCTCCTGATCAGAGGTCTTACTGTTGGACGTAGTTTATCGTCATACCCAGGACAGTCTAATTAGGGTATTCATAATTTAGAGAATTATTTTTTTATCACTTAAAACTTAATCCATAAAACTTCATATGTTTGATATTTAGTTGGTCATTTTCAGTTTGATTAATTTGTGGTGACAAAGATTACTGTTGTTTGAGATTCTAATATATATTTAAATAAATTATAAAGGCATGTAAAAAGTAAAAGCCTAAAATTAAAATTAATTGTTCCTCCATGCAATATATTTTTTGGTATTTTTTGTCAACAACAAACTGAAGGTCATTTTGGATATCAGCTACCAAAGTAGGACCAAGGATGGAGCCCTGGGGGGCATCTGCATTACTATGAAAGGAATTAGAAGAGTGGCCATTCAGAATTACTTTCATTTCATGATTTTATAGGAAAGATTGGATCAGTTAAAAAATTTGTCTGAAAAAGGCCCTGCGATTTGAGATTCTTAAACAATTCAACATTGATTAGGGCCTCTAAGAGTTTCCCAAAAAGAGGTAGATGGCTAATAGGTTGATAGTTGGATGGGTTGAACTGTTCACCAAAGCTCTTAAAAACTGGAACAACAAATGAGGACTTCCACCAGGCAGGAAAGCAAGAAGTGGTGAAGCATTTATATGGTATAGAAAGAAAAGTATAGTATATTCTTCTTTGATATATTTTTCATTGGTAATTTGAATAAAATTAATTAGATTTATGTCATGGAGTTTTATTTAGTCTTTCTGGTCATGGTGTTGAAGCAAATTTTGGACAATTTCCTCAAAGATGAAGAAGAGTCTCAAGGTGACAGAGATGTGACTCTACAGAAGGATGCTAAGGATATCATGGACCAAGTGTGTGAGCAACGATGAAGTCTTAAAGAGGATTCAAAGAAGGAGGAGGCTTAACATCAGGAAGAGGCAGCTGGAGTCTCTGGGATACATGAGGAAGGAGGGCTTGGAGAATCTGATACTCACAAGTCAAATAGAAGGAAAGAGAGACAGAGGGAAACAGCACATGACATACCTGGCGGGCTTGAGCAAGTGGATGACAGAACGTGGTCTGGGGGAGATGGCAGAGGGAAGGAACTTGTTAAGAGCTGCAAGGGATAGAAGGAGGTGGAAAGCCTTGATCGCCTAAGTTCTGAAAGGACATGGCACATAAAAAGAAAGGAAAGGAATGGTGTTGTTCTTGGTGGCACAATAGGAATTTATTTTTCTGTCTGCATGTAGAAATGAGCTCAGACGTTTTTTAGGAATTTATCTTGTTCCTGAAAGGTAACAATGTTTTTTTCCAGAAGAAAATAAATAGATGAAATATATACATGTGTAAGGTAATAATAAATACATATTTAAAAAATGGGATTAGGACATTCCGACATTTGGCATCACTGATTCAGCATGGCCAATTCGGCATAGCCATTTCAACATAGGAATTTTTCGGGAGACGGATGATTAGATGTCAGATTATTACTGCATCGTTATAGTCAAATTTTCTCTCTCTCTCACACACACACACACACACACACACACACACACACACACACACACATTTAGTAGTCAAATTAGTACTTCATCATTATATGCTCCAATAGTCCACTTTAATAAAAAGAGTAGTTGGAGGCATTAGATTAAAGTTTCTTAATTGTAACCTGTATCACACAAAAACTTGTTACCCATGCATATACTCTTTAGATTAAAGTTTCTTAATTGTAAACTGAATCACACAAAAACTTGTTACCCATGCATATACTCTTTAGATTAAAGTTTCTTAATTGTAAACTGAATCACACAAAAACTTGTTACCCATGCATATACTCTTTAGATTAAAGTTTCTTAATTGTAAAATGAATCACACAAAAACTTGTTACCCATGCATATACACTTTAGATTAAAGTTTCTTAATTGTAAACTGAATCACACAAAAACTTATTACCCATGCATATACTCTTTAGATTAAAGTTTCTTAAATGTAAACTGAATCACACAAAAACTTATTACCCATGCATATACTCTTTAGATTAAAGTTTCTTAAATGTAAACTGAATCACACAAAAACTTATTACCCATGCATATACTCTTTAGATTAAAGTTTCTTAAATGTAAACTGAATCACACAAAAATTTATTACCCATGCATATACTCTTTAGATTAAAGTTTCTTAATTGTAAACTGAATCACACAAAAACTTATTACCCATGCATATACTCTTTAGATTAAAGTTTCTTAATTGTAAACTGAATCACACAAAAACTTATTACCCATGCATATACTCTTTAGATTAAAGTTTCTTAAATGTAAACTGAATCACACAAGAACTTATTACCCATGCATATACTCTTTAGATTAAAGTTTCTTAATTGTAACCTGTATCACACAAAAACTTGTTACCCATGCATATACACTTTAGATTAATGTTTCTTAATTGTAAAATGAATCACACAAAAACTTATTACCCATCCATATACTCTTTAGATTAAAGTTTCTTAATTGTAACCTGTATCACACAAAAACTTATTACCCATGCATATACACTTTAGATTAAAGTTTCTTAAATGTAAACTGAATCACACAAAAACTTATTACCCATGCATATACTCTTTAGATTAAAGTTTCTTAATTGTAAACTGAATCACACAAAAACTTATTACCCATGCATATACTCTTTAGATTAAAGTTTCTTAATTGTAAATTGAATCACACAAAAACTTGTTACCCATGCATATACTCTTTAGATTAAAGTTTCTTAATTGTAAACTGAATCACACAAAAACTTATTACCCATGCATATACTCTTTAGATTTAAGTTTCTTAATTGTAACCTGTATCACACAAAAACTTGTTACCCATGCATATACTCTTTAGATTAAAGTTTCTTAATTGTAAACTGAATCACACAAAAACTTATTACCCATGCATATACTCTTTAGATTAAAGTTTCTTAATTGTAAACTGAATCACACAAAAACTTATTACCCATGCATATACTCTTTAGATTAAAGTTTCTTAAATGTAAACTGAATCACACAAGAACTTATTACCCATGCATATACTCTTTAGATTAAAGTTTCTTAATTGTAACCTGTATCACACAAAAACTTGTTACCCATGCATATACACTTTAGATTAATGTTTCTTAATTGTAAAATGAATCACACAAAAACTTATTACCCATCCATATACTCTTTAGATTAAAGTTTCTTAATTGTAACCTGTATCACACAAAAACTTATTACCCATGCATATACACTTTAGATTAAAGTTTCTTAAATGTAAACTGAATCACACAAAAACTTATTACCCATGCATATACTCTTTAGATTAAAGTTTCTTAATTGTAAACTGAATCACACAAAAACTTATTACCCATGCATATACTCTTTAGATTAAAGTTTCTTAATTGTAAATTGAATCACACAAAAACTTGTTACCCATGCATATACTCTTTAGATTAAAGTTTCTTAATTGTAAACTGAATCACACAAAAACTTATTACCCATGCATATACTCTTTAGATTTAAGTTTCTTAATTGTAACCTGTATCACACAAAAACTTGTTACCCATGCATATACACTTTAGATTAAAGTTTCTTAATTGTAAACTGAATCACACAAAAAATTATTACCCATGCATATACTCTTTAGATTAAAGTTTCTTAAATGTAAACTGAATCACACAAAAACTTATTACCCATGCATATACTCTTTAGATTAAAGTTTCTTAATTGTAAACTGAATCACACAAAAACTTATTACCCATGCATATACTCTTTAGATTAAAGTTTCTTAATTGTAAACTGAATCACACAAAAACTTGTTACCCATGCATATACTCTTTAGATTAAAGTTTCTTAATTGTAAATTGAATCACACAAAAACTTGTTACCCATGCATATACACTTTAGATTAATGTTTCTTAATTGTAAAATGAATCACACAAAAACTTATTACCCATCCATATACTCTTTAGATTAAAGTTTCTTAATTGTAACCTGTATCACACAAAAACTTGTTACCCATGCATATACACTTTAGATTAAAGTTTCTTAATTGTAAACTGAATCACACAAAAAATTATTACCCATGCATATACTCTTTAGATTAAAGTTTCTTAAATGTAAACTGAATCACACAAAAACTTATTACCCATGCATATACTCTTTAGATTAAAGTTTCTTAATTGTAAACTGAATCACACAAAAACTTATTACCCATGCATATACTCTTTAGATTAAAGTTTCTTAATTGTAACCTGTATCACACAAAAACTTATTACCCATGAATATACTCTTTAGATTAAAGTTTCTTAATTGTAACCTGTATCACACAAAAATTTATTACCTAAGAACTTACAATAATTCATTGCATTTATTTTAACACTGTTATCAACTTTGAAGAGATCTATAATTTTAATGCCTATAATAAAAGCCAAAAACATTCCTTGAGCTCAAAACCATTGTCTTCTCAGTCATTTTGTTTGACTACTTCCATTGTCATGAAGGACTTAACGTCACGTCTATCTAATGTATATCTACATCCCTCAATAAAAATTGTATTTTCTTCCTTATTTCTCTTTCTACTACATCTTGTATAATATATTTAAAACCAGATTTTTCCTGTTCATATCTTGACAATGTTTCCAATTTCTCTTTTGATTGTTCTGTTACCTTTGATTTTGCAGTTTTCACAGTTCTATTCCCACCACACAATAGATTTACAATATTTTGTTTTTGTTTAAAGTTTATATATTTCTTAATAATTGAGTCCACCCAAATCGTGAAAACCTGTGTAAATAGCAAAAAATGGTGATTCTTATTGGTTTCTTCCTTATTTTCTTTGATCTTTCAACCAATTTTCATCAGACTTAACAATTGCTTCATAAATGTATCCACTTTCACATCCCTGGTAGCACACTGACAAATTGAATTTCAAAAACTCCAAAATAATTGTGGTTTGAAGTGGGTCTTCATGTCGCTTGTTTTACCCCCTCATGTCCTTAGATAATTTTGATTGAATAAATATAGACTACTTCTGTTATATCAGTAACTGTATTCATTCAAAATGTTTTTTTAATGAAAGTTCTTTAAATTAATTGAAGAAGATAGACTCTGTTAAACTAAACATGGGGCCCAATTCTAAGTTAACCCTTTTTTCTGACTGACCTTCTGGGTATGGCTACTAGTAAAAAATTTTAAAAAAACATGAAAAATAAAATTTCCACCATATTACCAAATGAGTATGTTGATGCTTATAATTTTCTTTTTTTTTTTTCACTTCAGAACAAAAACCAACACTGCAAATGCAAACTCTCCAAGTAAGTTCACACTATTGTTTGTTTGTCACTAAAAAAACTTTTAAAAAATAACAAATATTATGATAAATAGATGAAAATGCCAAAACATTAATTTTACTTTGTAATTAGAACATCAAATTTTGGCAACTACACGTTAATTATATCAGAACATGAACATAAATTTATGAGGTTTCTTTCACAAATGTTGCAAGTCATCAGCAAATTTTGTAGGATTGAGAGAAGAATTTGCATGTCTGCTCTTTTGAAGTTTGAAACTGTAAAGCTGCACTTTACTGACATCACCATATATAACAGGGGTTCACCAACCATTGCCATGCAAAGACGATGATATCCAAATATCATAAGTTTTCAGTTGAAATTTCCTTCTGGGTAGATGACCAAGCAGAATGTAAAGATCTACCACTCCTATGATGGAATATATTGATTACACATACACACAAATAACATATGTCAACTTATATAAGCTTAATACTGCCCGTAAAAAGTGTAAATTTTAATTTCTTTTTCGTTTCCCCTTTTGAAAGTGAAGTCTGAGGATCCAGAGAAGGATAAATTTCTCTGGTGAAATAAATTATTACAATGTAGCCTGAAAGTGGTCTGTTTTACTTTAAATTAAATTATTCGTTTTGAATTAACATTGAGCTCTCAGGATTCCATCGTCTTTGGAATTATCCATACGGATTACCAAGATTTTCATTACTTAAATATATATTATGAAATGGACAGAGTCCGACAATTATTTTAAGACATTTTTATGTTTAACATTCTTTTCATAGATAATGTTAAACATAAAAATGTCTTAAATATATATATATATATATATATATGTGTGTGTGTGTGTGGAAGCAATATATACATTTTTTATTATATGTCTATATATCTGAGATGAGGTATTATGTACATTATTCAGACTATTGTCCTCATCTTTGTCGCCATGTTTATCACAACGTTTCGACCGTTGTACGCTCCAGCCTTCTTCAGGTGGTTGGAATGTCGAACTGAACTCTTTATTTTGCTCACTGGGGTAGACTGTTCTAGTTCCACATGCCATGTCTAATGGATGTCGGTTATCTCCTGTTAATTCCCCTCTAAATGTTCTCCACTTAACCAGGTATTGAACTCTATGGGTCCTGTCACTGGATCTAACTAATGCCTTTATCCACTGTGCCATGTGTCCTTGAGGACATCTGTGTATGAATTTCTGGGTACTATAAACCTAATGTCTTCAGCACACATTTTTTACCAGTGCTCATATTGCAATTTTTGCTGTTATCATTTTGTTTTTTTACCAGAGCTCATATTGCAATTTTTGTTGTTATTATCACTTTTCTCTGGTACTCCTTATTACTGGTCTCCATATTGTATTCATTTCTATGCTTGGAGATGTTGACTTTCTGTACACAAATAACACACTTCGGAATGGGATCACACATATAGCAACAGGATGAGGGCTTAGCAATGGGCTCACCATTATCACCAGCAATGGTGAATATATACATGGAATATATGAGGAAATGGCATTAGAATAAAGCCAACTCTATGGTTAAGGTATGCAGATGACACCTTCATACTCTTTTGCATGTCTGCTCTTTTGAAGTTTGAAACTGTAAAGCTGCACTTTACTAACATCACCCTATATAACATGGGTTCACCAACCATTGCCATGCAAAGACGATGATGTCCAAATATCATAAGTTTTCAGTTGAAATTTCCTTCTGGGTAGATGACCAAGCAGAATGTAAAGATCTACCACTCCTATGATAGAATATATTGATTACACACACACACACAAATAACATATATATATATGTGTGTGTGTGTGTGTGTGTGTGTGTGTAGAAGCAATATATAAATTATCATTATCTGTCTATATTTCTGAGATGAGGTATTATGTACACTATTTACATTACTTGGACTATTGTCCTCATCTTTGTTGTCATATTTATCACAACATTTCAGCCAACTTCAGGTGGTTGGAATGTCAAACCAAATCCATTATACAGTCTACCCTGGAGTAGACTGTTCTAGTTCCATGTGCCATACCTAATGTTATCAGTTATCTCCTGTTAATTCCCCTCTCCAAGTTCTCCACCACCTTAACCAGGTATTGAACTCACAACTCTTTGTGTCCTGTCACTGGATCTAACCAATGCCTTTATCCACTGTACCATGTGTCCTTGAGGACATCTGGGTATTATAAACCTGTTATCAGCAATGATTTTTTACCAGTGCTCATATTGCAATTTTTGTAGCATAGAAATGAATACAATATGGGAACCAGTAATAAGGAATGCCAGAGAAAAGTGATAATAACAACAAAAATTGCAATATGAGCTCTGGTAAAAACATGCAATGATAACAGCAAAAGTTACAATATGAGCACTGGTAAAAAAATGAATGCTGAAGATAAATAGTAAATAGTATAAATTTCTATATATCAGGAATTTATTATGAAATGGAAAAATGTTTTAAATACTAAATTTCAGCATCACCCCACTCCGTCAGTCACATTCTGATGAATTACAAAATGACAACAGAAGTGACACTAAATCACTTTTGCACTTTTCATAATGGCGTTTTCTCACATGAAGCTGAACGTCAAAAAACAACATTATTTTTGCACCAACCTAATATATATATATATATATATATATATATATATATATATATCAGGTGATTTTGAATTTTATTGTGTATTAATATATATATATATATATATATATATATATATATATTAATATACAATAAAATACAAAATCACATCATATGAGGAATAAGATTATTTTGACAGACAAAAATATAATTTGTCTTTCTTATCCACCCCATATATATGTATATATATATATTTATATTTAAAGAAATACAGATATATATAAAAGTATATATATATATATATATATATATATATGAGCAGATAGCACTGCTTTCAGCAATTAAAACTATTATCTTTTATTTCAATAACAATTAACTATTTTGATACAGTTTTCTAAAGATAATATACATTTATTTGTTTATATATTTAACTATTTATTCTTCAAAATCTTCCAAAATATATTTTCATGCTTATTTTAAAATGTTTTTTAGGTACACGAACAATCATACTGGCTGTAGTTTTGACTTTGTTGGCCGTGGCTTTCATTGTTACCATTGTAATATTCTTATATAGACGTTATCATTATGTTCGCCTCATCGATGACAACACTGATATGTGAGTAATGTTAACAATATAAAAACGTTGTTATTGTAATATGTCATAGTTATTCATCGTTTATTTTTAAATATTGTGCATCTGTTTTTGATTATTTATATCTCTCACTATAAATGTAATGTTTCTGAGGCAAAGACCACAGAGAACCCTCCCTGTCTCCCATTAGAATGTCTGATGCTCAACTCCATGAGAGCACCTCTTTGCGACTGCTTGGTCTCACACTGTCTGCTGACCTTAGGTGCAACAACTACATTGAATCAATAGCTTCATCTACTGCAAGGAAAGTTGGTTCTCTGTGTCATGCCAGAAAGTTTTTCTCTCCCGAGTCCATCCTTCAAATCTTTAAATCAATCATTCGCCCTTGCATGGAATACTGCTACCATATATGGCCTGGAGCACCCACTGTTTGTCTCAGGGTCCTCAAAAAAACTCAGAGATGAATATGCAATGTGGTTGACACTGATCTAGCATCTTGTTTACAGTCGCTCTCTCACAGATGTGCCGTTGCTCTCCCTCTATCGTTTCTACAAATACTTTCACGGTAACTGCTCCAATGAGCTACTTTCGTTAGTTTCCAAACTGAATGAATTTAAGCATGCTACTAGGTTGGCATCTCAGTCCCACCCTTTCACTGTCGAAACGGTTAAATGTTGCTGTCTCTTCTACTCCAATAGCTTCATGTCTTGCACTCCTGTCTGTGGAACTCCCTTCCTCTTATTTGCTTCCTTGATGGTTATAATCTCCAAATATTCAAAAGCAATCTCAATCGACATCTCCAGATGCCTTGATCTATTCCCTGTCCTTCTCTTCATCCTTTCTTCTATCATGCCTCTTTACTCTCACCCCCACGCTCTGTAACCCCTTGCATGCTAGTGGCACTCCCACCTTGCTTGGGATGAAAAAAAAAAGACTGCTTTTCAGATTGCTTTTAAAGTTTACCATGAATAGGCTTTTTCCATTTATTCCACTGCTTACCACTTGCAATTTATTTTATTTTTAAATACGTAAAAACGTCAAGAATATTGATATTTTAGTTGGGTACCATTAGTACCATTAGTTAATTAAAAAAGTATTCAAGATGTTAAGCTATTTTTGTGGTTTCGGTATGACAATCAAAAGAAGGTTTTAATATATTTTTACATATGTGCATGAATGTATTTGCTGTTAGTAAAAACTCTGTATATGTACATTTGGGTGTTGGCGTTTACTGACTTTTTCTTTTCGCTTAGGGATAGAGATTATTTTTGAATATGATATAATAATTTATTCTCAGATAACATTCATTTAAATTTTTTAAAATGGTTTTCTTATTCATAAGAATAATAGAGATTATAAATAAGAATTAATAGAGATTATTTTTGAATATGATATAATAATTTATTCTCAGATAACATTCATTTAAATTTTTTAAAATGGTTTTCTTATTCATAAGAATAATAGAGATTATAAATAAGAATTAATAGAGATTATTTTTGAATATGATATAATAATTTATTCTCAGATAACATTCATTTAAATTTTTTAAAATGGTTTTCTTATTCATAAGAATAATAGATTATAAATAAGAATTAATAGAGATTATTTTTGAATATGATACAATAATTTATTCTCAGATAACATTCATTTAAATTTTTTTAAATTGTTTTCTTATTCATAAGAATAATAGAGATTATAAATAAGAATTAATAGAGATTATTTTTGAATATGATATAATAATTTATTCTCAGATAACATTCATTTAAATTTTTTAAAATGGTTTTCTTATTCATAAGAATAGAGATTATAAATAAGAATTAATAGAGATTATTTTTGAATATGATATAATAATTTATTCTCAGATAACATTCATTTAAATTTTTTTAAATGGTTTTCTTATTCATAAGAATAATAGAGATTATAAATAAGAATTAATAGAGATTATTTTTGAATATGATATAATAATTTATTCTCAGATAACATTCATTTAAATTTTTTAAAATGGTTTTCTTATTCATAAGAATAATAGAGATTATAAATAAGAATTAATAGAGATTATTTTTGAATATGATATAATAATTTATTCTCAGATAACATTCATTTAAATTTTTTAAAATGGTTTTCTTATTCATAAGAATAATAGAGATTATAAATAAGAATTAATAGAGATTATTTTTGAATATGATATAATAATTTATTCTCAGATAACATTCATTTAAATTTTTTTAAATGGTTTTCTTATTCATAATAATAATCAAGATTATAAATAAGAATTAATAGAGATTATTTTTGAATATGATATACTAATTTATTCTCAGATAATTTTGTAACATGAGTAACTTCATTTAAATTTTTTAAAATGGTTTTTCTTATTTTTTTTCAAACTGTTTAATTTAATACAAAATAGAAAATTAAAATTCACACATGAAAATTTCCAAGCTGAAAAATTTAGATTAGATTCTCTGAGTTCAATCTTTTAATTTGTCAATGGTAATATTCCATACTGGCAATTTTCTCAATAGGAATTTTCCCCACCAGCAATTTTACAACTGGGAATTTTTCTACAACCATTAAAATTATTCTTCACAGAATATTTGTTAAATTGTATTGTACAAAATGGAAAATGTCCATTAAACCATAAATATTTAATTTTCTCTCAATGAAATAGCAGTCTTCAATGGTTTGTATTTTCATAATTATCATTTTTTGAAGAATTATCTGTATTTTCATTTATTATAGTTGCTATTATTTGGCATAAAACTCACACTGTTTTCATAAATTTACAATGTCAATATTATACAAATTTCAGATATGACGTATCTTCTGCCTTTGGCTCAGATGCAAGTTCATACAGTCACCTCCGTCTGCCATTAAAGTATAAAAAGAATTGGAAAGACCTGTCTTTAGATGGAAGCCTGGGGCAGAACAGCCAGTTCTTCACTGGAGATGGAGATTATATATTTTGTCCCCCAAATAATGGTGATTATTCTAAATATTTAGAATTATATTATGATGTACATTTGCTGCAAAACATTAATAAAATTTTAATCTTTAATAACAATGCATTTAATTTGTTAAATATTTAGTTCTTTTCCTAATTTACAATCCAAGAGAATTGATATAAAAAATTTCATTTGCAGTTGATATATTATGCAATATCATTAAAATCTTTAAAAATTTAATTCCAATTTTTTCTTTAGAAAATCCATCTATTTCCTAAAACTGAAATTATTCAGAGAACTATTCACTTATGTTCATGTAAATATTGCTAAATAACAATTGGCCTGCTTTGTTCCTTTAATAGTTGCATATTTCTTACCAACACCAGAGATCCGTGTTTGTTCTTAGGTAAAAATCCAAGACTGCGAATGCTAAGGGTCAAAACAGAAAGGTTTTAATCACTTCAAGCCTTGGTGCAAAACAATCTTTCTAAATTCTTTCACTTTATGCCTTACTAAAATAAGCTTAGTAAATATCAGTAAGAATGTCTTGCTATAAAGTAGTGGTTAACAAGCTCATCTTGGGCCCCATTACTATTGTCGGGTTACCTCTTCCTAATTTTCAAAACCGCTACTAGGGGGACACTTTCCAGCACCGTAAATACTCTGCGGTAATTATTTGCAGCCTCTCCTTACTTTTACGTAAACATGTAATTTTCTCACGGAAGAAGACATTCCCTTTTTGGGAAACGCATGAACAACACACACACACACGTACATATGCATCTTTCACTTGATTTTTTTCTAGGATTTTCTCCCACACCAAATTACACATACACAAACAATTCACTAGCTTAAATATTTTCTTTATTCATGTTCATTGTTCAGTAAAACACAACAATTAGTACACTACACTATTGTCAGTCTTGATGGTGTGTTGCCTTGATCTGGTAGGATGGCTTGCATGCTTCAACAACCCCCAGAGCTATGTGGGCAGGGACTTTGGTCCTTAGCAGGTCCAACCAAGCTCAACAGGTCTGTTGCCAGACAAAGACACACCCTTGTAATCCAGGTTGAGGGTTGTGCAGTAGGCTAACAACCTAGTCACTTAAAAACTAACTTGTTACACAAACCTCTACGATATCTTAAAACAACGACATAACCAAGGAAGAGTCCTCCCAAGTGAAGTGTATGACGCATGCTGGAAAATGTCCCCCAGGAAAGCAGCTGGCACAACCTGGGCCAAGCTGAAGAGAATCACCCGGAACTGCATCCATTGGGGAAGTGTTGTTATGGCCCTATGTTCCCCAAGGAATTAATAGGTATAATGAATGAATATTGTCAGTGAGTTAGATTCTTTTTGGATGACCTACACTTTATCTTTGTGCCAAAGTAATCGCAGTTTAGCAGATATCAATAAAAATCTGTTTTCAAGCGGCCCTAAACTGGGGGATCGGTGATATTTCAATTCTTTATAACTTTTTTTCAGTAAAAGAAATATTTTCAAAATTGGTATCAAATTGTCTAAAATTTATTTATTCTTTCATGTCTACAAGGATTTTTCATTTGGTCCATTAGTGAAAAGTACACCTTTCACCATGCACGTGTTGTGTCGTCTGACATTTTACGCCCTCCGACAACCAGGTCGCACAATAAGACTGCATTTCTACTTTTTCCTTTCTATCGAGTCCTCATAATATAGGTGTCAAATTGTCGAGAATTTCTTGCCTTATCCATAATTCCAAATGTTTTTTCTGCACCTTTAATCTAGACGAGGCGGCATTCGTTGATATGGGGACTTGTGTCAGTTGATTTGTGGAAAGTTTCATGCGGCCCTAAAATGGGGGATCAGTCATAATTTAAATCTTTATATCTTTTTCTCGGCAAAAGAAATATTTTCAAATTTGGTGTCAAAATGTCTAAAATTTAGTTATTCTTTCATGTCTACAAGGATTTTTCATTTGGTCCAATAGTGAAAAGTACACCTTTCACCATGCACGCGCTG
>OZ038508.1:30884000-30986500 GCA_964036315.1 Acanthosepion esculentum | reverse complement strand
TATATGATAAAAATATAGTTTTAATATCTGTCTATATTTCTGACATGAGGTATTATGTATTGAACTCACATTCACATTGCACAGTGGATAAAGGTGTTAGTTAGATCCAGTGACAGGACCCAAAGAGTGTGAGTTCAATAATCGGTTAAGGTAGTGAAGAACTTTCAGAGGGAAATTGACAGGAGATAACTGATAACTGACATCCATTAAACATGGCATGCAGAACTAGAACAGTCTAGTCTACGCCAGTGAGTGAAATAAAGGGTTCAGTTCGACATTCCAACCACCTGAAGAAGGCCAGACCGTACAGCACCCGAAACGTTGTAATGAATATGGCAACAAAGATGATGACAATAGTTCAAATAATGTAAATAATGTATATAGTTTTAAGTTATGATATATTTATGGCTTAAAGTACTCAATATCAGGGATAGAGCGTATGTAAGTATAAAGTTGGACATTGAAGGCCTGTCAATTGCGTTTAAGCATAAAATAGTTTGAGACTATTACCGCTTGGTGTTGATTTCAGTGATAGAGCTAACATATTCAGTTGTATGGATATTAGATTGTGACCCTGGGTTTCATGCTTTTGCAATCATCAGACAAATCTTCCTGGGAACATTGCCAGATTATTAGTAAGCATATGATGATACCAGAGTTTACAGAAACACCACCAAAAGTTAAGATGTTTAGAATCTTCCAGCTGACTTAACTCGAACATCTCATTGGAGAAAAACTAGCTTGTAACTTTAATCACCTTTAAAATTAAGGTAGTAACATTTCATCATGACCAGTTAGACCCTGGACTTTCACTTGTCACAATGAAGTTTGCAGTGAGATTCCATCCTTTGAACATCTGTTGTGACTCAAGTTCATTCCAGACTTCAAATGAAACTCATATATTATGGTGAAACACGCCTAGTCTATAGATAATAGACTCTCCCACCTAATATAAGTAGGAGTCAGTGAGGGTCGACTGGGAGTCAAATACGAAAGTAGTCAGCTACCACAACTAGATTACTCTGCGTAATACTTATTATAACAAGTTCCTAACGTTTTTGTACGTTGAACCTATTTAGGACCGAATTTAGTCCGAATACAATTTCCACTGCAGAAAGTAACTCTACAACATATATACAATCCATCACTCGAGATGCTAGAAAAATAATTAACGTCTTTTACATATCCAGAAAGTACCTAACTCATTCTGCCATGATTTATTTTTACAAGTGTCATATTAATCTAAAAATGGAGTGTTGTTACTGTATCAGGGCTGGCGATGACAAATCCTTACTTTCCAGCCTTGAGAGAATTCAATATTGTTTACATGACCTTGTAGGATATTTGATTTATTTTCTACTCTAAAGTCTCTTTTCTCGTGGATGCAACTTTGCAAGCCTATTGCTATTCTCTCATAATTTCTATAGAAAATTTTCAGATGTGATCTACTCTTTAATTTCACCAGTTCAGATCTTTACAATAAGGACCTGCCATGCTATATCTAGAGTTGGAGCACTCAAATGTCTTATATATTTCATTTGTAAGGAGGAAGTTTTTGCTCAAGTACTGTTACTTTGTAAAACAAATTGCTGTGTGGTTGAGCACTACAATCTTGATTTCTTCACCAAGGGTCAACCACTATTTATCTTCCTTATCCTAATAATCTTCATTTCATTTTAACTCCTCTTATGTTCATATTGCTCCCCTCATTCAGTAACCTTCTCCTATTTTTAGCTCTTGACTCCTGTATTTTGTGAACTTCAGTATAAAAATAATTGAATTTCACTGGTATATTCACAAGAGAAATTCTTTGAATAAATTATTGGCATATGATTTAAATGGCTTTAAAATATATATAAAATATAATTAAATTTTATTTACCTTATTATTAAATTTAGCATGCGTAAGAAATTTTTAACAAAAATTCTTGCACTTGTAAATATAACTTACAAAATCATTTTTTTTTAACTGTGGTCGTTAATTCTATTTATTTTATTTTCAGGTTCAAAATATTGCAAGGGAAGAGAGAATGAAACATAAATTGGAAAGGAAAAAATTACAAATAAATACAATTCTGCTGACCGGCTTTTACATTTGGATTTATTTTTTCATGGCATACGATTGATATCACAAAATTAATTATGAAGGACATTATAAAAAGTAAATTTATCTCAAAGTGAAATCAAATGAAACGATATTGAATTGAGAAGAATTTATTTTAATTTACTACTCAAATCTAAAAAGAACTTGACTATACATCACATCATGACCAGTGTGACAAGATAAGGCTGTTTACTCCCTGTATATGACAGACATGGGGGAAGGTTTGACTCCAGTTGCAGACTGAAAAAATGCTTGATATACATATATATATATATATATATATATATATATATATATATATATATATATGCACACACACACACACACACACACACACACACACATATATATATATATAATATATATATATATATATATATGTCATTTGCAGACAGTGCTGTTTCACTGTATCACAGCTCCTCAGTGCGACTAGACATCTGAAAGCCTCAAGCCAGGATCGAAATCCAATTGATTTGGTGTCACTCGAAATTTCTACCCCCTAAGCCATCGGCACTTGGCAGAGAGAATCTGCGTATTATTTTTATGAATGTAAACAAACTCCATCAGGCAGAGGACTCGTATTCGTTTTACCGAAGAGCTTTGTGTTTTTAGCAAAGGTGGCTGCTGTTTGTAGAATCAGGTTGTCTCTCAAGAGTGCTCAATTGAAATAATTACCAAGAGCTTAATTTCATATATATATATATATATATATATATATATATATATATATATATATATATGTTTGAGGAAAATATTGGCTGGTCATATCAATGTATGCTGGAAAAATACAAGGATCTGTGAAAGCAATGCATAACTGACTGGATGACGCATATTTCCTGACAACTCACATCAACAAACCTGACTAAAGTTGAATTGTCAATAACAAAATGGAGGAAATATAATATTGTCTTCAAGATTGGGTACAAGAAGCACCTTCATGGATTTGACATTCCCAGAATGAGAAGGAAAACCAACAAAGTCAGCTAATATTTTAAGGTACTGCTGGTGCACTCATCTGATGATGGCCTTGTTGGAGACACTGCTATTATTTCTGGATTAATAGTTGCATGAATTTATTATTATATGTGAAACAAAATAATTTTGCATATGTAGGTTTATATATGCAGAAAATGATATGAGAGGTGTGAGAGATATAGACATTGTTACACACTTTTTTAATTTTAATATCAACAATATTTTGATTTGACACAAGGACCATTTTTTTTTTTTTTTGTTTGGTGATATATACTCAAAGGTTTTACTTTACCTATGATAAATGACAAAAAAAGTAAATTAATTTAGTATTTATGGTAACAAAATTTGTTATTCTCAAGCTGTGATGAAGAGAGGTTATAAAGAAAAAAATAATGTCTTTTGAACTTTTAAATTGACTAGTTTTTAAGACCGGTGCAAAAAGAATATTGTTTTTCTAATGAATTAACCAAATCTTATAAAAATAATAATTTATATTTGTCTACAATAAAACAAACTTTCATGACAACTCTTTTTTATAATGTGAAGAGACATTACTTATGACTTGGCTTTCTGTTTTGAATATGACCAAACAAACAGTTTAACAACAACAAAATCACACAGCTCATTTTATGAGAACAGTAATGCATTGATGGGTTATTCTAAGGCTTGAATTTTAAGACTAGCATTTACTTTACTGGTATATATACTAGTTTATTTATTTTCCCTTTTTCTATTAATATTTTTAAATGATAGTTGGTTATACATGTTTGGCAATAAATCTGGTCACTATCTATAAAATAATTTTGCCAAAGATTTTGAATTCAGCATTTTAAACTAACATGAACTTTAAGATGCAATACAATTTTCCTAATGGTAATTGTTGAAACATTTAAGCATATTAAAATTCACTTCAGAAAAAAATTGATTCATAAATGCCTTTTAAGATATATTCCAAACTGTTAACAAACTGTATCATCAAGTTGGATTGTGCTATCCTTAAAAATATGTAATAAACTGGCCCTTAAACCTTATCTTTCAGCACAAATTCAAAAAACTATAACAAGCCTTTAAATCACTCACAAAAATACAATTACTTTAAATGCATCTACATACATGTACACACAATGCTAAACTTGAAGACAATGTGTTGCACATTTTCAAATTTACATTACATTTTTTGTTTATAATGTAATTTTGGCTGTGAAATATTATTTTTAATGTTTTTCATGCTGACAAAATGTTAATCAGTTTGTCAGTAAATAGATTTTACCAAATATTCAGACGATTAAAAACAAGTTAAACAATCAATAGATAATTATCTGCTTAATTATATATATTTTACTTGATCAACAGAGCATTGTAATGATTGTAATTACTTATTCATTGTTTGTTTTTCAGTGAAGCGAGACTTCAAACAAATCCTCTTGGCATATTTTATTTATTAAAAGTATTATTTTGTTTATTTGTTTGTGGTTTTATATTTTTGTGAACTGTTTTTGAAATTGACAATAATTTTATAAGAGTAATATCGATATTTTTAAAAATTAGCAGAGTTCAGATTGAGGAATCGGAGATTGAATTGCAGTCAAATCCATTACATTCACTTATGTGCTAATACCCTGGGGAAAAGGTACAAATCTTCTTCTCCTCCCACCAGCTATGGGTAAATAGCAGGACAGACAGGGTTCTATAGCCTTGAATGGCAACTGGTCTACCACAGAAAGAAATGGCAACCTACTGCAGTCATGTATTGAAACTTACATGATCGCCTAAGCGTGTATCACGCATGGCACATAACTGACTGAAGGAAGAAGTACAACCGACTTAACAAGATAGACCAGCAAGTTGCATAGAATTTATCCTGTACAGTATTTTTGAAGATGACATATTTTATCAAATAACATTTTCAAAATTAACATCAAACACAGCAGCATTTTATAGTGCAATCTCATGCCAGAGAAATGTGTCATCAGATGCAAAATTAGTTTCCAAGTAGAAACTATTCCCCTTGAAATAATTACATAAATTTAAATGTATATTGTCAATCAACATTATTTAATGATCTATTATAAATAATTATAAATTGTAGTTTATATGTAACGGGGGTAAAAATGTTTATTGCTGAAATTTTTTTATCATTTCTTTCATCTTATAAAATCATCACTCATGCTGCTATATATATATATATATATATATATATATATATATATACCCAAGTATAGGATTGGTATATACGGAATAAATTCCAATAACCAACAATTATTATTCTTAAAAGAGTGCTCAATACAGAGTAGAGCAGATATAATTATTTATTAGAATATTACAACATAAATATGTTATAAAATCACTACAAAAATAGCCATTTAGTTTCAACAATTCTGGTGTCTTATCAAGTGATGATGTTGAATGTAGAATAAATGGTTTTAAAAGTTTCAAATTAATTAACGATCCTTTGGTAGGGGTAAATGCTGTTACATAAGCTAGAATGACCAATCAAAATACAAGTATATGGGAATTCAAAAAATTTGACAACGAAGCAAGGTTATCATAGATGTTAAAAGATTTATAAAATTTGAAATTAAAATTAAAAGTAAAAAATTACCTATTTAGAAATATAAATCTAATCTCTATTAAGTTTAAAATTGTAGAATTAATGAGGAGAAAATAAAAAATAGATATGTTATTTAATTTATTTTTTCATTGAAATTATGTTAAAAAGGATGTTGATAGCTCCAGACAAAAATGTATACATTTTACAGTTTACTTCAACTGTGATGACCACCTCTCACGTAAAACAATCCAAACACACTAAGATTATAATACATAAGCGCCCAGACATATTTAGATATATATACACACAAACAATGGTGACGAGACACGACCCTTGATAAAAAAGAAAAGAAACGAACACACACACACACACACACACACACACACACACAACCAAACGTGCATGCACTTTCCTTACACATAGACATCGATAAACACAGGCACATACATCCACATGCACATTGACCTTATACAATCAGACGCAATAGCCAAAACATATTCGGGGCTTAATATGTTATTAAACGAATTCTAACTTGAAATATAACTAATCTAGGCAAATATATATAGATAAAATTAGTAAAAAAAAAATTAAACAAATAAATATATATAAATATATATATTTATTTAACCATATAGTTTTCCACAGACTACAAGAAAAAATAAATAACTACCTCCATATATAATCGTACATTCACACATATATACATACAGATCTACATATGTACCTACATATACATATATACGCATACAGATACGCATATACACACATACGCACATACACATACATATAAGCACGTATAAATATATCGACCCATACAGCAACGTAAAAAAGTAAATAAAGCAAGTAAAAAATATATACACAAAGATGCACATATATACAAATACATACATACATACATACACATACGCATACATATTTACATATACATACATACGCACGTATACATATATGTATATAAAATAAACATATAAACAGATATTTACAAATACACGCATATACATGAAAAATCAAACAAACGTAAATTAAAACTATATAAATATATATACGTATATACACACCAACGTATACATATATACACACATACATACGCATATACATATATATATACACACACACACATATATATATATATATATATATATATATATATATATATATATATATATATAGACACACACACACAAAAAAAGGAAAGGAATATGTATACAGAGACCTACATATATTCTAACAATGTTAGCTTATTGATGATAAAATACATTAAAAGTTTATAATTTTTTAAAAGTAACAACAGTCTATAAGCAATTAAAAACTCCTTATCAAACAAAAGTAGACTTTAGTTAGTATCTATGATACACTCTAAGACACTAAGTTATACATACAAATACACATACTACGACATACGAACATACATCCATATATACATAAATATATAATCATATATAAATACCCATATCAACACATCCAGATATACATATATATATATAAGTACACCCACATCCGAGCGCATACATATAAATACCCACACACACATATATATACATATATACAAACACATATACATACATATATACATATTTAAACGAATACATTTACACATACATACATACATACATATACACACACACACATATATATATTTATACACACATATATATATACATACATATACACATACACATATACACACATACATACACTCACATATACATATATATATATATACACATTTACACACACACAAGTACACATACATATCCATATACACATACATATATTTACACACGTAGTAGTAGGCACCTACCAAAGTTTACATCCCTACTCGTACACATAAACAGGTTAACATATGATAGGTGTCAATATACACACATATATACCCTCATATTAAAAAAAACTGCTAACATATACCCCTATATACACATATACACATCCAACAGTACAAACACACATACATAACATACAAATATATACATACAAATACAGACACGTATAACACTTTGTAATTACACAATACACATTCATATCGACAAGATGACCATCATGTTATAAAGGTAATAGTCTATTAAATTTAACTTATCATTATCATTGAAAGTATATGATCACTATACTAAGTTAAATTTAAAATGGTGTTTACAGTTAACTGTTAGTTCATATCTTTGATTTAAAAGATCAGTCTTATTTTTAAATCTAATTATTTCAAATTTTTCGTTAAGGCATATTTTTTTTTTTAATCATATCACCCCAAGCAAGGCCGGAGGCCACTATCCCGCAAGGGGTTAAAGAAGGGTTGGAGGAAGAGCAGATAGGAGTGGCAAGGGAGGGGATGTGGAGAAAGAGAAAGATCAAAGCAAGGGGGCCACAAAAGATCCGGAGCGAGAGCAGATAGGAATGAAAAATGAAAGGATGTGGGGAAGGGAAGTGTATAGATCAAGGCAACTGGAGATGTCGATTGACGCTACACTTAAACCGTTGGAGATTGTATTTGTCAGGGAAACAGTAATAGGGAAGGGAGTTCCATAGGCGAGATGTGCGAGACATGAAGAGATGTCTACATCAAACAGTTTCCACGGTGTAGGGGTGGGGGCGGGATGCCAGCCTGGTGGGGCGTTTAAATTCACGAGGCCTAGGGACAAGCGAACGCAACTCCTCAGAGCAATTACCGTGGAAGTACTTGTAAAAAAGGCAGAGCGAGGCAACATCGCGTCTGTGAGAGAGCGACTGCAGACGAGATGGCAGATCAGGGCCAATCACGTTGCCTATCCGTCTCTGGATCTTATCAAGAACCCCGAGGCAAACAGCAGGGGCTCCAGACCATATATGGCAGCAATACTCCATGCAAGGGCGAATGGTCGATTTATAGACTTGAAGGATCGATTCCGGGGAGAAAAATTTCCTGGCTCGGCACAGAGAACCAACTTTCTTTGCGGTGGCTGATTCAACTGACTCGATGTATTTGTTCCATCTCAGATCAGCAGATAGCGTGAGACCGAGCAGCCGCAGGGAGGAGCTCTCGAGAAGTTGTAACAATATGTAACACGGGGCATATAGGGAGTTACATGTCCGGGTTTTCTTAACCAATTTCCATTTAACCGTAGGTGTTTTATCCTTTTCTTTTAGACTACAAAAGTATTTGGATAATGAAGTCATATACTTATAGTTACTGTTATTAAAAGATTGCATATGACCCCGCCAACGTTCCTTGAATGGTCTTATGGTGCTACCAATGTAAAATTTCTTTATATTTGGATTTTCTAGTGTTGATATTGTACTAAGATAAACTACAGAACTAGTCAAACAATTATTTTTAGTGGACAATTATTAGGATTCCTACAATTACATAATTTATTATTCGTGTCATTATACTTAGTATTGCTGCTTGCAACCTGGTGAGTTATCAAGTTTTTTGAGTCCCTATGCTTGTTAAAGACTCTGTTGTTATGTTTTTTAATTATTTTCTCTGGGTTATCTACACAACTATAGCTTAACTTAAGAGTATTAGGATTAAATATTTTACTAAGTGAGTTAGTTTCAGAGTTGGGGAAATGTTTTTTGATGAGGTTTAGAAATATACGCCCCAATTTAGTTTTAACCATCATATTAAAAGGGGGAGTAAACCATATGATCTTTCTAGATCTCTTTTTCTTATTATGGTTGCTATTAACAGGGCTTTTATATTGAATAGTGGTATCTTTGTATCCACTATTTTTGAGTGCAGAATTGTAAAAATCCCGATGTTTATTAAAAACATCTTTGTTCGAAGAGTTATTACTAATCCTAAATCCAATGGAGGAGAGTATGTGTTTGATGACTGAAAGGGGTGGTTAGAATTTGGATGCACGTATATTGGGTTGGAATTAATCTTCACATATGGTTGGAAAGTGTTGCTGTCAAGGTCCAGGGTAACGTCTAGAAAATCTACTTGTTTAACATTAGTTGTACAATCCAAATTTAGCGTAGATGACATTCGATTGGTTAATCACGGCAAAGCGCACAAGCCTATTTTTTTAGAAAGTATTTTGCTTTTGAAATTAAATCCATCTTTCACTTGCCGGTAGTCTAACATTGCCTGAGGAAACATATTTATGATGTTGAAACATAATTGCCATTATGTAGCGATTTTTTACATGTTTTAATATCCTAAAATAAATAATATTTAGCTCTACTATGTATTGAGCCCTCTTTTAAATTAGATGTTATATTCTGTGAAACTATGCCCCATTTGTTCTCATTTTACCTATATATATATATATACATATATATATATATAAAAGGAAAGAACAATGAGATTTATAATTCAGAGTTCTTAGCATTTATTTTTGTTTTTAAAAAACAGTGCTTGATACAACCTTAGAGCATAATATCATAATTGATTTTTTAAAATCATCGCAACACCGGAATTGCCATGTTTCAAAACTGAAACTTCTATTCAAATTCAATAATAAAAATTAAACTTAAAATACAAAGTTCTGTTCCATTATCAAGCAATGCTAAGAATAACTTTTTTAGAAATTGATTCACTTAATTTATAAGTCCTGACAAATTTGGTATTTTGAGAGATTGGGATTAAGGAAAATTCCATCTTTTTTTATTTTAGGGGTGTTAAGATTTAACATATTTAGAAAACTCAAGTATCTAATGTATTGTAGCTATCAAGTCGGTCAAGTCAAGGTGGGGTCTGGGATATCTGTCTATTGATACAAACTTCCTTTTCCCAGTAGAAATTTGTGATAGTGTCTATGTTCCCACACATCATCTGGGTTTCAATAACAATGCATTTGGCATTTTTATTTTTTATTTAATTATTATTTTTATATAAATTTCAATTACAATTTTTTCAAAATGGGCGTTCAAATATTATTTAGTCACATTTTTTTAATTTGGGAATTATCGGCTGCTTGAGAGGAGAATGCTTGCTAATGAAAGAAAGCGTAAAAAATACCAGGAATTGGTAAAAAGGTGCCAGCAAAATGGTTGGAAAACGTACTTTGATCTGATAGAAAGGGGGTGCAGAGGTTTTGTGGGACACTTACTGAGCAAGGGGTTGATGAAAATTGGAATCGTGGGAGCCGCAAAAAAAGAAAGGATTGAAAGAAAGTTCAGATGCAGCTGAAGAAGGATCCCAGTGGATTTGGCTGAAAAGGAATGATCCGTGGATTAAACAATGAATAAGCCCATTCGTTGAATGAAACATTTTTTGTTCTCCTCTCTCTTTCTCCTCACCTTTTGTTGGCAAGTCAGCTTGCACTCTAGCTAGGGAGGAAATGAAGCCAACAGTGAGTTTTAGTTTTTTTTTAAACACCACAGTTAGTACTTAACTGGTGAGGGGGGCATAGGTGGACCAATTGAATTTCTTTTTTTTTTTTTTTACATTTTTTTTTTACCAAGAAAAGTTAGCACCAATAGCTTTCAAACCCATGAAACCAATGGTTTTAATGTTAATCAAATGTAATAAAATCTCCTTATGACGGAATATCGTCCCATTTATTTTGACTTTTCGTAAACATAAAGGCCTACAGCATGCTATTCACAAACGTGTTCAATTTACTGTAGGGTTTGTTTGAGTGTTGTTTTTGGGTTTTTTTCTTAGGTTAGTAAGTGAATGCAAGAATGTAAAGGTGAGAACATAAAACGGCGTTTGATTCTGCAAGGAATTAATTGCCGTATTAGGATAATTAATATTATTGTTTTTCTTGTTTTGTTTTGTTTTGTTTTTTTCTCCTTCAAGTAAATGTAAAAGAAAAAGACACCATAACATTGGTACATTTGCAGGAGAGGCAAAACTGAAAAGTGCGTGCATGTCGTGCCTTTGTATTTATACCTCTAGACAGCAGACAAGTAAATTCTGATTGGCTAATGCAAGTCTCGTTGCCATTATAAAACGAAAAGATCTACCTACTGAATATTTATACATTTTTTGTTGTTAAAATCACATCAGGAAGCAAATTATGTGGAGAGGCTGCCTGTTAACAGGTTGGAGTACATGGTTGAACGGATCTGATGTTGCAATACCCGAAATCCGTAATGAAGCCAAGGTAACATCACTGATGACCTTTACTGTTGCATTTTATAAATGTACTTTAAGAGCAGAGGAATGGTTAGCTTTAAATTTTTGCAGTATAATCTGACTGTTGTCATTCAGTTTTCTATTGTTCATATTTTTATTTTTATTGTTTTAAATATCCTACATTGTAAAAACTGTAGTTTTAGTAGGGAAGAAGATATACTGTATCCTGGATGCAAATATACCATAGAAGACTCCAATATTTGTACACTTTCAATACAGTGTAAACTTAATAAGTTACTTTCTGCATTAATTAAAACTATTAGGTCATCCCATATGTTCTGTCCGAATTTTAACTTTTTGTTAAAATGAACAAAATTTAAAGAGTATTTTATAATGTCTAATGGAGCTGAACATTATTTTTATGTTTAGATGCATTTAAACTGAGCAAATTTTATTTCAGAGAACAATCAAATTAAATTTTGTTTGATTAAAACCCTGCTAACATGGAAGTACCCAAGAATCATTTGAGGCACATAATGCTTTATGAGTTCAAGAAAGGAAACTCAGCAGCTGAAGCGGCTAGAAAAATTCACTCAGTTTATGGAGAGGAATGTGTGAATGAAAGAACTTGCAAAAATGGTTTGCAAAATTCAGAGGTGAAGATTTCACCCTTGAAGATGAAGATCGAATCGGACGTCCAGTTGAGTTTGATGAAAAGCTTCTTGAAGGAGCCCTTGAAGAAAATTCTGCTTTATCAGTTGAGGAATTGGCAGTGGTTCTCAGTTCAAACCATACAACTGTTCATCATCTTCTTCAACAACTTGGAAAAGTTCCTAAACTTGGAAAATGGGTGCCTCATGAATTGTCTGAAAACAACCTCAAATCCCGAGTTGACATCTGCTCTTCTCTCCATTCTCACCAACTTGTTTCACCTTTTTTGGATACAGTTGTGACTGGCGACGAAAAATGGATCTTTTATCGAAATGTTAAGCGTCGTAGACAGTGGCTTGGTAAAGGGGAAGGACCCCAGCCGAGAAAGGAACTTCATGGGCAAAAGGTTCTTCTTTCAATCTGGTGGGATTGCCAAGGAATAATCCACTTTAAATTCTTACTACCTAATGCAACAATTAATGCTCAAATATACTGTCGGCAATTAGAGCATTTGAACCAAGCTTTGAGGAAAAAAAGACCTGCTTTAGTGAATCAAAAACGAGTGATGTTTCATCAGGACAATGCGCGACCACACACAGCAAGAATCACGTCACAAAAGATCGAAGAACTTGGTTGGGAGAAAATTCCTCATCCACCTCATTCTCCCGACCTTGCTCCTTCAGACTATCATTTGTTTCGTAGCTTACAGAATTATTTGGAAGAAACAGCTTTTGTAACACAGGAAGAGGTTAAAACTGACATTTGTAAGTTCTTCGAATCAAAGCCAAAAGAATTTTACAGTAATGGAATTAGTAAGCTTGTTAACAGATGGAAGGAATCATAGATAATCAGGGAAAATACATTGTTGAATGAATCTGTAATTAAATGTAACATTTGGTCACTTCTTTTCTTTATTCAAAATTCTGACAGAACTTATGGGATGACCTGATACATTCTTTAAGTCAAAATTAACACTAGAACTATTATGTTGAAGACTAAAGCTGTTTTATAAAAGATCCCTTACATGTACATATAATATTTTAATTTAAGTTCTTAAATGTTTCATATATTAAATTTAAGTCCCTAGAGGTTTCGCCTATGAAATTTAAGTCCCTAGAGGTTTCGCCTATGAAATTTAAGTTTGTAGATGTTTCACCTCTGAACATTTAAGTTCCTAGAGGTTTCACCTATGAGATTTAAGTCCCTAGAGGTTTTCAATTTTTTTTTAAAAAAGCAACGTACGAGTTTTTCCATTTCATGATTTCAGTTACTTATTAGTCATCTGATATGTAAATTTATTTATTATTTTATACCTCTTTTTATATGTGCCACATCTTTCCAGGACACAGTGGGTGAGGATGATGTCTCCCCAAAACTTTCAATCCTTTGTTGCCTTTAGCAGTTTTTCTACTTTTGTTAAAACTCCTGTACATGACTCACTGTATTTACCTATCTCTCTTGTGCTCAATATGACCTCTTACTGCATAATGTGAATAGATTACACACACAAACATATTAATATACACATATATATACACAGATAGATATATATATATATATATATATATATATATATATATATATATATATATAATATAAAAGGTTCAAACACTAATATTCCATGGTTATAAATTATATATTGGAATCGTAATCACGATCCAATTCATCAGACCTACGAATTCAAAAATTTGTAGGTCTGATGAATTGGATCGTGATTACGATCCCAATATAATAAATTATAACCAAAGAATATTAGTATTTGAGCCTTTTATATTATACTAGCAGCATGACCCGGCGTTGCCCGTGCTTGATTCAATAATCATACGACTCATACAGCAATCGCTATCACTTGACTTAAAATATTTTTGCCCTTCCTTGCCTTTAAATGAGTGCCCTTTGCCGTGCTGATGTTGCTACATGTCTTAGTTCTTGCCTATCTCACACTGCGAATTTTTTCTGAGCTCTATACTAAACATTAAATCTGTTACGAAAAAAGAACTAAACAAAATGAACACAAAACGATCACCTTTAAAAAGGGACTCGTAACTGGAAAAACCGAATGAAAAAAGTTGACTTCAAGCAAGCGAATGAGCCAATTGGAGTAAAGTGCCATGCAGATTAAAATTTTTCCTGAAAGTTCTCCACTGCCTTAACCGGGTATTGAACTCACACTCTTTGGGTCCTGTCACTGGATCTAACCAACGCCATTATCCACTGTACCATGTGCCCTTGAGGAACTTTCAGAGGGGAAAAATTAACAGGAGATAACTGATAACTGATATCCATTAAACATGGCACGTGGAACTAGAACAGTCTACCTCAGTGAACAAAATAAAGGGTTCAGTTCGACATTCCAATCACCTGAAGAAGGCCGAAACGTTGTAATAAATATGGCAACAAAGATGAGGACAATAGTCTGAATAATGTCAATAATGTAGATAATACCTCATCTCAGAAATATAGACAGATATAAAGTAATTGAGCTTTGGAGTTAAATTGAGTTCTTTGAAATTGCCCTCATTAGAGGCTGATAATGTATCAGCGTGTAATTTGACACTGTATTCTCCATAAAAGTAAGCTAAAATCATTGTGCTTAATTCTATCTTGAAGTTCTAAAAGGGTTAAATTTCTCTTTTTAGTTGATAAACATTTAATATTAAATTACAAATGACAACCACCTTTAAATATTTGACATCATGAGATTTTCTCTTTATGTAAGTAAGGAAGTAGTGACATGACAATTTCTAAAACTTCATGCAATTAAGAGAAATTTAAAACTATAAATATACATTCTGACAATTATTTACATTATTCGGACTATTGTCCTCATCTTTGTCTCCATATTTATTACAACGTTTCGGCCATTGTACGCTTCGGCCTTCTTCAGGTGGTTGGTGTTTTCTCTCTCTCTCTCTCTCTCTCTCTCTCTCTCTCTCTCTCTCTCTCTCTCTATCTCTCTCTCTGAATTCAACTTTTTCTGCCTATTTATATCAAAAAGTGATTTGACATTGGCCTGTTACTTTTTTCGCCGTTTTGTAAGCTGCTCCCTTTTCCATTGGTCCATGTAAATATTCATGTATACTCGTTAAAATTCTGCCTTGTTCTTCAGCCCAGAGCCAATCCCTTTTTCTATTGGTTATAATAAATTTTCACACATGTTCGTGAATTTAAAAACAGCGAAGTTATTTTTATTTCATATTCACCACAAAACACTGTGTACATGTTTTAATTGGCACAACAAACAAAAAAAACAGTAAAAATGTACAAAATCTAATTTTGTGTGGAAAGTGTATAATTTGATGAATGAAATTTTATTAACAGGAATCTTTTCATGCTTAATTCACTTAATTCTACAAAAAATACCATAGGAAATATGTTGGGGTGCTACAAAAAGAAATATAAAAAATTTAAAACTAAAAAAACAATAGTAATATTGGTTTGTACTATTTAAATAATTTGGTGTAGCCCATGAATCCACATGATAGTGGTGGTTGGAAAATTATGTCACTCATAATAAGGAGTCCAAGAGCATTATAGATATGGGTCTTGTTAGAAGTAGCAAACAAAACATTTAATGATACCCTTCTTATTATTATTATAGAATTGACAATTTGAATAATGTCTTTAAGGGAAGGACCAAATGTTCATTTAACCTTTCTCTTCTGGGGTTGTACATCAGGTCAGACTCACGGCCGATGAATCACCAACCCTTGCGTCTCGAACTGCTACCTCGAATCAAGTTCCTCTCCGCTGTGGTGTCTCTAGTCTCATAAGTGGTTTTCTTCTTTTTATTGGGGCTGACACATCCGTGTTTCCCATTTGATTTTTGGTTGGACTTTTTTTTTCTTTTATGACATTCACTGACCCACATAAACTAAGTCCAGGTTCATGTCCATTACCGAGGATAGGAACAATAGAAGGAAGGAAAGGAAAGGAAATATAAAGAAGAAAGAGAGAGAGTTTTTTTTGTTGTTTTTTTTTTGTCACTCACTTAGTAAAGAGGAAAGTATATATTTTCGTATGGTATTATTACTACCTTATCCTACTACTGTTACATCAAGTTAAAATTTTGTTTATAAATAATTCTTAGGTATTTCCTAGCAACTAATCTTTTCTCCGTGTACATCATGCAATCAAGATCAATTGATTAGTGTGTATATTATAATACGCAAGTGAGAGAATAAAGTAAAACATATCAAGTTAATTGATATTTTATTGATGGATATTAAAGTCTTATTTAGACATATTAATATATACAAATTAAAGACCTATCTTCTGAATATTGTTTCCTGTATATCAGTATGAAAAAAATCATTTCATTATAGTGAGCATCACAGATGCAGATGTGGAGCGTCCATCGATGAGTTTGGTTTGCATCCTCACTCCTGTCGTCGTAGTACCGGCCGTTTCCATGGCATGCAGCAATTAACGACATCATCAAAAGAGGTTTGGATGCAGCTGGGTTCCCTTCCCAAATCGAACCCGTAGGCCTCGATGTATATAGTCTTGTGTTTCTTGTTATCAGGTGAAAATAATAACTGCATCGTGGTCACCAATCTGTTGTGGACTGGTGTAGTAGGTGTATGTGTTGTTGAGGGTGCAAAGAAGTCCCTCAGACAAATAATAAAAGGAAAATGCACTACAAATAAAGCAAAATAAACTTTTGTTTATTTTCGTTAAAAAAAATATAAGAATTATTTTTTTTGTACAAAAATGAAATTGTCCGTAAAGCAGTAGAAGAAAAGGAGAAAGAAAGGCACTGGGAATGTGAGAGGGAAAAGGTAGGACGATGTGTAGTGAGCGAGATGAAAGAAAGAGAGGGTGAAGGAATGTTCACTGATACGCGATACTGCCTGTTGTGTGAACTGCTGAATTCTGTGTGTGTGTGTGTTCGAAGCTGTCCGTGTCGCTTTGATGTCGGCTTGTCGCTGTTCTCCCTCTGGTCTGATGAGAGTTTCTACCTTATATCTGAATGATGAGGCCCCGGGGAGATTAAGAAATCGGTTTCTTATGTCGAGCCCTGATTGGTCAATAAATCATATTTTTTTTACCACGTGGTGTGCTTTTCACTACGTCCGAACTTTTGGGTGCAGCATGCTTGTTTTTGACCCCACGGGGTATGGTGAGGAGTGAGTTCCCGCGCAGTTGTATTTTTTTGATACCCGTGGTGTGAATTAATTTTTATTGTGGAAAATAAAATAAGGAACAGCACAGTGTTGAGAGAGAAACACATGTGTCTCCTGAAATGGATACAACAAACATTGTACATTCGCTGAAACTGATTCGGTGAGACAAGTTTACTAATCATCACATTACATCAAATAGCTCAATTTCGCATTGTTGTGGGCATAATTCTCATTGAATTTGGCCATGTGCTTCATTAAGATGATTTTAGTAAATGTTTGTCACAAAACTTACACAATGGACGTTTTTCATATTTTAACCTTTGTTATGAAATGAAATAAGACATATCTCAGCTGATTTGCAGGCAAATAAATTAACATACTCAAGCGCGAGAGTCGGATGTGAACGGGACAAGGCCCCGTCACAAAATGACCATTATCGTCGTTTGCGCATAGGCCCGACGCACGAGTTCCGGTCGAAAAATAAAATAATATTTCAAAGTGCTTCTATTTTTCGACCAATAAAAATGCTTCCCTCCTAATTATACTCGCGTCGTTTTTCGAGCCCGTTAAGCCATAAAAAACACCATAAAAAGGGTCACATGGGGAAGTACAAGGCAGTCAACGGGGGGCAGGGAAAGAGATCTGTCATGGTCAGTCAGCAGCAGTCAGCAAGAGGAACGCCACGCCAACCAGTGGGAACTACTATGAGAGAATAACCCGGATCGGCAGCCGGCTTATGAACTATACCACAAGGTGGCTGTCCCAAAACCACACGTTCTTATTGAAATAAATCACGTAAATCTATTTCTGCTGTAGTCGTATTTCTGTCTTGCAACCATACGCTTGTCTATAACACCTTCTATTGGATTACTGTAAAGGGTGCTTACCATGGTGCAAGAGTTAGTAATATTGGAGGAATTCAATTCTTACAGGTATATCACTGTTATAACTTTGTAATTGTTAATGAGCTATTAGACCAACCATTACTGCATTGTGAGCTCAGTCCTAACTAGGTACTCTACATTTATAGCCTAAGCTGTTTAATAAATGTGTATTTACACTTCAAATTACCATTAAAAGGTACATATCTTTTGGAAGCTACTGCAAAGGTTAAAGGTAAGTCTAAATTTAAAATCTGAACGTTTTGAAATCAGGTGAAGTTATGTAAATTCTATTTAGGTTAAAAATATAAACAACTTTCAACTATTAGCATGGCATTTTACCAACATATTCCTTAAATTCTATCATCTGTTTCAGGTGTAATTATTTTCTTTTTAAATAAAGATTGTCAGTTATGTATGCAGTCTAAGTTCTCCATGATGAATCACTCTTCTTTGGAATATGGTTGGTCTTGAAAAACACTTAAAGAACAGATATTGTTCAAAATACTCTGCATCACTTTTGAAATATAAAGAAGTGTTTAACTACTTCTTTCACATTTAAATATCAGCCATGTCCTTCTTTTTATGCTTGCGAGTCAATGATTATTAAGAATTTCAAAATTACTCCATAATGAAATGTTTTCAGAAAAACAAAGTAATCCTAAACTGATTAAGTTGTTCGGATTTAGCCTTTTATTATCATTACTTCTGGAATCATATTTGCTTTCATTTAGTCTTTCCTTTTGATTCCCTGAAAATTGATGGCATCATCTAAATGACTGCTTGAAGATATTTAAAAAAGATATTTTGTTGTCATATTCTTGGGAACTCAGTTTACAGAAATATTGGTAATGGATAGATAATACTTTATTTGTTAGAAAATTTAAAAATTCTTTCATTGGAAAGATCACTGACTTCATATAATGAATGTTTAGGAGATCATTCAAAACAATACAATCATGCTTTTATTGTCAAGATTTACAGTTTAGCTTAGTCTGGAACAAAACTGTAAATAGGGAGTCCTTAGTATGGACTAAAATCACTTCAGAATAGTAATAGTCTGTTACTATAACACTAGCCAATTAAATTGAAAACCTACTTCATTCATCTTCAAGTTTTCTTGAACTCTGATTCAACTATAATTTCTTAATTTTAGCATACCTCAGACTATTATTTTGTCTAACAGCATTATTTGATTGATTTTGCTTTAGTTGATAATGTCTCTTCTTGTCAGTTTAGCTGATAATGTCTCTTGTCAGTTTAGTTGATAATGTCTCTTCTTGTCAGTTTAGCTGATAATGTCTCTTCATTCTTTCTCTCGGTCTGTCTATCGTTCTATTTTTTTAACCCTTTCTTCCCATTTATCAGTACCAAATAGTGTCACAAAGGAAAAACATTTAAAGAACAGATATTGTTGCAAGTAGTCTGCATCTCTTTTGTAATATGAGGGAGTTTTTAGCTACGTATTTCTCATTTAAATATCAGTCATGTACTTCTTTTTATGTTTGCAAGTCAATGATTATTAAGAATTTCAAAATTACTCTATAATGAAATGTTTTCAGAAAAACAAAGTAATCCTAAACTGATTAAGTTGTTCGGATTTAGCCTTTTATTATTACTTCCAGAATCTTATTAGCTTTCATTTAGTCTTTTCTTTTAATTCCCTTGTTTCATTTTGTCCCTTCCTTTATGCTCATCTTTTGTATAAAGAAAACATAACTGCAAGTGTCATACACTCAGTATGGACCAAACTCACTTCAGAGTAGTAATGGACTGTTAGACTAGAAAACTAGACATTAAATTGAAAACCTATTTAATTCCTCTTCAAGTTTTCTTGCATTCAAATTCAACTATGCTTTTCTTAACTGTTGCATACCTCAGACTATTATTTCATATTAACAGTGCATTTTCATAGATTTTGCTTTCATCTCTAGTACTTTATAATATCATTTTAGTTAATAATGTCTCTTCTTCTTATGTGCAAGTTAATTTGAACTCTACAAAAAGACAGCACTTCTATAATTGTTTATAATTGTTCATAATTGTTTATAATGGTATAAGCATATATAATATTATATAAACAATGCTATAATTTTTTTACCATCCATACAGCTGTGCTTGGTGTGAGGAGGGTTAGGCTTGGGTGCAGGAAAGGATTGTGTAGATATTATATGGGGGAAGTCTCTGAAACAATGCCGAAATTAATATATTGCAGCTATCCACATTACAAACAGAGAAATAATAGTGTAGCCAGTTTCCATTTGGTGACAATGACATAAATGTTGAAAACTTAAATTCCACTTGATGATTGAAAATGTAAGTATTTAGGCTTTTCTAGTGGTGTAATCGATCTATATTTTACAAATTAATAAATAAGCACTTGATATTTTTCAAATTATAATAGATTTCCCAAATTCCAATAAATTTAATTATCGATTTAATTCAATATCAAATTACAGCAATTTAGAAGAATAAGATTATGGTCTAAGGGAAATAAATATGCCAATATAAAAAATAACCTTCAAAATACGTATAATAAAATATAAAATAAATATATATTGAAAATAATGTATACATATATTCTGTCAATAATATGGTAAGAAATAGCAATTAACAATATCCAATGAATTTGATTTCCTGTGGTGTTTAACAAGATAGGTCAGTTCTCCTTATTTTGTAAGACTGATGCCAAATGTTAACAGTTATTCTAGAATTTATTAAATTCAGATCAATAAGTTATGAAAATAAAAACAAAATTAATAAAATAAGGGAAGTAACTGTTGGATAATATAAACATTAAAAAAAGAAGAAAGTCTAACAGAAGTTACTTCCCATCGAGGACAAGATGATCTTGGGTTTAAATTTCCAGTTTAATGGAGGTAACAGCATTTTTAGGCTACAAAATAAATAACATAAAATTCGAGATAATTCTTTATATCAATCCCTAAAAATTGCTGTCTTGAAATTTTTTTCACATTATCAATTTTCCTCATTTTTTATCGTATTTTCCTTTTTTGGTTATTAGTTCCCAACTTTGGCCCATGATGCAGATAACTTGGTAAGAAAATGTGGAAAGTGGTTTATAAGAAATACAAAATAATTTGAATGATTCATATGAAAACACTCTGAAATAGTTATTTTTTTAAAATATAAAGGCACTCTCGTTTAGACATAGGTGCAAATGTTGGAGGATTTAGGAATGTTGTAGTTCCTTTGCACCACAACATTTATAGTAAATTGCCTTAAGCAAAGACAATAAGCAACATGGAAAAGTTCACAAGGCTTGAACAATTTAATACAGATTCAAATTCATTTGAGGCTGCAAAAACATAAAAGCGTTGGTTGGGAAATTTCAATAATTTCGTAGAATCTCTGGTTGCAGAATCTTAATCTGCTTGTCACTTACGTAGAATATTTATGCAAAATATGATGAGACCCTGAAGATAATTTAAATTAAATCGAAGAATTGCATTTTTTATTGGCATTTTTCCCCAATGTATAAACAACAATTAAGAGACATTTCTAGTTGAACTAAAATCTCTAGCATCATTTGCAATTTTATAAATGCATGATTGAGTAATATAAATCTGAATCCATTCCTGGTGTTTTCATCACTGGCATCATGGCAATCAGGAGGCAGTAAGGACAGCTTGGAAATAAACCTCTAGACTTGATTACTGCCTTTGATTCTGCTGGATCAATAAATTTTGCCAACAATGTTCGAGTACAGGGGTCTCCAAAGTGGTCGATATCAACTCCTGGGGGTTGATGGGACTATTCATTGGATCGATAAATGCCTGGTGGTCAGAAGTGGGTCAATAAATGACGGTGTGTGAATTGAATTTAAGGGGTTGAATGCTGAAATTCGTATAAGATTTAAACGTACATAAAATACAACTTTCTGTTACATATGTTGCTGACCATCTAACATACTTCATGCACATACTAACCTACGATCACACAGAAGTAAGAATGGCAATTCCTTTTCTTATGGCATCATTAAACACTGCAGAGAGAGAACTCAACTGAGGGTAGAATGCTGGAGGGTGAACATACAAACACAGAAAAATATTGCAACCACTACACACACACAGGGAGAAAGAGAGACATATGAGTCACATACAATTCTCAGCTCGGTCAACTTGCTGTTGAGATAGATCAGGTCAGCACCCAATCCATAGCACATGCTTGCTGGCCAGAGTCACCATCAGATGGCCATTGGTGCCAACTAGTAGAGAGTCAGCCAGTGTTTTCTCAACACCTGTGGTTATCAGTGGACTGATAGCTGTGCATTTACTGTATAAATTTGCCCATTTCTACAATGATGGCCACTAATGCTAAGAAGAAGTGTGGACAATATTCACAAGAGTACTTAAAATTTGAATATGCCCCTTCATTTTCTAATGAAACAATGCCTATGTGTTTGTTATGCAAAAAAGAACTTTCAGTAATGATGCCATGAAACCTGCGAAGATGAAAACCCAGTGTATTCTAAAATCTCTACAAAAGATGAATTATATTTTCATAATCGTTGATCTTTTTTAATGCCGTTTTTGGTTGAAAAAAAAAATGAAGTATTTTGTTTGAATTGAAAATATTATAGAAACTATCTCACTTGTTGACTATGTGGGAGTTTCTTTACTTTGCTTGATTCAGTAGTAGCAACAATGGAAGTAATCAGCAAGGTATAACCGGAAGTCCCAGAAATCATAGCACTAACCTATCCAGTCTCTTTTCCACTGTGCCTTTACAGTGGCCTCTACCTTCAAGGCCAGCTCTTTTTCACATTTCTCTTTCAGAGTCCATAACCTTCAAGGCCCATCTCAAAGGGCTATTCAAACATTGCTGCAGAAGACACAAGGCCTGTCTTGGCTTGACTTCAGATTTTCTCATTCAAACTTGATCTGTCTATATCAATATTTACATTATCCTTCCGTATAGCCTATCTTGACCATCTAACCATAATATTAAATTCTAACATGAACTCAATTATCTTAAATTTTTAAATCAAGCTTTACATTTCATGAACATATCCATTTTATCTTGATTAATTCTGATCCGAATTTTAACAGTTATGCAATCACTCAATGTATTAGTTCTAACACACAACCCTAACCCGTGTCTTTTAGCTTTGAATAGACAACAATAAACTCAACTCAAATCTAAACCTAAATTGCATCCTGTTTCTGACCATAGCCATAAACCTGTAACTCAATAACTGACAAAAACAAGAACTAAGCAAGTCACTGCTCCAAATACAAGTCTGGTGTTTCTAAAACCTTATCATGTAATGTGCAAATTGTATAGACTAATTCATTATTATAGTGAATTTGATGTTCATTCAATATCTGTCTATATTTCTGAGATGAGGTATTATTTACACTATTTGTGTACATAATACCTCATCTCATACATTGTTCGGACTATCATCCTCATCTTTGTTGCCATATTTATCACAATGTTTCTTCAGGTGGTTGGAATGTCGAACTGAACCCTTTATTTCACTCGCTGGAGTAGACTGTTCTAATTCCACGTGCCATGCCTAATGGATGTCAGTTATCAGTTATCTCCTGTTAATTCCCCAAGTTCTCCACCATCTTAACCAGGTATTGAACTCACACTCTTTGGGTCCTGTCACTGGATCTAACTAACACCTTTATCCACTGTACCATGTGTCCTTGAGGACATCTGTGTATATATTTCTGAGACTTATAAACTTAATGTCTTCAGCACCATTTTTACCAGTGCTCATATTGCAATTTTTGCTGTTATCATTGCATGTTTTTACCAGAGCTCATATTGCAATTTTCATTGTTATTATTGCTTTTCTCTGGCACTCCTTATTACTGGTTCCCATATTGTATTCATTGCTTGGTCGGCTAAGGAGATTTTTGTGGAGATAACTGATAACTGACATCCATTGAACATGGCACATGGAACTAGAACAGTCTACCCCAGTGAAATAAAGGGTTCAGTTCAACCAACCTGAAGAAAACCTGAGCGTACGATGGCCGAAACGTTGTGATAAATATGACAACAAAGATGAGGATGATAGTCCGAACAACGTAAATAGTGTCAATGTTCATTGTTTTCATTTATAGTCGATCAAATTTTATCTATATACTGACATTTCATAGTTTTGGAGAAAATTTAGTCATTCTAAACACCAATCCATACCACATTAGTATAAAGAAAAATTAGTTTCTATTTTCTCAAAAGTTTAGGGAATTTATGTACATATGTTACATGAAGCATTTCACAAAAAGTTAAAATGTCTATTTATAAGTAATTTAATTATTTATTTTAGTATATTCAAATAAATTACGTATAAAAAGAAATTAAAAGAAATAAATAGTAAATAAATAGGAAGAAACAATATATTAATGAATGAATTCCTGATTATCTCCCTTACACTTGTTTTGCTGAGAATTTTAAGATGAATCATATTCTTGAAATATTGCTTAATTTATTGCTTGAAAAATATGTGATATTGCACTTTACATGTATGTAGGCGTGGATTCCGTTTGTATATTTCCTCTTTGTTAGATGTTGTGGTTGTGAATGTATCTACTAAATTACTATACTTGAATATACAATGAAATACGTGGACATCATAGGGGCAGGGCAAGCAACCCAGGGAGATTTATAAAAATCCTCACCTAATTGAAGCTGTTACCCTAGTCATAAAATCTGCTACTAGAAACACATGGAAATATCTTTTATTTTCATCCTATTATGATGTATTTGATAAATTTTTAATGATACTATACAGTGCAAAAGTTTTAAAATTGTAAATTTCTCATAACTGCCATCTTATAAAAGAATATTTTTTTCCATTACAGATGAAGCATTGACCGAATATGGAGGCATTCTTCTCTTCTTCTATGTACCACGTCTCTTCAGGATGTTGGTGATCATGGCTCTCCACAATTTCCTGGCCTTTGTAGTTCTGTATAAATTTTGTCTTTTTGTTATCACTCCTGAACTCTGTTCTGTAAGCCATTTACCAAAGCTCAGTAGGTAGGCTATGCACCGTTTTTCTTTGTTCGCTTTGCCTTCAATCTGTCCAGTGAATATCAAATTGTCCAAACCCTCTCTCCTCATTATGTTCCCTAGAAATTTCAATTGTATCTTTCTTATTCTATTTGCCCTTTCTGGTTTTTATTTTATTTAAAACTTTGTCATTGCTCCCTTGTTCGGTTCATGGTATTCTCAGCATCCTTCTGTAGAACCACATTTTTCTTGCTTTGTCTCTTCTTCATCTTTGAGGAGATCTCCAGCATTCACTGTCATATGCGAGGACTGATATTATATGACAGTACAGTACTCTTTTCTTGGTTTCTAATGAAATATTCCAGTTTCTTAATAATACTTTATTTAGCTTTTGGAAGGTAACCTTCAATATCCCAATGTGCCTTCAGATTTCAGTGTCACACTTTGTGTCTGCTGTTAAAACACTTCCAATATATTAAAAGTTTTCGACTTGTTTAGTTTTGATATCAGTGATTTGCTGCCAGTAGAGGTTTTGGATTATTTTAATACCCTTCTGAAATATGCCAAGGTTACCTAGCATTTCAAGCAGTCTAACACACCTAATTGTCATATTTTGTAGGAGAGGTTCTGAATAAGAGGGAACAAGAGAGGAATGATTTGATGTAACCTCCATTTTGCCAAAAATGCTTGTGTAAAAGTTTTCAGCAACACGACCTATTGTCTTCTATTTGCATACTAGTGATGAAACCATTAATATGCAAATATGTCTTTAAAATTTAATATCACTAACATTTTCATTACAACAGAACATCAAAATAGACAAAATTGCTCATAATGTATCTGTCCTTATCTAACATTTTTGAATACATAGGATCCTCAGTGACTTGTCTGAGACCAGTTTTTCACCAATCCCATACTTCAGGAGATTCATTACTAACAACTTTCATTTCAAAAAACAGTGAAAGTATAAATTCTATAGAGCAGCATGATAGGACAACATTTTTTTAGAATAAGTCGATTAGGTAGCATTCCAGGTGCACAGATTAGGTTTAGGAATTTTGGTTGCATGTGAACCTCTATCATGTAAGTTAATGTTTCATTGCATCTGTAAACTTTCACATAATCTCATTTACATAGAAAAGGGTCCACAAAGGCAAAGATATTTGGTATAAACGTAACTGAATTATTTTGCTTGTATGTTTTGTGATTCAGGTTGTTTGGAAAATAATGTCTGATTTTAAAATCAAATTTCATTCATGAATTAATTTACTTATACAGTGTTTAAATTAGTCAAAATAGAAACCGATCATCTACACATTTTTGCCCTCGTGTTACGAGATTATTTATACCTTTACAATAAAACTGTAAAGTTTGGGATGTCAGTAAATCTTTGAATGCAGTTTCTGCATATTCTTTGTAATGGAATGTCTATTGGAATAAAATATTGTCAAGATGCTTTAAAAGGTGGTAGTCAGTGCGTGATAGGTCAGAGGAATATGGTATATGTGGAAAAGTCTCGTACCTCAATTTGGTGAGTTTCTGCAGTATCATACGAGCAACATTTTACTTGCCTAAATGTGCTTCATAAAAAAGCATTTTATTTCACGTTCCACGAGTAAAATATTATTTTTCAGTTTTCCCTAAATATTAATCAAACAGTTTATGATATCTGTAAAATATGTTCGCCATGTGTCAGTAAATTATGAATTTAATATTATTTCTAAGGTTTATCTTAATAACTTGTAGGATATGTAAACCTTGTCAATTACCGATGCTATTCATTGGATAATTGATTATATTATAAAAATTTATAGGTTTCTTTTAATTTAATATGAATGGATCTATTTATTTATCCGCAGACAAATTATACCTTTTATTTCTGAAAACATTACTGGTAAACCATTACTGACATATAATTGAAAAACACTTCTTATTCCAGTGCTCGAACACGCACCGAAACGGTAATAGTCAAGCAACTTACCACTTCACCACGCACTCATTCGTCCTGAATTGATTCTTACCACTTATATCGTGTCGTTCAACAACTGACTGATTGACTTCAGTTTTCATTTTAGTCCTTGCAATGATCAGTAGCTTTCTAGCGCATAAAATGACAGTTTATTTTGACGGCCGTTGTTTGCTCATTGGTAATGTGTCAGTCTGTCACTCTTTCTATACGGTTTCAAATCTGCGGCCGGTTTATTCTTTAGTAAGTCGTTGCAAGAGCGGTAGGTTCTCGATTTTATAGTAATAGGTTCGAATCCGCTGTTAAGTTCTTTAAATAAATTATTGGAATTGACTGGTTTTATGATGGAATAAAAGTGTATTGATTATTCAATGGAATTTTTGGGAGCATTACATAATGCTTGCTTCGTGAGAACTTGTACACTTACTCGGCCAGAATTGAATGTCGCCACTTGTGTCGTTCAACACCTGATTTCTTTTTACTTAATTCCAGAATTATTAAAATTGTTACGGCAAAAACTGCTAAGAACGTTAGCGGTGGCTTCATGGCGCAGAAGTTTGTTTATCCAGAACATTTTTACCAAAGGTTAATAATACGAAATTTAACTGTGAAGGTATTGACTTACATACTACAATCAGACATATTGTAATATTGTGTATAATATACTATCACAAATCGAGAGCGTATGCAAATATAAAATATAAAAGTGGACACTGAGACTAACACTCAGCAACGAAAGTCTGTTTTGTACTTGAAAGCAATCTTCAGACTATGTGTGTTTTGTTTCGACTTGACTATTTAAGTCAAAACAAAACATCTATAACGTTATTTATATATGGAGCCTGTTTGACTTGTCCAATCATTGCACAACCGTGTATATATATATATATATATATATATATATATATATATATATATATATATATATATATATATAGCATTCTCGAAGAATATGGTGACTGGAGAAAGCCTTGCATCTCTGAGTTATGTGTGAAGTCTGGATAAATGTCGTCTGAGAGAAAGAAAAAGATCGTAATCAGGATCCATGATTGATTACATGTTCAAGTAGCATCCATTCCCTTAATTGAAAATTTAGAAATCAGTGAAGGAATGGATGGCAAGTATAACTTTTGGATGCAATAGGTGTACTTCGCCAGCCTGTTAACACAGTCAAATATTGTGAACGATTGGCTCAGTGACTGAGGGAAGCTGTTATTCGAAAGAGACCCGGACGTTTGTCAGAGTGTTATCCTACCGCTGAAGAAATTGTCAACTCGATAAATGATCGAACCCAGCATTTTGGATGTTTTACCGAATCCAACATATACACCTAACTTGTCTTTTTCTGATTAATAATGCATTTCTGCGTATAAATCCAACAATCCATATTTTATTAAAAGTTTTGACAACATTAAATCCGGCGTATAAAGGCGCATATTTTCATAGACACACAGCAATAAAATTAAAAGTTGCAAAAAAAGCGTGAATGATGTTTATATTTATGTCAATTTTGTATACTTTGGAAAACTCAGGAAAGCAGCGATTCTCTTTTTTCTTTTAAGCAAATCACCCCAAGCAATGCGGGAGTGCCACTCCTTTTCTTGGAATAAATGGTAGTGACCCTAATTATCAATGATTCTACACCTGAATTGCAACTTCACACCTTTATGTCACTAGCTTCAATCTTTCTTGTTGATTATAGGCAGTTTTCTTTGAATTTTTCACTTGTTTTTTTTACTGAGGCATATGAAGCCCATATAGAAGCAGAGAAAATCTTTTCTTATCAGCAATAATATTCTTGAAGAAATTAGAGTACCTTGTATTGTACAGGGTGTGGCAAAAAATACCTACCACATAATGGTAAGATATTAACTAAATGAAGACACCATTGCCACTAGTGTGTGTGTGTGTGTGTGTGTGTGTGTGTGTGTGTGTGTGTATGTGTGTGTGTGTGTGTGTGTGTGTGTGTGTGTGTGTGTGTAACAAATGCACGGCCGCAATTTTCGACGGATTTGCACCAAAATTTACATGCACATGCTCCAAGTTAGCGGAAAGGCCAAGACCGACTTTGCATTTCCCAATTCCCATCGATAGTGGAAATAATCCATTTTTTCATGCTTCTACGGCAGTTTTCGTGTAGTTTGCGGCCATTTTCTACTGGCCAGAGTGAGAGCCTATAGCTGGCTGCCACGAATAGGCAGGAATATTCTATTGGCCAGCATGAGAGCCCACAGCTGACTGACACGAATGTTAACTAGCATGCTAGCATGCAAAAAAAATCGATAGCTGCATTCGTCACAAGTGGAAAAAATTTAAATCTGCATGGCACTTTACTCCAATTGGCTCATTCGCTTGCTTAAACTCAACGTTGATTCTGATTTCGCAAAACTGGGTTGGGTGTGAAAAAGTATTTGTTGTTAACATTCTTTTTTCATTCGGTTTTTCCAGTTACGAGTCCTTTTTTAAAGCTGGTCGTTTTGTGTTCATTTTGTTTAGTTCTTTTTTCGTAACAGATTTAATGTTTAGTATAGAGCTTAGAAAAAATTCACTGTGTGAGGTAGGCAGGTAGGCAAGAAGTAAGGCATGTACCAACATCAGAACGGCAAAGGGCACTCCTTTAAAGGCAAGAAATAGCAAAAATATTTTAAGTCAAGTGATAGCAATTGCTGTATTAGTCTTACGATTTTTGAATCAAGCACGGGCAACGCCGGGCCATGCTGCTAGTGTCTTACTATTATGTGAGTGGCACTTCTGCCACACCATGTACATGACAAATTACTTTCTCTCAGAAGAGTTATTTGACATTTGGGAGTTTCTTTTACAAAATCTACTAGAAATGTCAAGTTCTTGAAAGACCTCATGATAGGAAAAGTTCCTCAAGAACTACTTTTAAAATTTTTGAAAAAATTAATTGTCTAGTTGTCAGTTAATAAAATAAAAAAAAATTTACCAGATTCAATTTTTGGAACTGTTGATACACTTTTTTTTATTATTCTGATGGAAAATTCTGTAAATAGGGAACCAATGAAAATATTTACATTTCTTTCTTTCAAATTCTTCTTGGTCCTGAAGTTATAACTTTCATCATAAAAACCTTCTCTTGATTATTCATTACTTTAGTAAAATAAATAAATAGACTAAATTTTGTGCTAATTACATTTAAAAATAAAAACAAGTGTCCCTACATTTACTAATGTGCATACAAGTTGGATGTAGTTGAATTTCTTGCTATTTTAATTCCAGGTTAAATATTCAAAGTTTAGATCATTTTATATGTAAAAATAACTATCACAAATTAATTTTGTGATAGTTATTTTAATCAGAAAATAAGTTGTAATAAATTTTCAAAGTTATTAAATTAATTTTGTCAAAAATGTGAGAAAAAAAATAACTAATCAGTTTGGATTTCTTTTAATAAATAAAGAAACAGAGCAAAGTAAAATGACATAAAGATTTTAAAAATTCCCTACATTTTCAATGATTCAATTTCCACAAGATTTATTAATATTACATTTTAAGTACATTGTGCAAAATTATGAATAAAAATAGATTAACAAATGTGAACTGTTCTTCCTATTTAGAATGAAACAATCTACTTGTGTAAATATAATTTTTTTTTTCTACTGATTACTTGTTTTTTCTCCAAAATTCCAATTATCTTCTTTCCTGAAAAACAAAATTCTAAATTAATCAACATTATTCTAAATGCAAAATTATAGTCTCCGTCAGAAATTGTCCAAAGTTCATTTTGGAAGAAATATGGTCCAAGCTTTTGACTTTAAGTCGCCATTTGTCTCTACCTACTCTGACGATAAGCAGGCAAAGTATGACATGTGTATGCGTCACAAAACTGACTAGTTCTATGAAACCTACATTTTATGTAAATGGATTTTTATATCAGTTAAGATTTCTGGCACACACAATTGGATTGGATTCAGGACGTCTTGCAGTCAAAAGTCTAATTTTACTGTGACTCAGAGTTTTGTTTTCTCAACCTTTTATGTATACTTTATTTAAATTGACATCTACTAAAATGAAAGTGTTTCAATGAGTATGAAATACACATGAAACCGATTTTTATATACTTCAATTCAGATGGTAGTCATGATGTTCATCAAAATTAAATGCCTTTAACATAATATTGAAACAATTATCAAATAAGGTTATTTGTAATGGAAAATTAAGTGGAGTTTGGTAGGCATTACAATTATTTCCCTTTCATGAGAATTTTCTTCGGTAACTGATTGGCTGACCCCTTGCAGACAGATGGATATTTGGCAGCACCTGCTCCTTCCATAAACTGATTAGAGCAGAGGAACTATTCTTGAATAATGAGAAAATGCTAAAAAAATGTTACATTTTGTATTCAGCTATTGCATACACTATTTCAACAGGAATTAAAATTATCCTTAAAGAATATGAACAAGCATTTTCAGAAGTAAAATAACTGAATTTTGTAATTCAGAAATTACAGTAATTGAATTTTTATAACTGCTTATTGAATTTAGAAAGATATGCACTCTATTCTGGTTGGAAATTTTCACTTTTTTCAATCTTAAACACATATGGAGCCTCAAAATTCATTTTTAATTTTCTTTCATGTTTGTGAAGGTTTGACATAAAATGAAACTCCTGTGAGGTTATCAGGTGTTGTATGATATGCATACATTGCACTTCAGAGTATTTGAAGAAGAAAAATGTAACAAAAATACAAATTACACTTTAGATAAGAATTAAGAAAAAGAAATCTACTCAGAACTGGAAATGGATAAATTCATAACTTGGATAATGATAGTCATTTATTCTTGAATGGTATTAGTTAAAATAGTAAGAAGTAAAAACATTTTTTGGTGTGTTTCCTGTAAAATTTTATTCAAATTACCATAAAAAATATTAAGGCCAAGAGAGCTGTATAAAAAGGAAAATATAGCCAAATGAAGATTAATCATTTCTCGCTGATAATACTTTAGCAGACTTCAATAATTTACAGATTTGTATTTATTTGAAGTATTACTTTGATCACAAAATGGGCTCAGATTGTTAGAAGACAAACAGTTGTGCCTGCTTCTTTCCTATTCACTTTTGTTCAATTGCCATTTTTTCTCACTACTGACCTCTTCTTTATTCCACAAACACTTATTCTAGGGACTTCCACAAAAAGTGCAATACCTAAGATTTAAAATGAATTTTTAAAAATGGAAAATCTTGAAGCTTTTATTTTAGTTTCAGTTTCAAGCTAATAAATTAAATTGAATATTTCCAATAATCAAAATACTTTGTTGTATTTCAGAAACTAATTTATATTGACAGGAAGGAGTTTTCATGCTAAAATAGCTGATTAGCCCCCTTGTTAATCACTTTTCATTGCAATGTAATTCTCTTTATTAAGAGAATCTTCAAAAAATAAAATATACTTTCCTTAAACTTTCTGTAATATTAGCTGATTTAAAGTATAATTAATTTGATCTGAAACAAATATTTACTTTAAGCTTAAAATATCACAGAAATGCATTTTTAACCTGATAGTAGCTGTGTTGACAGATTTAAAGTTGTTCCCCAAAGACTTTATCTTTAAAACATAATTGAAGAAAATAACATGAGCGGCTTTTTCAGTTAATTTTTATGTATCAGTAATATTAAAATTTTAGGAAAATATTTTCCGTAACCTAATGTTTTATCAAATTTTATCAGTGTTGATTTTAAATTTACTATAATTATCACACTTATTTTCTGATATGGTCACTTGTACTTACAAAAATCAGCATGTTTATACACACAACAAAAAATTAAAAAATTCTTTTAAAAATATTGGTGTTTGATGATTTGTTTTAAGCTTTTCCATTTATGATTAGTAAATAAAGATTTCTTTTAATAATATCATCTAAAAGGTTGAAATTAATACAAATTTTTTAAAAATTTCTAAAATTTAAAAAAAGAAAACAATTCTTTTAAAAATTCATTATTAATCAAAAATCGTTTTTCTTAAGACAACAGTGTCCTCAATATATCTTATTTATAAAAGTAATTAAAAGAATTTCTAATTAAATAATGCCATAGTTTTATTGCATTTTTTATTTTATGATTCAGAACAGATTTTTGGCAAATTGTGTTTGACAAAAACAAACTGATGATTGAAATATGAAGAGGCTGAAATTTTAATTTCTCAAAATTTCATAAAATTAAGTCAATGTGAGAAACAGACGTAAAAATGTAAAGATTTACAGATGAGCCCAAATACAGAAAGATAACATGATGTGCAGAAATATCCAGAAGAAAATAGGCAGTCAACAGCCCCCAGATGAAACGTCTGTCGTCAATGCTAAAGCCAGTGTCATAGATCTAATGCTCAGCATTATTTCAGCTAAAACAAAAAATTCATAATCTTTTCTGATTCACTATCAATTTTAACAACACTAAACAAAAACTTAGCAACCTATTAATAGTCAAGTTGCTAAATAAACTTCATTTAATATCCATGTCAATAAATATTGTGATGTGTTGGATCCCAAGTCACGTCGGAATAATTGGAAATGACAAAGTTGACGCAGCTGCTAAACATGTTGAAAATACAGAAATTGATCTGAACTTTAAAATCCATTACAGACCTGAAAAGCCAAATAAATATGATTATTAAACAAAAATGGCAGCAACATTGGAGTAAAAGTGCACCAAATAAATTGATGCAAATCAAGCCAATACTTGGAGAATGGAAGCCAGAATAGAGAAAATTTCCAAAACATTATTGGTCCATTTGTGCAGGCCATACAAGAATTATACACTCATACTTACTGAAAGGCGAAGAACAACTAATGTGACAAACATACCAAATTGCATACACTATAAAACATGTCTTGACTCTTTCTCCATTTAAGAAAAGATACATCAATATGAACAACATAAAGGAGCTCTTTGAAAAAGCAAAGATGAACAAAATATCACTTCTCCAAAGAATGGGTTCATACAAGAACACCTGACATGTAAACCATTCAAAGTAATTGTTACCATAGGATTGTGAAAGAAAAGTAACAGAAACCATAAGATTGCATTAAAAAATAAATAAGTAAATAAATATTTGATACCATATGATTGAAACAAAAATTAAATTTTATGGAATATAAGGATGTCTCAGCTTTAATTGGCCCATGAGGGGTTGCTAATCTGTAAAACAAAACAACCAACCAGTTGTTTTTTCACTGGAAGACATTGGTAGAAAAACATTTATTGTAGAGGCAATGTGTGTAGAATTCTGTTGTTGCTATCATTCAGTCTTCCTGTCTAATCTCTCTGCACTTCTGCAGCACTTTCTTTGATATTTTTGACAGCATCTTTGTCAATAATTCCAAACTGTCTTTTGATCCTGTTTTCTCTATCTCTCTCTGAGCTTTTAATTTTCCCCTTTCTTTAATGGAACCTGAAATTTCAAAATGTGCATAAGTTTAAGAACAGCTCTAGTATACATGATAAACATGAAGGAAAATATCACATTATTTACCAGAAGTAAGTTTTGTTTTTAATTAATTTAAATTTTGAAAATCAGGACATAAATTAAACAAAGAAAAAAATGCATAGAATTAACAAGGACAAGTGCAAACATTATGTTATTTTAATAAAATTTCAAAGGTAAATTTGAAATAAGAAAAATAGAAAGAAAGAAACAGTATTACTTACCTAAATGGAAATTGTTTATTTCAATGAAAGAAACTAACACAATGTTTTAAAGAAATGTCAGTTTGAAAATACAAAATGTTTACTTTCTTTTTCAAATAATTGAAATCTGTTGTATAAAAATACAAAAGAACTAATTAATTTTACGTTGCAAATGAACAGTCGTTGAAATTTCAATTTTGAATGTAATAAAAATAACAGCAAATGTTTATAATGGTTAGAACTTTGAGCTCATTGAAGAGAAATTCTGGGACAAGATTCAAAAACTAATTATTTTATTGCTGTTGATTAAAATAAGATTTATAGTATTTTTTTTTTCTTTTTTGAGAATTAGTCTAATTCTTTTCACTGAAAAAATAACAGAACCTACATTCCATATGAAAAAAAAGGAATCGATTTTCATTGCTGACCACAACCTAAATACATTGTATTTAATATCAATTTTGCTTCTATAAATTGAGTATTTTATATGTTTTTCTTTGATTTATTGAGAATGAGGTGAATGTTGAAACTGGAAAAAATTATTAAATGACATTTACACATTTGTTTTCCATCAGGGTACAGACTTTTTTGTCAGCCTCAAATCTTTCACTGATCACCAGAATGAAATTCCAATCATCCAATTTTGAACCTAAACTTAATCATATATCTAATTTCCTCAAAAAACATATTTTCTGTCATTAATCATGTCAAACCCCAACTTTCAAATTGAGTACATTGCCACAGTTCCAAAATCAACTAATATCATCCTGTCTGGTCCTGCTCTTTAGTTTCTGTTCAACTTGGCCAATGTAGATTTCATTTCAGATTTTAATATTTCTAGGACTTTGATATTTTTGTATATTGCTGGTTGTCCTCATTCATCATGGAAGAGATCTCCAACGTATTCATTTCAACTCTGAAGGATTTCTCCTTTCTCTAATATCAGAATTCCATCCTGGAATTTTATGCATCTTGTTGATGATCATGTCTTTTGTCCTGTTACTTATTTTTATGCATATCTGCAATACTCATTCTTTCTATTTATGCACATATTTCATTGAGACATTCCTTTTTAGCCTGCTTGCATTTCTTCCTAATTTCTTTGTGCAGAGTTCTATATTCTGTGCTGTATGTTGGCATTATTTCTTGTTTCTTTTTCACCATGTTAAGAATTTCATCTATCATCTATTCTTTGTATAGTTTCCATTGGGATGATCTCAATTGTTGATGTTACTAAAGCTTCTCTTAATCTGTTGCACTTTGAGTTTCCGTTCTTATTTTGTCTATTGTATTAGCTTTTAACATTGTTCATATATTTCTCCTTGAAACTGGATTATTCAGGAATCTGTCATATTGCAATTTTCATGCTGCCTTTGCCATCTTCAATTTCTGTAGTTTTACTCTAAGTCTATATATCACTGGAAAGTGGTTGCTTCCACAGTCAGTAGTTGGCTATAATTTGCAGTGTAAAACTGAATTCCTGAATCTGTTATTGATAGTTATATAGTTGACTGGGTTTTCATTTCTCTTCCTGGGCTTCTCTATATCTATATATGTCTTTGGTGTTCTTCAAACCACTTGTTGGCTATTACCTGATCATTCACCATTGGACCCATTTTTTCTGAGTTCATTACAAGTTCCTCATCTGAATTTGTTAACTATTTCACCATCTCTCAATTTGTCTATTTTGGCATTCAGGTCTCCCATGATTGTAATTTGTTGCAATTTGCATTGAACATTGGCCCCATCAACTCTAGAGTATACTTTTTCAATTTCTTCTGTACTTTTTGCTATCAATGCATAGACATCTATGATGGATATGTTGAAAGGCTTTTTTATTTACTGACAAGAGTTCTTTCAGATAGTTGACAGTATCCAAGAACACATTTCTTCATGACTTAAGCTAATATAAGTCCTACTCCTTTATCATTTTTCTCTTGGATGGCATATATGATCCTGTGTTTGTCACTGACAAACTCCATTGTTTGCCCACCTCATTTTGCATACACTTAAAATATTAACATTCAAAAAGTGCTGATTTAGTTATCAACCATAACATACATAGAAAATATATAAGTCTTAACTTTTTTAAAGTAACTTCTTACCTTGACTTTTGAGTTAATAGTGAATTTTACTATTCAATATTTTGTTACAGCCAAAAAGTTTCATAACTTATAATCAGAAAATTGTTTTTTCATAACCCCTCATTCGTATTGGGGATAGAGAAGGCATATGCAATGGGGTTGGATGTTGAAGTAATTAACCTGTTGTTATATTTAGTTGATAGAAGAATGCTTTTTATTTTTGTCTACTGAAAACAGAATGAATAAAACTGTAAAACATAAACAATAATCCTTGAAATGCATGTTGATATTAATAACAAGAATTTATATTTTTCTTTTTTCTGTCGTGAATTACAGATATTGATAGGGTGTGCATTAAAAATGTTCTCAGTGTTACTATCCCTTGTTTCTTTAAAAGTTTGTGCTTACATGTTTTTGCTTGTTCCAAGAATCCATTGGTGAGGATAACATTTGAGATCGTCAGTTTTCGATTTTCACGGAGAGATGAGGATACGTACGTGTTAGGCCTTCTTGCTATTGCTACTTGCTACTCTAGTCTACTGACCATACTACCCTGACTGCCTTTGCTTGTGGTTGAAGGGTCGTTTTTATAATAAGATTTTAGAATGATGAAATATCTTTCTCATTTTTCATCACTGGTGGCAAGGTTGTTTTTAAGATGATGAAATTTTTTATCTTTATTTCAGGGATGATGAAATATTCCTATTTTCTGTCATCACTAATGGCAAAGGTTATTTTTAGAATGATGAAATATCATCATCATCGTTGTGGATCATAACACATATCTACAAATGTCATGTCCTGAAGGTATTTTTTTTAAAGACAAAATAATAATGAGGCTTTATCCTATATGTAAACTGCTCTTTTTTTAAAAAACATTTAAGATAATCCGACTTCAGTTACATTGGTAGGTCTATTTACATCAAGGTTAACAGAATTATTGATTGTCCTTGACTGTTTAATATGATGAAATCGTAGGGTTGAAATTAGCTCAGTTTTATTCATTAAACAATCTGTAAATCTACAAGGACTTTTTTAAAAGAACCATTTAATTACAGAGATGTGATTTATGACTTGATAAGCAAATTTACATTATTTACTTGCTTAGAAGAAAAGCTTTTAGTGCTTTTTAATGGTGGTGCCTGGACATGTGATTGAAATGTTTTTATGTGAAAATGAGATTCATTTTCATCATTTGATGCTCTTTTACTTCCAGAAAGGGAAAAAACTGTACAAACAGCAAAAAAAGATATGGGCTATAGTTTAGGGTAATGCAAGTGGCTTGCTATGTTCAGGAGTAGAAATTTTGATCTGGAAAATCAAGAATATTCTGGCAGGCCTGCAATCATTGATGATGATCAAATCAAAATGCTGATTAAAAATAATCCAGGTCACATGACATACTCTGCATATATGAACCGTGTAAGCCATTTGAAAACATTTGGATATGTGAATCGCAAAAATGTTTGGGTGCCTCACAATTCAATAGAGCATATTTCCATCTGTGATTCTCTACTCAAATAATCCATTCAATTTCTGACACTGAAAAACGGTTTGTTCACAACAATGTGGAATGAAAAAGGTCCTGAAGAAAATTAAATGAGCCCCCATTAACCATTCCAAAATCCAGTCTGCATCCAAACATGGTGCTGCGACTCTGATGGTATTGCAAGAGTATTGTTTATTACATGCTCTTTCTTTAAAATCAGACAAGTACTGTTCCTAATTGGATCAATTAAAAGACAGCATTCAATGAAAACCGTCTGGAACTGGCCAATTGGAAATGTCCCATCTTCCATCAAGACAATGTTGGACTTCATATCTCTTTGCAGACCTGGCAGGAATTTGTACAGCTTGGCTAAGATGTCCCACTACAGATGAACTTACCACCTATTTTGATCCCTACAAAATTCATTTAATGGGAAGAGCATCAATTCTCTGAAAGCCTATAGAAACTATTTAAACTAGTTCATCACCCAGAAAGATGCAACATCTTGGAGGATAAAATCATAAACTGACCTCAAAGATATCATAAGGTAGTGAAACAAAATGGCACATGTGATTGTATTAATCAATATAAAAATATTGTCTTTGAAATTCACTAAAAAATTGCTACAAACTTTTGATCTTTCCTAATCTATATTTTTGGACTTTTGTTTTTTAATGTAACATTTCAGTCAATGTTTTCATCAAACTTCCTGATTTGTATGTTGTAAACAGTCTTTAAAAAATGTACTTAGTACATTTTTTATATAAAAATTGAAGATACCAATTATAAATATAAATTAAAAATATAAAGATAGTGAGCAATTTTTAAAGACTGAATGAAGTACATATGCTATGTGATATGTCCAGGAAACGGATATATTTGTTCAAAGTAGCTAAGTGGTTTTGGCTACTGTAACCAAGTAGTACAATTTAGCAGGTAGCAGTAATGGAACTGGTACTCGTCGTAGTCACAGTCAATAGGCGTAGGCAATAGGATAGCCAATGACGTGTTCCAATAGGCGTCCTCATCAGCCTGTATTTATGGCTGACACCAGCCAATCATATTACTGTGAGGGTGACCCAGGTGTATGCATATTCATTACATCACCTCCCTCTGAGCTAAATTTTCCCGTGAAATTTAGCTTCAATATTTTCTACTTTTAGGGTCTGGACTTAATCGATTAACTTTTTTCCTAAGTCTTTTTTACCTCAATCCTCCTTGCAGTGGTGGCGTTTGACACACTGGTACCTCTGGCCTTGAGGTTGGGGTTACCTCCATTGGGGAATGTTGACTTACTGGAACGAGAATTTCAAATGCGTCATACAAGACTTCCATTGGAATCTCTTCGGTATTTTCCGTGACCTCTGAAGTGTGTCTGGGTCTCCATGATTCCAATGTCTTTTGCACCAAAATTTTTCCCCTTTCTATGTCATATATGACCTGTCCAATTCTTTTGGTTATCGTTCCTTCTTCCCAATACATTTTTCCAGCCCTAAAGTTCTTGAAAAAAACTTTGTCACCTGGCTTATACGCTTTCATCATCTGGTTTTCTTTTTTAGTAGTTTTCTTCGCCGGATTAGGCAACAGCCTGTCAAACACGGAGCGTATTTTTTTCGCAAACATTAACTCTGCTGGCGATAACCCTGACGTCATATTGGGGTTTGGCGTGATTCTATATACTGCCAAAAATTTCTGAATACTTCTTTCATTCATGTCCACGTCTTGACTTTTCTTCAACGCTCGTTTAAAGGTGTCCACGAATTTTCCTGCCTGTCCATTCGATCTTGGATGATATACTGGCGTTGTCACGTGATCGATGGACAATGATGTACAGAATTCCTTGAATTCTCTTCCCGTAAACTGCTTTCCCTTGTCGCTGACTAAAGTTTTAGGGAGTCCAAAGCGACTAAAAATTTCATTAAGTGCGTTTATTGTATTTGTTGCAGTCGGATGTCTGCACTTAACAATTTCTGGCCACTTAGTGAAACTGTCTACAATAATCAGGTAATAAGATCCATTTATGGGCCCTGCATAGTCGATATGCAACCGAGTCCATGGGACATCTGTCTTTGGCCATGGTTGAATCTTTACCGGTGGATCCCTTGCTGCCAGTTGACATCCTCTGCACTGTTTCACCAAATTTTCTATGTCTTGGTCCATCCTCGGCCAGTAAGTATAGCCTCTCATTAGAGATTTCATTCTCGAAATCCCTGGATGGCCAGTGTGAAATTCTTTCAGAATTTTCTTTTGTAGAGTACACGGTATTACAACTCTGTCTGCGTATAGTAATACCTGTTCGCAGATCGAAAAAGGTGACACACTAATTCCTTTTTTAGTTTTCTCGTTCAACCAGACTTGCTTTTTCATTTTTTTAATGAAATCATCGTTCTCTGCTGCTTTTTTCACATCTTCTAGCGTAACCGGTAGTTCTCTATTAGTGTTGCATAACAGACCCGACAATTCACTTTCGTCTCTTAGCGCCGCTATTACTGTTTCTTCCAGTGGTTCCGTATATTTAGGTATTAGCCTCAACAACCCATCGGCGTGACCTAGCTCCTTTGAAGGCACATATTCCATTTTGAAATTATAATTCAATAGAATTATACCCCAACGTTGTAGTCGATTTGCCGTGTGAGTTGGTATACCTTTTTTTGAGCCAAATATTGTTAACAACGGTTATCTTCTTTAAGAAAAAACTCGCATTTTTCAGCACCCCAGCTTGAACCCGTGTTCCTCAATTCTCTGAAATACTGCTCTAATATGCGTTTTGTGTTGGACCTCGTTTTCACTTTTAATCAAAATATCATCTAAGTATGCGATTGCATACTCCATACCAGCCAACACTGTGTCCGTTATTTGCTGGAATAGGCTTGGCGCTACCTTCATTCCAAAAGGGAGACGATTTAGTTTTAAAATCCCTTTATGCATGTTTATTGTCAGGTACTTCGAACATTCTTCACCGACTTTAACCAGAAGGTAAGTCTCCGACAAGTCCAACTTTGAAAACACTCTACTTCCGTTTAATTTAGTGAATATATCCTCCGGAGACGGTAGAGGGTACGCATGGTCTTTCAAACAGTCATTTAAGCCTCTCGAGAAGTCAGCACACACTCTGATTTTTCGATTTTTCTTTTTTTTATACATACGGTTGGAGACGCCCAATCCGAGTAATCGACTTTTGAAATTAGCCAATTTTCTCCAACCTTTCTAATTCTTCATTTATTGCGTCTAGTGCCGAAAATGGTACTTTTCTCTTTGGTTTAAAGATTGGTTTAACATTTTCTTTCAATTCGAAGTTGACTTTTGTTTTTGTGCACAGTCCTAGTCCTTCTGAAAAGACGCGAGGGAATTCACTTTTCAACTCCGTAATAAATCTTTCTATTTGCCTTGTCTTATAGTTATCTATGACGTTAACTTTATTACAGAAAGAATTTACTGGTAATTCTCACAAATTAAACAATACGATCCAGTCTAAACCAAAAAGGTTTACTGAACCAGGGAGCACATACACTTTCGATTTGTGAACTTTTTCCATGAACGAAATGTTACATATTAATTTACCTCTAAACTTAAGTCTTTTTCCTGACACTCCCCTGGCAATTTTGTCTGTGTTAGTCAAAGGTGAGTAACCGATTTTTTTCCACGTTTGCTCGTTTATCACCGAGATATCACTTCCTTAATCGAGTGATAATTTTACGGTTTGCCCATTTATTTTTACATTGAGGTATTTTCTTCTTTGACCCTCCTCAATTTCGTTTTTAAACAAAACTACGTTCGCCTTTGTTTGAGACTTTGATTTTACCTTTCTCGGTTTTGCTCAACAATGGGAACTTCTATGGCCTACACACCCACAATTAAAACATATTTTATCCCTAAAGAAACAATCCTGTCCTCCACACGAATTTTTCTTTCTTTATTTTGTATCCACTTCTGTTGTTGTTTGTACTCGCGAAATGCTCTTCTCCTCAATCCGAGTATTATATTTTGTTATGTTTATGATTCGCTGACATTCTTCCGTTACTTTTTGTAGCGTAATCTCCGGATCCTGTTCCATGATTGTGAGGATTCTTGATCTAACTTCTCTGTCCTTCGGTGTCGCTAGACCCTGCACAAAAAATAGACACTTGAACATGTCGCTTGACAATTCCTTTAATTTAAACGACTCACACTGTGCATTAACCATACCTGCATACGCGACAAAATCATCATCCTCTTGTTTTACGATATTTAGACACTTGTATCGTGTATGAAACAGACTATCTCTTTTATCGAAAATTTTCGACAAAATTTCTAGTTTCGCTGAATGTCAGTTCTTCCGGCTTCTTTGGAAGGATTAAATTCGCGTATTTTGTATTTTCTTCTGTTCCCAACTTCTGCAACAATAGAGTGATTTTTTCCTCGTTGGACCATTGTTCGCATCTTTTCGTAAATATTGTTTCAAACCTACGAAAATAAGCCGGAAACGTTGAACCACTGTCAGGGTCGTATTTAAATTCATAGAGGGAATTTGAAATTCCTTCAGCAGAAAAAAATCAAGAACCCAGTTCTTTTGTTGTCCTAGATAATACATCTTCCCAAAGTGATTTATTGTCTTTTTCCTGTTGTTTGAATAACTTTTCAAACCTTTCTTGTTGCTGAATAAAGTGTTGCTGCTTTTGTTGTTGGAATTGCTGTTGTTGTTGTTAGAATTGTTGTTGTTGGAATTGTTGCTGTAAAGTGACTTGTAGCACCTTAGCTAATTCCGCAATTTGTTCCATTCTGCCAACATATCCACAAGAAAAAATTTTGCTCCAATTTATGTAGACAATAAAATTTTCTAAGTCCAAACAGGGGGGGGGGCAATTTCTTACTTTCTGTAAGCGTTGCACAAGTTTTTCCTTTTCTAACGTTCCTCGTCAATAAGCGTTAAAACAAAAATGAGGGGGGAAATTATTTACTTTCTGTAAGCATCGAACAACTCTTTCTAACGTTCTTTGTTAGTAAGTGTTGTCGACTGTATTTTTTTTTCTTTTGTTTTAACTTGTGAGATCGTTTAGAATCTCGTCGGCAACTGATATGTCTCGGAAACGGATATATAGCTAAGTGGTTTTGGCTACTGTAACCGAGTAGTACAATTTATCAGGTAGCAGTAATGGAACTGGTACTCGTCGTAGTCAATAGGTGTAGGCAATAAGATAGCCAATGGCGTGGTCCAATAGGCGTCCTCACTTGTCTGTATTTATGGCTGACACCAGCCAATCATATTACTGTTAGGGGGAACCCAGGTGTATGTATATTCATTACATCACTATGAAAAGTGAAAAATCTACTAGCTTAAAAGTAATAAAGACAATCATTCAAAATTCAGAAAGCAAGAATTCACTTGAGTTTTAATAATGGATTATTTTACAAAAACTCTTTCAAATTCACCGAATATAATATGCATTAAAATGTATACTTCTAGAATCATTGTGCATAATACAACAAAACTGAAAATGATAATCTGAATAATGCATTAACATGTTCGGACCTCATATCAAAATTTCAAACAAGATCATATTTTTTTCTCTATTGAAATATATGTACAGTGTAACCTCAGATCATGAACACCTCTCATTACGAACTAATCAGTTCATGAACAAATTTTCTGAACCAAAGACGTCTTGGGTGATCAATGGTATCTAGAGTAATGAACCATTGACATCACCAAACTGATGCTTTATTTCACAGGTAACTGATTAGATAGAAATCATTCTTCCTTTTGATTTAATTATTTATCTTATTACAATTTTACCATTCAAAATATTTATTTCAATTGTATCAAAAATAGCTGTCATATTAGTGTTGCTTTTCATTAAAAAAACTGTCAAAGTTTTGTTTACAGATTCTGATGCTAAAACAATAGAAAATCGCAGAGTCCAACTTCTCTTGGGAATATACCAAGGGGGAATCTCAATCACCGTGGCTGAGACTGGGATACACAACCAGTATACTCACACTGAGATCTGTTTTGAGTCACTGCCAGTTTCAGATTTAGTACTCAAAAACTAATATTTGGTAACATGAAGCAGTAATCAAACTTTAATTTCCTTGACACGACTGACCTTCAGCCACCACATTCGAGGCTTTAAATGTTACAGTGGAGATGGATGTCTGATTGAAGAAAGATCAAGTTGAATAATATGGTTGGGATTAACTTTCATTGATAGGGCATGTATCGTGACTAGCCACTTGGTTGATCGAGCCTCTCCCACCTCCTGTCTAGCCCAAGTAAGGGCCAAAGTGGGGTGTTGCAATTCACATGATCATTTTTACCTGGGGCATGGAATGTTCAACCAACAGGATCCTGTCCTTAGACATAACGGGTTCATTCAAAACACAGCAAACAGGTGGCCTCATTGAGGGACTTCTACCACAGGCAGAGATATAATCAGCATATTCTGAAGTGCCACTAACAGTGCCGGGTGTAGTTTAATGCCTTACCCAGGACAAAGAATCCTGTTAATGAGTCTCCAGAGATCACAGGAGCCAAGCCTTTCATTGTCAATTCTAGCTTAGACTAACTGATTAGCTAACCTTAATATTCTCCAGACCTTTTTTGCAGCAATTGCAGTAAGTTCTGAATTTGGAATGAGCCTCACTACACCATTTAGAATAATAAAGATGGAAGTAATGGTAAACTATAGCCACCGCACATTCACGTGTGTACCGAGGGTAAATACAGTGGTGGAAATAAGTATAAGGCATCCCATGAAATTGTTAATAATTTTCTTATTACTGCACAAATTCCTCTGAAAATTTGTTTGTGGTACCTAGATCTGATGGGTATTAGTATACATATTCGATTTTATAACAACTTTCCACCAAAAAAGTTATTAAGAAAGTTATTAATAAAAATATGTTTTCGAGGGTGGAAATAAGCATAAGACAGTTTTGAAAATTTTTATTTAACAGCAAAATTGTACAAAATTCCATATTTACATTTATTCCCTTTCAATTGCAATACTTCAACACACCTGTTTTGCATTGAATCAATAAGTTTTCTGAGAGTTTCCGATGGAATTTCATTCCAATACTGTTTAATGCAAGATTTTAAAGTTTCTCTATCTTCAAATTGTCGTTTATTTTTGTATACTCTTCTTGACAAAATTCCCCACAAATTTTCTATTGGGTTTAAATCTGGAGACTTAGTTGCCCAGTCCAAAACTTCAATATCTTTTGTTTTAAACCTGTCTTTTGTGAACTTAGAAGTGTGTATGGCTGTGTTGTCCTGTTGAAAAATGGCATTATTGGTATCTAGACAATTCATAAATGGGACCAGACTTTTTTCCAACACATTGATATATCGAGCAGTGTTTTGTTTCCCTTCCATCACTACTAAATCAGCCTTTCCAGATGCAGTAAAAGCTCTCCAAACCATAACAGATCCTCCTCCAAATGGTCTTTTTGAAAACAGCTGCTTATCCTTTTTTTTAAATCATGCCAATAACACTGGTAGCTGCTGGGCCCATCCAAATTAAACTTTTTTTCATCAGAAAACACCATGGTTTCCCATTTCTATTTGTCCATGTTACTTTTTTCTTTACCCAATCTACACACATCTTCTTGTGTTTAGCAGTTAAAGCAGGAGCTGTTTTCCTGTTTCAATACACGACATTTGGTGATTCATGGAGAAGTTGACGAACTGTTCTTCGAGTGATGGGTAAATTCTGAGATTTTTGCAGATCTCTTGAGCTTGATTGTCTTTTAGAAGCTTCTCGAAAAAGTTGACGTCTGGCTGCATTTGTAATTTTAGGTGGATGACCTGGATGTTTTCTGGTGCCATACGATTCAGGGTCCTTTAGATAATTTCTCACAGCTGTTCGGGACCTTGACAGTTCTCTTGCAATGAAACTTATAGATTTTCCTTCCAGTTTATAGGCAGAAATTTCCCCTTTTTCATTCACATTAAGGGTGGGGGAGTTCCTAGGTATTTTGCAGTAACTGTATTCAATTTTGAAATGTTTAAATAGGACTCACGTGGCTTAAATCATGATAAGAGTCTTTTTATAATCTGTGCAACCAGATTTCAAGTTTTTTAAACCGTCTGAAAATTATTTCCACCCTCAAAGTTTTAAGTTTTTTTTGTTAAAAAAGTTGTTATAAAATCGAATATCTATACTAATACCTATCAGATCTAGGTAGCACACACAAATTTTCAGAGGAATTTGTGCAGTAATAAGAAAATTGTTAACAATTTCATGGGGTGTCTTACACTTATTTCCACCACTGTATTTAGCCTAACCCTAACCACTGCTTGAAAAGGATGAAACTCAATATTAAAAAAGTTTCACTTAAATATGAAGGAGGCTATTCTGGATGCTCTTATTTTGAAGAAAGATATTCAATCATCTTCCCTTTTGAAAACTTTAAATTTAATGTTTCCATTTAAGATAGAATTAATGAAATTGCTGATATAGAAAAATTATACAAGAGAAAATATTTGTTATTCATAAATATGGAAGAATTCATATTGTCAACACCTGAAACAATGGTTTAAGTTCAAAATTATAAATAAAGTCTGCATCATTTTAACAAGGATAAAATGGTGGAAGGCAAAAAATGTTAAAAACTTCATTATACAGTTTATAAAAATGTTTTGAATTATGTTTTATTACTCCCAAAATATAAAATCATGTTAATTAATCTACAGGGTGGGATGGGTAAACTGTCACCATTTTATATTTTTAATTTTGTGCATTGTTTGTTTTTGTTGATTGCACAATATATTAGGGTCAGTTGGGCACCATCTGTGAGAAAAAGCACACCATGAGGCAAGTCATTCCACCAGAAATTTGGAAACAGTATGCTGTATTAATTTGATACTTGTTTCGGAATCTCCCAAATGAACATTTCAGCAGATTCAAAAAGAGATGGATGATATATCCAGTCAGCATCATGGTGTTTGGAGTGATGTTTATGCTAGCTTGTGGACAAGGACTTGAGTGTGCTGGCCTTGTTCAAGTTGTTGCTCACACTGGATAACATGCTCTTTCCGAGAAACTGTAACTAAGGTCTGCTCAGTATAGTTGCAGTATAAACCACAGGTGGGCTCTGTGGGTGTTGAATAAACACAAATGCACCTGAGCAAGAGCCTGCAATAGAAATTGGCTAGCCACCCTAGTAGATGGGTATCCTTGAATACAAGTGGCCAAATGTATATATATATATATATATACATATATATATATATATATATATATATATATATATATACACATAGATACATACATACTCTTACTCTAAATTCATATATTTAAGAAAATTTACTTACATTACTTGGCAACAGCTTATGTTTCTGTAAAAATAAAAAAAAATATTGGTCAGCTAAAAATGAGCCACAAAATTGAAGAAACAGTTTTAAAATCCAAAGGAAAGTATCTTTAAATAATCTACAAATATTAATTTATTTCAAAGTAAGCTTTATCCTTTTTCAACAGCTAATGCTGTTCAATTTTTTCAGTGTTTTTATTTTGTCGGTGCAAAAATTACAGTCTTTATATTCAAGTTTTTAGCAGATTTAGCATTTTCATATCAGGCACAATGCAAAAAATTTTGTTTCAACTAATTTGAGAAAATATATCCAGTTGAGGAAATTCATATCACTTGCAATTTAGAACATTACTCTAACATTTACATATTATTAAACAGAATATTTCCAGTTGATGTAAAACTTCTGTATTCTTCAAATGAAGGCCAAAATCTTCCAAACAATAGCATTTTCTTTCAAATATATTTGTCATAAATATAAAAAAAAAACACTGAAGATAGTCTTTGATCTGATAAAAATACAATTGGTTTGGGAGAGATTCAATAACAAACTTTTGTACATATTCCTTTTTTAAAATGTCAGTATTTACTTTTACACTGAAAAAAGTAATTAAAGATATGAAAAAAGCAAAGCAACTAAGTACTGTGATGTTTGAACGAGGAATGCTTTTGAAGATAGAAAATAATTGTTTTTGGACTGAAAACTTTCATATATTGAAGTTAATTATTTTCTGTATGTAAACTATTTATAAGATAAAAAATCCTATATTTTACAAGCAATAAATGAAATACAAATATATAAGCAACACACCCACATAAGTAGGATCAGAATTACTAAAACAAAAACTTTTGTACAAATCAATAAAAAAGAAAAGGTCCAAAATGAGATAAGTGGTTTCTAGGATTTGATTTGATTGGACAGTCAATCAGGTGCTATATTTCCAACTATGTCTGTATGTTTGAACTCCAAATAAACTGGCCACTAGGTCCTATCCTGCATAAACTGAAAATCTTTCATTTGGAGACAATCACGTGATAAGGATAACTACATATACACCAGTTTTAGGAGCAATAAAAACATAAACAGCAAAGACCCAGTCAGTCAGCAGCTGGACATGGATCATCCATCAATGAAAAATATTTGAATCTGTAACACCTGACCAGAATTCTCTCCTTACCATGACAACACCTCAGTAAGCGATGACTACACACTATTCAAAGGAATATCCACACAACTCAAAGAAATATTCATAGCCATGGAAAAAAGTAAGTCTGATCATCTGTGTGTCCATTTTCTTTTGGAACCACTGTAATCAAATTTCACATATTAGCACACACACACACACACATATGTTCCTACTAATGTGCTTCGCCCACACACACATTCAATCAGCTGCCACACATACACTGTTAAAATGTGCTTCAGAGACACGCACATATATACACACACACACTATATTGAACAAGGTGAGTGACTTTACAAACTACCCTTTAACAAATGGAAATTTTTTATCGAACATTTGAACAAAGACAATGTTTACCATATAAAAAAACAAATGTTAATATGTACATAAATATATGATTATTTCAAACTGGCTTTCCTTTTTGCCTATGTAAATAAATAATTTCTTCGCATTATGTTGTATTTGTGGGCACAACACTCAGATTTTAATTTTTCACTTTTAATCCGTGTAGACTAATGCTACATATTCATATTGGCTGATCAAATTTGCACAAGGTAAAATTTATAGCCCATGCAATCCAGTTTGGATTAATTGTTAACTGACTTAGAGCTTTTCCTGATACAACAGCTGTTTGTTTATATATGCCAGAACAAATGAAATTAGTCTCTTATACTAGAATGAACTGATTATGTAAGGGATATTATTATATGTGATGTGTGCTTAATTTGACTGTGTGTAAAAGATACATATATCCTCCATACATTTATATTATTCTTCAACAAAATGAACAAGAATGTATAAAACAAAATTGAGAAAAGACAAAGGAGTAATTTGGTTAACAAACAATTTTCATTATATTGTAAAAGGGTTTACAAACGCGTAGAATTTTGATTGAAATCTTGTAGTTTGTTTAATTAACGTAAAGCTAAAAATATGAGTGCATTTGACTGATGTTTGTGAGTTTAACTAAGAAATTAAGTTTTGTAGAGTTTGTGATAAAAGTTTCAAAAAGTGAAATATTGCAGTAACCTTTTTGATTGAAAATTAAACTTTTTGTTTAAAACAACAAATTTACATTAGATGTTTGTAAATTTAGTTTGAATAGAGTTATCTTCCTTTGATTGCTGTTGAAATAGAATGCTTTTGAAAGTTTGGAAGATGTTGTAATGTTAATTCACTTGCGAAAATAACTCTAAGCTGTTGTGTGAATAAGCTGATGAGTGAATTCTCTGATAGCTGAGATTGTGCTAAGTAAGAATTAGCTTTTAGCTTAAATGAGAGTGAAGTGACGTGGATTTGTCTGACGAGTTGGTTGCTGTCGCTGTTCTCATTGGCGAGATGCGCTCGTGTATCGAATTTATTTAGTTCCTGATCACGGGATACGCTCCAAATTGCTTGGCATAATTTGTGTTTTCGCTCGGGTCAAAAACTAGGTTGGTTCGGTTCAGACTGGTGAATTGTATTTTTTTAAAATATTTGTTAACCAATCAGAAATCATCTTTGCAAAAACTCAGTCTGGAGCCTGATGTGTTTAGTTGTGCTGATTGAGAACTAATTTTAATATTTATTGTCCAATCAGGACGTTGTTAAATGACAGAATTGAAGAAAATTAGGTGTGATCCACTTTTTGCACAAAAATTGACAAGTTATTTTTAGCTATTTGTAATGTTGTAGAATTAGAATTCTACAATTGTAATCAAATTTAAAAAAATCCTGATCTCAGATATAATAAATAAAAATAGTATGACCAAACTCCTAGTTTTATCTACAAAAAGCAACATTTTATGCTTACTTCTGTTCATCATAATACTCTGTAGTTTAATAATTAAACATCTTTAGTGTGTAATAATAGACATGTTATTTAAAATACGTGGATTTATCTTGTTTTAAGGTGTGATGTGGTTTCATGTGTCATGAAGCAGCCATCAACAGACAACAACAGGGAGATGCAGGGAAGAGGTTTGCTGCTCTTATAAGCAATCACTGTTAAAAGATGAACAAAGGTACAATGAAATCGTAATGAAAATTCCAGTCATAGGGTGAGCAAAATATTAAAATAAATAGTACTGTATTTTCCGGCTTACAAGACGCACCCTAATATTGGAAAGAAATTTCTAAGGAAAAAAAAGTCATTCTCATACAATAACACATTCACCATGCATCTCTCATATACTAGTACCACGTATCGTTTACCTTAATCACTCATCCGATTTTGTTTGTATGGCAATAACATACTAGACAAAAGCAGAAAGGCTCCCACCACTGCTCATAAACAGAGCATGTTTAAGATTATGGCTTGGCTCCAGGAAGGTTTATAGTTTTGGAAATACTTACTTGCAACAGCTAAGTACTGAGGTTACATCATATAAAAGGCTGAATTAGATAGATAGCTAACATCATAGATTCAATATACAAATCCGTGTACCTATCAGTGAAGCCAATTAGCTGACCAACCAAGCTTACTTGAGCCTGGGTGTTGCCTTACATCGGTCTTGGAAAAAAAGGGCGTCTTGTAAGCCGGAAAATACGGTAATTCACTAAATTTGTGTTTATATAATTTAGCAGGTAAAGAATAGTTAATATTTTATCATCTGTTACCAAATTTACATATTTAGTCATTATTATTTAAATTCACAGCTTTTAAACATTTCAGCCACTAGAGCATAACACCCAATAAATAATGAATATAAATAACAGATTTCAACTCTTGCTTGCCAACAGACGTCACTCATTTCTGTTCTGCCTTTTATTAAAACAAAAATCATCCAAGGTAAACAACTCTTCCATTTTTGATAAGAGTTGTTTCCCTTGGAGAGATAAACTATGGATTGATATTTTGGGCATACAAATTTTATTGATATCACGCACACACACGACGCATTTTAAATAAGTTAAATTTTGATTTTATTTTCGTAAAAAATAATTTAAATTAGTTTTTAGATATTTTTTAACATTAGTATGGTCACTCATCAAATTAGAGACAAAAAAAAAGAAAAGAAAAGAATGAAATTCAAAATCTTTTAAAAATCTATTTGTCATGGAGAACGTTTCCAAATAATTAATCCTTAAATTTCGTAATTTATCAGAATTTTGTAAAAATAATACTTTTTCCTTTAAATAAAGTGAAAATAATGGTTATTTGCACATGGTAGGTCGTGAGCATTGTCAAAGTTAAAACAACATTACTCTTCTACTGTCAACCCCACATAAAGGTAGGATACGGTACAAGGCCAATTTTTATGGGGGCAGGTCTGAGCCCGTGGGCCCGAACAAAAATTGCCCGTAGATACCGTAAACACGGCGTCTGGTAGCCGTCTACCTCCCCAGACACGACTCTGCTTTTCGGCATAACCTTGTCTGGGTTTCTCTCCGTCCGGATGCAGACAAGCAGAGTACCCACAAACCAAAAGGTTTTGCTGCCTCTCTACATTGAGCATACCAAGCTATAGTTGTTTTTGTCCTCTGTACTTAAATCTAGAAAACAGTATTAATTTATGTTTTAAACATAAATATCTTTAACTGCATATAATCAATTGTTGTAACTTGTACTTACCTTGAAACTCAATGTGGAATGGGGAAGCGATAGAATTCCAATAGCTGTGTGGCAATCAGTCAAGTTAAACAGGCAATCTGTTTCCCTTTGTCGACCAGGTTTTACGTTTGGTGTTGTAGTTGATCCTATCTGATTGGATGTATGAGAGTATTATAACATTAGTTAAAAGCCGCATCCGCTTTCGTAAGTGTCCTTATGAGATAGATCTATTTTAGCGCGTTGTAAATTGTATCATTTTGACTAATCAGAAGATCCGCAGTAATTAAGAACTAATTTTGTGTTTATAATCGGGCTGTAATTATAAAGTACGGAAGACCAACCAGAATACAATTAAGTTGCGTTATTTGAGTTAAGCATTGTTCTCCGCTGTTAAGGCCTTTACTTTTGCGAAACACGTGTGGAGAAGTTAATTTGATTTTTCAATTTCAACTGAGAAGGGTACCTACAAGTATCAGTATCATCTTATGAAATTTATATGATCTTATTTTTATATTAATCTCAGTTATGACATTTTTCCATAAATGAAATATCAAAATTAATAATAAAATGAATGGAAATACAAATAACACAGTAAAATGTAATAAATGTACATAAAATTATAGTATTTTATGTACACTTCTGATAAAATTTCATAAGAAAGGTACCTATAAATTAATTAGATACCTTTCTTATGAAATTTAATCTCACTCTTAACAGTCTTATTTTAATTTCTTTATAATATATTTTCCATAAAGCATCGTAAACGTAAAGGTGAAAGTAATATATAAATAATATATATATAAATTACATGCATACACACACACACATATATATATATATATATATATATATATATATATATATATAATTTCAGAGTAATTGGTTTATGAAATGTAAAGTCGTGAATAGGAATGCTCATTGTTTTCCTTTGTATCAGAAAATGATTAAGAAATAATGAAAATAACAAACATCAATATTTTAAAATCACAAAAATATAATTTATTTTGGGAGGCTACGATCATTTAAAGCTTTGAATATGCAATATTAAAATTGACCTCTGAATCTTCTCCCTTTTAATGCATTTTTGTCAGGGTCATTGGCACTATACAGAATTCATATGAATTTTCAAAAGTTTTTAATTGTAAGCCAGGAACTTACATGAATCCTGTAAAGAAATGTGCTGTGTAGTAATGGATAAAAATACCACTGGCTTGGGTTTTGGCAGAGTCACAATTTAGTTTTTGTTCTAAATTCTAATAAAAATACCTTTTTATAAAAAGGTACACTTACTATGTTTGTATTGTCAGTATAAAGCTATCCACAAAAAGGTAGCAACACGCAAATATTAAAGAAACGTGGAGATGGCTTAATAAAATGAATTTCCTATTGAATTAAGAAATTATTAAATTATTATACAAAAAAAAATGTTTAGATATTTTTTATTTTAAGGTAAATGCCTTTATAATATTTATGTGAAAATAGTATCTATTGTTATTACAAATCTTTGATATATTACGAAATATAGACATCACTTGAATTAATTACAACAATATTAATATATTCCTTAATAAATAAATATATTTCACACCTGAATTTTACAAATCCTCCAAAAACGTTTTAGAAAAAGGCTGTGAAAGACTAAATTCTTTTAGGAAAAAAATTGTTTTCAGTTTAAGTCTCAAATTTTGAGAGTTTGATATGAAAATTCTCTATATTTCATATTTATTAGAAGTAGAATATAATATTTAGCTATCAATAATTAAGGAAGCCTAGCTGCAAGATATGTACTGAAAATGATCTATTAAAACTAAGTAATTATGGCGTACTTTTTATATATTAAAAGCATAGTACATTTCTTTTGTTTTAGTATATTATCTATAAAAATATGACAGAGGATGTCTGTGTCTGTCTGTCTGTGTGATACCTTTTTCACTAGAGATCCATCCAACCGATTTTGACCAAACTTGGCATATACATTGTACCATGTAAGAGATAGGGTCTTAGCGTAAAAAATTGATATTTTTTTTAAAGTCAATAATCAATAAAGCCAATCAAAAATCGATAAATTCAACTTTTTTCCTCCGATTTCATTCAAACTCGGTATGTAGGTTACTTACATCATGACGAGCTCAACAATGCCTCATTTTTATTTATACGCCACTCTGTTAAGTGAAAAAAATGCAAAAAAAACAAAAATCGATTTCAACACAAATTTTAAACTAAAAACTCCCTCAGTTTTCAAGCAATCTAATACAAACTTCACTCAATTGTAGCCAACAAGTAGTTGATTGTTTAACAGTCATTTAACTTAATAATTGACTCCACCCATATAGTGAAAACCCGCATAAATAGCAAAGAAATGTCGATTTTTACTGGTTTATTTCTTATTTTTTGATCTTTCAACTAATTTTCATCAAACTTAACAATTGCTTTATAAATGTATCCTCTTTTACATCCCTGGTAGCACCCGAACAAATTGAATTTCAAAATCTCCAAAATAATTCTGATCTGAAGTGGGTCTTTATGTTGCCTGTTGGCTAACTTCGATTGAATAAATACAAACTTCTTCTGTTATATCAGTAACTGCATTAATTCAAAATGTTTTTCAATGAAAGTACTTAAAGTAATTGAAGATAGACTCTGTTACATCTCAAAATGATGCTGTTTTTGCTCCATTCTAATTGAATGCTTTTTCTGATCGACCAGCTGTGTATGGCTGTTAGTATTCTATATTTGAAGAAAAATATTAAAAAGCCACTGTTAAAATTTGATACACAAAAACAGCTTGTGAAAAATGTTTGTTTTCTTAAAGAAAAAAGAAGTCAGTAATGTCTACACATATAGTATGCCTAATTGCAACCAGGATGATAGTTTCAACTGCAATTGAGAATTACTTTCATATATTTTATGTCATTGTTTTAAAATATCTTATCAACCATCAAAAAATATCAGCAACTTTCTATATAAATTCTATTTTTATCATTCATCAACAAGAAGAAAATAATTGTTAAATATTTTCAAATTCCAATTTAATCTAATTTCACAATGAAGAAAAATAACTTGAAACGATATAAAACATTCGTTTTATGCAAGAACTTACGTGTTATTTCTTTGTTTGTTTCTTTGCTTTTAAATATCTTTTAAGTTTTCCGTGTTTTATTTTATTTTAAAACTTTTTTGTGTCATATTCGTTCTAATCTTTGTATTTATATTGTCTAATCTGTCCTTTTTTTTTCTTACAGTCCCATTCCCTCTGTCAACAGTAAGGACGACGCCCCGGCCTTATTACCGACCCTGAAAGATCTACAAAAATATGACCCTGCATATGAAAAGACGGAAAAAGTCAAGGAGTTAAAAAGGAAATTAGACCTCCAGCGCAAAACAAAATCCTCTCCCATTAAGAAAGCACCTCACTCCGCATCCATTGTCCAACATTCAGCAGTCTCCCCAGCCCTCTGCATCCAGTCAGCCCAAGTCCATCTCTTCAAAGAAGGTCACACCCTCCACAACCTCTGACCCACCACTTTCTTCCCATCCCTCAACCTCTCTTTATAGAGAGAAGTCCTCACCTGCCTCTCCATCCACATCTTTTTTCCAACCCTTAATCCCTCTCAGTAGAGACCCCATCCCTTTTAGACAAATATATACACCCCGCCACACCCTCACACGACAGAGTCTCTCGGGAGATCTGTTGCCTTCATCCATCTGAAGGCTGTCTAGGTATGCCTAGCATTGAGATTCGTCAATATATGCTTTGCATCGCCTTCTTAGACCGAATGTGTCGCGAATCGGATGAAGAGGGCGTCTTCTGGAAGGAAGACGGCCATAAGAGTTTCCCATCCCTGAGAAGTGTGCACTCGTGTGAGGAGGAAGCCCACCGTTTACCCCGAGTCGAGTGCTCCTTCTACCGTGAATGTCGTCGCGCTCTGAAACGCCTCTTATGGGCGTCGGATGGCCTCTCCAACGTCAAGGCGTTGTCTCGTAAGGCATTATATCAGGTATTAGTTAGGGGGCCTTTCGTGATCAACTGATTGACGAGCTCGGTCTTACAAAGCAGGAGGTTCGCTCAATATGGCCTTGGGCGCCCTGGTTGAAATGTCTCAATAACAATGAGGCATCACTCACCTGACTGGTGATGCGTGGGGCCTTCTGGGTCGCCAAGAGACTTTGCACAGCGGGCTTGGAGAAATGTCCAAACTGCCGCCGCTGTAGTGGGGAAGTTGCGGCCATTGGTCACGCCTTCGTTCATTGCAGAGTGGTAGCGCCGTTGTGCAGGTATATTGAAGGCCTCATGGTTCGCATGATGCCTGGAAAGTACTTTGTCCTTGAGGCCGCTTCTGTTTGTAGCAATGTGGCTCAGCCGCTGACGAAGGCTGAACATTATGTGTTTTTATGCTTGCTAGGTGTTATGAGAGTCGTGATTTGGACGACACGTCAGAAGGGATTCTATGAAGGCGAGAAGTTCACTTCTTCCCAACTGATCTTATACTTTAAGCACCAGCTTAAGGTTAAGATTAGGACGGAAAGGCGGCGACTCACTTCATCAGAATTCGGCAAAAGGTGGGTAAATCTTGCGCGTTTGTGTCGTGTGAAAGGGTCTGACCTGGAGTGGCACTTTGATGCCGGTTAGGCATCAGGATATTGCTTTACGTGGGTTGAATACGGGCAACTCATCCCGAAATTAGATGAGCTTAGGTTTGGTTATTTGAATTTTTAGTTTCCTTTTTCTATAAACTTAGCTAGGGTGTGTTTGCTCATTGGCCCCTTTTATTTCTGTCCCTTTTTATTTCCTTTAGTTTAACTCCCCATCCCCTCCCTCGTTAGGTAGTCAGTGATGTCAGTTCTCTGGTGGATGCGGGACGCCTTTCGTTTCGCGTGGGTGTTTTTCGTATTTGTTGTATCAGAATGAGTGCGTGTCTGTGTGAGTCCTTGGGATGGATGAATGTTTTCTATATTTTTATAGCCCCGCATCGATTTCGTCCAGTTAACTGATATTTCTGCCACATTTAAGGTTTGGGGGGTATTACTAACATGATTTTGTTTAGTTGCATGTAAATAATTGATAACCATATTGTATATAATCATTGGGGATTTTTTAACTTGTTGTTTTTATCCCCCCCCTCCACAGACAACGATTTGTACATATGGGGACTAGTTAGGATTTTCATTGAGACAATAAGGTATTTTGGTGGATGTAGCAAGAAAGGTAAGTATGAATGTGTTATTTTGGTGGTAGGAATACTGTATTGTTTGATTGGGTCAGTGGTTGTGGCTAGCTAAGTTTAAAATTAAGACAAATGATGACCGTCCTCCCCCCCTTTTAGGCCCTGTGCCACATTTTCTGTATTTTACAGAAATAAATATTCTTTTTTATTTCTTTATTTCAGCGAACACATCTACAGTGTAAGTTTTCACAAAAGATAAGCGTCTTCCTATTTGTGGGAGACGCCGTGAACATTATACACACACACACGTACGTACGAACATTCACCAAAATACAAACTCTTTATGTTCACACACAAACACAAATGTTGATGTCTTTGTCACTTGTAAATTTGTTGTTTAATACATATATTTGTTGACATATATATCGGTCTTATTTGTTTTCTTTACCTCTTCGGTTGGACTCAATTTGAGTCCGCCATTTTCTTGTAGTTAAACCTTTTCGCAGGAATAAAACGCGTTCCTAATCCAACAACTCGTAAACCCCCACAATCCACTACAAGTTGTTTAACAGACTGTGCTCTGCATTTAGTCTCACATTTAACTTTAGAAAATGAAAATTTTAATGTTGCAATAGAATTGTTAACCGAAGAATTTTTAGACGTACCATACATAGTTAAAGAAATATTTAAACAGACATTGAAAATCCAACCTAAATACAATGCCGAATTTGTGAATGTAAAACAATATTTAGCAGAAACTTCCTCTGGGTTGGATTTTTTTGAAGATGACATGCCAGATTTGAAATTGGTCAGCCATGTCAGATAATAAAGGTGTTATATACCTTGATTATAAGCGTGGATGGGTTGCAATAACTCGAACACATGTGGGTTTGTAGCGGACCGGGGTTTAAGTGTTGTTAAATTAGGAACACGTGTGTTTATTCCTGCTAGAAGAAGGTCCAACTACAAGAACATGGCGGACTCGGAGATTGAATCCACCATAAAGAAGTGTAAAGAAAACCAACAAGACCGTATATATATATATATATATATATATATATATATATATATATATATATATATACATACATATATATATATATATATATATATATATATATATATATATATATACAAACAAGTATATATTTAAACTACAAAATTTACAATGGACATAGACATTAACATTTGTGTTTGTGTATGAAGTTAAAGAGTTTGTATTGTGATGAATGTTCGTACGTACGTGTATGTGTGTATAATGTTCATGGCGTCTCCCACAAATGGGAAGATGCAATCTTCTGCGAGAGCTTACATTGTAGATGTGTTCGCTGAAAATGAAGAAATGAAAAAGAGAACGAGGTAGGAAATCGCCCAGTATTTATAGTGTAGGGAGAGCGTCCCCTAGTGAACAATTTGGACAGTTAAGGAGGATTTAACTCCGACAGGTTTTTATGGCATGTTTATTCACTGGCTTCATTGTTGCTTACAACAACATAAAAAGAAAAGGTGTCTCTTAGGACCTTAATAGTATTATCATAACATCCCCACCACTACAAGAGAAGAAAAATGAAGAAGACAAAACAAGGAAAAGTTCATGGAGATAGGTTTCTCTGAAGAATCAAGGGGAATGTTGACTTCATGGATGATGGGGCTGATGAGCTTCCAGACAATACTTCTGCTCATCTAAATTGGTGGGGTGCAATGCATATGCTTCGGCAATTCAACGATCACTAGCGAGTTTACCCATTTCCGTAGGTTTGGTGACTGGTTTGCTGATGCCCAATTTGTTCGTTCTGTTCAGTTATGCTTTCAGCTGATTTTTCAATGCGAAGGGGATATTTCTGGGAGGATTGATCACCGGTGAAACTGAAGGATCAACATTTATGTGGTATGTTGTTCTCAAAGACTGTCAACTTATAGTAGCAATAAACGTCTGCAATAGATTTCTCCTGTCTCTCGGCCGCAACACTTGTAGCCAAATCACAGTTCAAACGATAATCCGTCGTAACAATCCAACAGGCAACGCAGAATTGGCAAAATGGGGTCACACATCCAACTTTCACTTCTCACCAGCAAAAACGCGTGTTCGTCCACCAAGCTCAGAAAATCCAATCTCTCACATAAGCGAAAATCAACGGCTTTTGTTCATCGAGAGATCTTTCTGATTGGTCACACCCTTCAAGGGAGAGAAGAACATTAGCATAGATTCTGGTCCTTAAAGTAGATTTTTGCTAACTACTTTTTGCCAATTTTTTTTTTTTTTTTTTTTTTTTGCAGATCGCACACAAAACACGAACTCTTTTTCGAGGTAGCTGATTATCTCTTTCACTACAAATCCTGGTAGATTTGCTTTGATATTAAAACACCTCTTCATCAGTTGAAGTTTCTCACAGATATCAAACCCAAGAAGTGCCTGAGAATTTGTGTCAGCTATTATAAACTTAGTCAATATATATTTCTATTTGTCACACTGGCTTTTGTGAGTGACGACAGCTGGTGAAGTGTCTTCTGCTGTTGTATTTTGGGCATCGCTTGTATGCTGGACATTGTCTGCATACGTGTCAAGTGGCACAGAATTCGCAGGTGTTTATGTAGGACTGTTTGCTGTATTGTTTGTCATATTTGTCAGCATTTTGGCGAGTTTGCTGAAAGTGTGCTCCACGTCTGTTTTTATTTTTGTGTTTTATGGGGGAAACGTCTGTTTCTGGGGTCTCGGAATCTATGAGTTCTTTAGTTTGACTTTTCCTTTCTTTGGCAACCTGTCCATCCTGAATTGCCTTCATCAGTGTTAAATCCTATTCCATGAGTAGGCGCTCTGTGAGACGCAAGTCCTTAAGACTAACTATTAAAATGTCTTTTACTAAGGAGTCGCATAAGTCTTTGTATTTGCAGTTGCTCGATTTTTGACGTAGTTCCGTCACGTAATCATCGAATCTCTGACCATTTCTTGTTTATAAGTAAAAAAAAATTATTTCTAATAATAGGCTTTTTCTGAGTTCACAATAAACGTCAAATTTCTCAATTACTTTTGTAATATTCACTTTATTGTCATTATTTTCGAACATGAACATGTAAAAATCTCTCTTCCTTTTGCTGCTTTTGTAAAATGAAAGTTTGGACTTTTCTAGGTTTCGTGTCGGATTCAGTTTCGTGTAAAAATAATATGAGTTCCTCTTTCCATCTCTTCCAGGCTTCAGAGAAGTTTTCCTGGTCGAATTTGAGTGGTTTTGGTGAAGGCAATTTTTTCATTATCGGCGAGTGAGTGAATTAGTGACGAAGAAGCGAGAAACAAGGTGCAAATTTAGGCAAATAACTACGAAAAGAAACAGAATATTGAATTATTCTTCAGATAACATAGCAAATCCTTCTCTGACACCTTGTTATATAATAAAGGTGTTATATATTTTGATTATGTGCGTGGATGGGTTGCAATACCTCGGACACATGTAGTCGATTTTTAAGGCATGTTTATTCACTGACTCCATTGTCGCTTACAACAACGTAAAAAGAAAAGGGGTCGCTTAGGACCTTAACAGAATTTGAGCGGCTTCGTCACAATTTCAGGTGTGAAGTCATACATCAGGCGAGAACTAGTTACCCAACTCTTAGCGACATATTCGAACATAGCAATGAAGCTATATCAGAACTATTTCTAAAACGTAACGAATTAAACATAGTAAAAACTCAAAATATAAACATAATACTACGGAGAAGAAAGGTTCTGTGGCAGCTCTACAGAATTTCTCCACAACCTCCAATCATGGTATGTATTTTAGATTATGTACTAACGAGAGACATCGGATGACTAAATGTACCAAGTTCTCTACACTTGAGGCTCACAAAGAGCAATGGAAGTTAATGCATCTATGTGGTAAGGGCTCAGGTTCAAAGCATAAAACAAATAACTGCACCGATCATAAAGCTAAATTGCCTTAATTGTTCTTCTAAGGAACATATAATAGCGATGTTTACTCATTCCCCCACTGGAATGAGATATGACACAAGGTCTTTTTAAAGTGGGGACACGAGCGCGTACACTCGGGCAAGGGACAAAAATTTCCCCAGCCTCCGCAACCGTCGGTTGCGCTGGCCTCGGTGCGTGCACCGATCCCTCCCTCTTGTGCAATGGGAGGGCGCGGCCTCGGGCAGCTGTTCCCCAGGTCGGGGCACCACTTCAGTATGATTTTCTCAGTTGCCCCCCTGTCCTTTGACAGAGAAGCCCCTGAGCGCACTCTGTCCAAGGACAGAGATGCAACTGAGAGATGATAAGACACAACTCGGCCAAAAGGCCGAGAAGCGATAGGAACATAATAGCATTATGCGAAAAATTAAAAGGTATATTTCAGTATACACACGTGTACTAACACCTACGAGGAGAATAAATTCTTATCAACTGTATAGCAAAATTACCCATCAGGTGGGGTAGAAAAAGAACGTTGGTCAATTGTTTATTAGATATCGAAAGTCAGCGTTCATACTTTCCGAAAAAAAATTAAATGGCTATATTGCTTCGACAGGATGTTAAGAAAAGTGAATTTTCAAGTTTTGGATATTGAGACGGAGAAGGGGAGGCAACTTCCATTGTCGGTATGAATTGATAGCGAATTTGATATTATCTTAAAAATTGATGAACTAAATTAAGAAAAATGTAATCAGTTTGAACAAAAGATTATCTTTTTCAAGAAATAAACATGGCCAGGTTAATATCTTAGGATTAATAGGTGTCGACATAATACAAACAGTGCGTTCTCTACACAACTCGTTAAGTGGATAACGGGTTTAGCATGGGAATTATCAAGTTGTATAGTGCCATTTAAGGAGGCACGGTGGAGTAATGAATAGCTTGGATTGAGGAACTGGAAAGCCGAGTTCGAATTCCAGTCGAATCCATTACATTCACTTACTTGCTAATACCCTTGGGAAAGGTATGAATCCTCTTCTTCTCCGCCCAGCTATGGGTAAATAGCAGGACACAGCCTTGGATGGCAACTGGTCTACCGCAGAATGAAATGGCAACCTACTGCGGGAAAAATATGCCTCGTCAGTCATGTATCGAAAGATACATGTTCGCCTAAGCGTGTACCACGCATTGCGCATAACTGACTGATAGCGCCATTTGGAGAGATTAATCGTTTTCTATATGTTAAATATAACCACCACATTAACTTTATTTGTGGTCCATTATATGTGTTTATTTGAAACTGTAAACACATTATACAGGCTGAAAAGTGAATGTCGCAATTAATATTTCAGACAGTACTTTGATTTGACACTGTCATGCAGATCATTCTCTTTTCCTTTTCTCACGCATTTTTCATCATTTTTTTATTTTCATATACCTATCTCATGTACTTTAAATGGAATACATTATACAAGTTGAAAAATGAATATCGCAACTACTATTCCAGTCTTCTCTTTTATTTGATACGATCATGCAGACCCTTCTCTCTTATTTTTCCATTTTTTTTTCATCAATTTTTTAATTTAAATATCTCCTACTCATTTACTTTATTTGTGGTTCTTTATAAGTTTTTATTTGAAACTCTTCTCCAGAAGTCTCAGTCGAATAAGCTTAGAGTCCAGACTGTTGATGAATGCATCACGAATGGATTCTTCTGTGTAGGTTTCTTCAGTCACTGGTTTGCAGCTGCAGTCTTCAGACAACTCGCGCACTGTCTGTAGGAATTGGTCGATTGATTTGTGTTTCTGGCGATGACTTCTTAGGAGTTGACGCACAAAACTCTCGTTCTATGATAAATGATTTCTAATGTTTGTATTGTTTCCTCGTATGTATTACAGATTTCTAAGTAATCATACCACTGTCCGGTCTATGTGACTTAATAAGACAATGATTTTATCCAGCGTTATACAAAGCGTCTGAATTGTGCCGAACGTCTGGTACCAAAATTTCCACTCTTTAGCGGCGATTAGTGAATTGGGGTGATGATTGAATTTTTCTGGTTTTAATACTTAGTCGATTTCGAATAATTTTGAGTTGAATAAATTGTGGTGGATGACAAGACTGGAGAAAATACCTTTGGGAGATTCAGATTTTATTCAACTCAAAATGATATACGAGGTATAAACAAAGATGGCGATTTTTAAAACTTTTCTATGAAGAGGAAATAACCCCTTAAAAAGGACAGACAACTAGAATAATAATAATATTTGATAAAATTGTAGAGTAATCCCTGAAAACCAATGATAATGTAAATTTCCATTCCGGTGATAAATTTGCATGCTTATTTTGAAAATGACAATAAAAGTGTGCGGAAGAAAACCATTTAAGAGAAATACAAGTTCGACCTTATTCGCATCACGGCTACAGCCCGGGCACCATTACTGGCTTTGTTTACATAATTTTGCTCCGAATAGCCGTGCGCGGAAGCTTCACTTATTTTGATTACTGCGCAGTGTGCGAACTTTAAATGCGCGTAGTAATAAAAACGGGTAAGAAGATCAGTAAAAAGGCCTTTAACTAAGTAAGCTTCCGCGCATGACTAATCGAGGCAAACGCAAGTAAACAACGATAGTAATGGTGGCCAGGAGAGACATGGATAAAACCGAATTTATATTGTCGATAACTCCTAAACGGTTTTTTCCGCAAGCTTTTATTGTTATTTTCGAAATAAGCATGCAAATTTATCACCAGAATGAAAATTTTTATTATAATTGGTTTCCGGGGCTTAATCTGCAATTTTACCTATTATTTTATCACAGTACATAGATATTAATATTTAGCTTATTCATTTCTAACTTGATATTTTCAAGCTGGCCACATTGGTTTAGTGTCCTTATATTCCAAGTCCCTCTGCCTAAAATGTTGGTACAGGCACTGATTCAATAAATGCTAATGAGACGAATTAATGTGAATTTTTTTAGTCCAAATTATTTCTAATAAAGTATACTAAATACAATGTTTTGTTGTGCAAACACTATAACGAAAGTGATCATCCGAATTCTGATGAATAGAGCGTGCAGCAGAATCAGTTCGAAAATAGGACAAGAACACTGCAGGTTCGTCAAAAACACTGGAACAAGGAACACAATATTTTTGCCCAGAATGTTATCAGAAATAGCAATACAAATGCAGAAGGACTTGTACCCGTGTTTCATAGATTACGCAAAGGCGTCCGATAAAGTACGCCGCAAAGATCTGTTGGAACTGCTCAGCTACGTTGATATATTTGGGAAAGATATTAGAATAATCAATATTCTATACTGGCAGCAAATTGAACTCATTTTCTATCCATATGGATAGAAAATGAGTTCAACAGATATACAAAAATAGAAAAGGGTGCAAAGCAAATATGTCTTCTCACCGGACTATACAGCGAGGTGATTCTGAGAGAACTAGAAGTCCTACAAGGACACGTGATTGGCAGCCACAATATTAACAACATAAGGTATGCAGATGACACAGTGTTGATAGCAAACAAATAAAGAAAGCTACAAAAACTCCTGCAGACGGTTGTGAAGGAAATCGAAAAGAAAGGATTAAACATCAACTGCAAGAAGACAGAATGCAGGGTTGTTGGCAAAAGGGGTGAGCCCAAAGTGCAAATTGCAAATCGGGGATAACAAAATTTTTAAAAAGTGCGGAAATTTAAATATCTGGAAAATGTTTTAACAGAGAACGGAAAGTGCGACACTGAAATCCGAAGGCGTTTTGGAAGGAAACATTTCAAAAGCTAAGCAGAGTACTAAGAAATAGGATATTTTTTTCTAGAAAGAAGTAAAAGAGTATTAAATTGCTATGTGATATTTGTCCTGCTGTATGAGAGTGAGTACTGGACGAGCTCCTCAAAGACGAAGAGGAGACTTGAAGCAACAGAAATGTGGTTCTACAGAAGGATCCTGTGGATACCGTGGACCGAACATGTGGGCAACGACAAAGTTTTGGAGAAAATGGAAATAAAAAGGAAACTGATATTTAACATCAGGAAGAGACGGTGTTGAGGTTTCTGGGACATATAATGAGGAAGTAAGGGTTGGAAAATCAATGCATGACATACTTAGCGAGCTTGATTAAATCGATGGTGGAACATGGTTTAGGAGAAATAACAGAAAAACAATTTTTATTAAGAGCTACAATAGACAGGAAGTTGTGGAACGCCATGATCGTCTACATCCTGAGGGGGACACGGCACATAAAGAAAAGGAAGAAGAAAATAATCTTTATAGCCTAAAAATCATAAAAAATAATCTCTTAATTTATGTTTTGAGAAAAGGTCAAATTTTAAAACATTCTTGATATGCACAAAACTGTCTTTTAGAATTTATAATAAAATCATTGCATTTAAAACAAGGACAAAAAACAAATGTAAGGGAGGTAAATGTAAAGGTTACACTGAATTTTCTCCCTTACAATTTCACTAAATTTTCTATAAATGTCATGTTTGTGCCTGTTTTATCTTAAAACTTTTATTCCTTAACGATCGAATTATGTGTGTGTATCGTTTTACATTTATAATGAAATCTAATGATTCGAATAAAATAATCCTCATTGCCTATCTCATATTCGGTGTGAATTTAAACTTTGCAACACTTTTTTACCCTTTCTAGGTATCATTCTACATAGAACTAATAACACCCTTCAAAAAAATAAAACTTTGATGATAAATGACCTTCCCCCAAATGACTACAGAAAGTTATCAGTAAACTGGCAATAATGGCATTCATATAAGCACATTGCCTGCTTAAAATATATCATTCCTCGATGTGAATTTAAATTTACCAACACTTTTTTTTACCCTTTCTAGGTATCATGCAGCATAGAACTAATAACAACCTTCATAAAAATAAAACTTTGATGTTAAATGACCTTCCCCCAAATGACTACAGAAAGTTTTTGTCTTATATCAGAACAAATTATGAAGTGGTCAAGACAAAACTTCATTCTAAGTCAAGGGATTCATTTATAAGTTGATGAACTGGTTGTTGTACTCAGCAACATGGAGCATGTCGAGTAATAATGTGAATGTGAAACCAAAAATAGAAAGTAAAGCCATTTAAAGCAACTACTTCAGTTCATTTCAATAAGTAGTTTTTGAAATTTATTCTCTCCTTTCTTGTTGAAATGCAAGTTTGGCATCCTTGAGAAGAGTTTTGATACACTCATAATGTAATCTCAAATTAACTCTTTATCAAAGTAGCTACTTTAAGTTTTATGGTTTTCTTCCATGTTTGTTCCCCTTGAATTTTATCACTTGAAGAATGAATAGGATAGAGTTTGTTCCCTCAATCAATTCCCCTTGTCTATTTAACGATGGTCATACTTACTTTAACCAGCTTATACAGGGTGACCCAAAAAAACAGGAATTTTTGAAGTGCGTATTGCCAGACATAAGCAAGTGGCAACACTGCGAGACAGTGACCTTGAGCAAGTAAACATTTCGCCATTTTAGTAACGAGAATGAAATTCACAGTATCCCAGCTGAGATGTTGCAGTAGTCAATGAGGAATCTCAACAGCAGATTTCAAGACTGTATTCGTACAGTAGGACGCCATCTACAGGACGTAATTTTTAAAAAATGAAAATTCCATCATTGTTTCTTAAATAGCATGTTTTAAGGTTTCAATTACTATGAATTAAATATTTTTCTTCCATCACTCTTGGTTTTATTGGATTGTTAAAAATTCCCGTTTTTTGGGGTCACCCTATACTAATCCTAACATCAACTGTTCCTTTAGATTTTATCCCCACCTTTTAATTAGGCATAGGACATACTGACCCCCAAAATGTCAGTTTATCAAATCTCTTAGGCACGTGTTTTCATTTTGACTATTTATTTAAAGAACAAATTCTTAACAAGAATCAAAAATAAATTTTTAAAACCTTTTTTGATAAGATGATTTTTCTAAAAATGGAGCTACTGTTGCATAACAAAACACTTTCAAATTAATCTTTTCATTGGTTGAAGTTCTGTCATCCTTAGTCTATTGTACACAGTTGCAAAATTTCTCATTGCAGAAAAACTTATCAGTGGTTGCACAACTTTGTGAAATTGAAAGTCAAAGCACAAGACAGGGAGTGGAGTGAGTGATTGCATGCATTTTTAGAGATCGTCCCTGATTGACAAACGATCTTTCACAATTCTACCAGACTCAAACCAGTTAACTGATAATTAAATGCATTCATCCTATACAAAACTTTCTCTGCATCCACTTCACAAATGTCATTGATAGATGTGGATATTTCCACTTCATGTTACAACTGTCATGTTTTTTCTCAGACTTTAGCAGGATTTTGGACATAATAAAACACACGGCCCATGTGTCACATTACACCTTGTTTCATTCTTCTTTCTTCCGCAGTGTCTATTTTGTCAGACAATAATCAAATTTACAGCAACCCCTCGGCAAAAACCCTTAAATGTAAGACATTTTTTTAAAAAATACTTTCAAACTTATTTTTTCTGACAGGAAGAAAGAAATTAAAAATGCCATTATTTGAATTACATAATTTTCAAAATGAACTTTTTATAAAATTTACTGATTCTCTATCCTGAAAACTGTTAACATCAGAGCCATTCTCTTTTATACAGACATTTAAATAGAAACACAAAGACAAGGGATGCATTTATTTCTGACATTTGTTTAGGTGCTCAGATTGTGAGTGGTTTATTTTATTTTCTCCTAGAAAGTGTTCCTCCTCTGTTCATTTTCTCAGTGTCGCTTGAATTGAATTTCTGGTAAAGAGTGTGGATAACTCTAATAAAAATTGATTACTTAGCATAATTCAGTAAGTTTCCCTCTTCAACAGTTCAAATTTTAAATTGATTAAAAACCAATGAACACCAACAGAAATTGAAAAAGCTTTAATTGCCATTACACTTCTAGTGACACATTTTCAAAATGCGTCACATGACAAATAAAATTGACCTCTAAGCACAGACCAAGAGGTAGCTAATGCCGCCTCATCAACACAGACTTTATTTAGGGAGTTTTAATCAGATGCCACCATGTCAGCTTGGGCTTTTTTGTTTGATTGCAACTACATACATACAGTTTCAATTAAATTTATGAATTTTCTGGAAATATATTTTTTTTTGTATTTTTATTTAGCCTGTTAAATCACACCATCTTCCAAATGGGACAATGTGGACATTAACGAATTTTAGGTAGAAAAGATTCAATATTTCCTTTTCATTATAATAATAATGTCACATGACAAATAAAATTGACCTCTAAGCACAGACCAAGAGGTAGCTAATGCCGCCTCATCAACACAGACTTTATTTAGGGAGTTTTAATCAGATGTCACCATGTCAGCTTGGGCTTTTTTGTTTGATTGCAACTACATACATACAGTTTCAATTAAATTTATGAATTTTCTGGAAATATATTTTTTTTTGTATTTTTATTTAGCCTGTTAAATCACACAATCTTCCAAATGGGACAATGTGGACATTAACGAATTTTAGGTAGAAAAGATTCAATATTTCCTTTTCATTATAATAATAATAATTCCCTTTGCCTGCTTAAAATATATCATTTCTACAACTCTCAGATCAAAATGTGAATATTTAATAGGTACCCAGATGTCAGTTGTTGATGCTAACCTCAGCTTATTATCACTATGTAATCTCTCATTTCCTAGAACAGGCAGTCTACTTGAAACGTGTCAAAAAGGTCAAAATTTCCAAAATGCTTTGGAAGCTGGTTTGGATCTTTTGCCGCCTCCATCCTGTACACTTTCAACTGAAAATGATATCTCAATCTTCCAAGGGCTATCAAGACTGTGTTTAGTTTGACACTCCCTGCCTTTTGTCAGGTGCATATCTGCAACATGTCAGAGAGGACCACTGCTAACTCTGGTCTGCCACAGCCATCTGCCTGTCCCTTCCTGCATATACAATGTCAACTCCTGACTGAGCACAGTGTGAACTAACTGAGAACAGTCATCCTCATATAACCAAAAAGACATCATAGTTGCTCTCCGTTACATGGATAACTTTGTCATGGATGAAGTGGCTTTCTTAGACAGTAGCTACATCATCTGCACTGAAAATCCCAAAGCAAGTGTCTTTATTTGCCTTTATCCCTTAAGCACCTCACATTCAAGCTTGCCAATTTGAATAAGCCTTAACCATTTAGCTACATGTCAGAATGCTTTGGTCATAATTTTCTCCCACTTCTGCCTTGCACCAGTTAATTCAAGTGGCCTGTCAATTCACAGTCCACCAGCCAAATGCTTGGAATAGTATGCCTTTTTGGTGGCTGTTATTGTCCATGTCTTCAAGCCCCTCAGAGTTCCTGCAGATCATGAAGAAACAACTCGACACTGCTGACTGGGTGCTGGGATGACTCATGACTGACAACTCAGCACCAGAAAAACATCAATTTTTTATAGCCAAATAAAAGTAATTTATTAAGGATTAAAACCTTAATTAGTGTATATTTCTAATTAATTTAATGGTAAATCATAAAGAAATTTACTTTTTAATAAAGTAAAAATATTCACTAATTAATTTAGTGATACAAGTTTTACTAATTAACCCATAGCTGGGGGAGCATAGGTGGATTGATATCTTTCCCAGGGCTATTTGCACACAAGTGAATATAAAAAAAACTAACTGGAACTGGAACTCAGCTCCACAATTAAAAATTCTGAGCTGTTATCCATTACACCACAAGCACTTGGTATTACCAAGCAGTCACCCCTCTAGGTACTGATCAGGCTTGACATTGCTTAACTTCAGAGATTGTTCTCGAACCAGTGTTTCAACATGATATAGCTGTAAGCTCACTAGTTAAGGAGAGAACAAAAGTTCTTCTTTTGGAGTATCCAATTACCTGACTCAATCATCACATACTTGAAAAGAAAGCCACCAGTTAACTTGTTTATCCTCGCCTTTGATATTCAGACATAAACTTGTAATGTTTCAGAAGTTATTGTAGCCATACTTTCAGTCTTCTACCCCTGCCAGAACAAATCCCATGCAGAAATTACTCTGCCCCTGCAACCACCGTCATGCTGGTGTTGATATTACACCAGTCCCACCTATCCTAGTGCAATGAAAAAGATGCTGCTGCAGGGTTAGAATCCCCAAGACCAGGCGCCTTCTCCTATCTCGATTGAGGAGAGAACAGACACAATTATACTTTGATCTTAATACTTATTGATATAAAATACATCAATTTGGCATGCATGATTGGAAAATGGGGGTTGGGGCGAGGTCTGGTCTAGTACAAGTCTAACACTAAAAATGAAACTATCTCATTCATCCCATACACACAAACATTATTCCTTCTGTTGACTGACACTCTCGGGATATGCAAATGACTGCCAAATTAGCTTAGCTAAGTTATAGACTATATATATAGAATATATATATAGAGACTATATAGGGTAGAGCCATAAACAACAACCACTGGACAGATAAAATATGAAGGAAATTCCATATTTCATTATCCTGGCAAGGTTTTTTCTTTCTTCTTTTAATTATTTTCATATGTAAATTCATTAATGGAAAATTGATAAAGAAACTATTGAATATTATTTTACCCATAAATAAATTGATTCTTTTCCGCTACTAAAGTCATAAATATTTGCAACAAGTCCAACCCTCAAAATGAAAAACTACCAAAAATCAAGGAGTTATTCACATTTTGTAAGTGCAGAAGTGATTTTTGAAGTACTTAAAAAAAAAAAGTCTGTTTTCAGATTGTTTAATGGGGTAAGCACAAACATAGACACCCACACTTAGAAAGAACATATCCGAGTCGCCCACATTTGGGATGATCACAAAGGTCAACTCAACCGGAGTGTAATGAAAAGACCTCACTCTGGGAGAATAAGTCTGGATGATTATGGTTAACTACTGTACCAGGTAAGTATAAATATTTACCCTGGTCTCACCACTGAGGCAGGATGCGACACAAGGTCAAGTTTAAAGTGAGGGACCCGAGCACGTACACTCGAGACAAGTACAAAAATTCCCCAAGCCACTGCAATCATCAGTTGTACTGACTTTCTCTAGTGCCACGAGAAGTTGCAGCCATGGGTACCTGCTCCCCAGGGCTGGGCAACTCACAGTGTGATTTTCCTCAGTTGTCCTCTGACAGAGTCAGAACTGAGTTTCACTCAACCCGAAGACACAAATGAGAGATGATAAATAAAACCAACCAGCCATGTGGCAGGTAGGTATTTACTTGACACCACACAGAGTCAGATGAGTGACACAAGGTCGGTTTAATGTGGGGAACCTGAGTGTGTACACTCAGGCGAAGGACAAAAATTCTCTGAGCCCCCACAACCCTCAGTTGTGAAGGCCTCGGTGTGAACACCAATCCTTCTCTCTAGTGCCATGGGCATCTGCTCCCTAGGGCTGGGGACCACACAGTGTGATTTTCCTCATTTGTGCCTCTGTCCTCTGACTGAGCCACAACTGAGTTGCACTCTGCCTGAACACAGAGACGCAACCGAGAGATGATAAATAAAACCACTCCAGCTGGTGGCAGGTAAGTATAAATATTTAACCTAGCCTCCCCACTGAGGTGCAATGTGACACAATGTCAAGTTTAAAGTGGGGAACCTGAGCGCATAAACTTGGGCCAAGTACAAAAATTCCCCAAGCTACTGCAAGTGTTTGTTGGGAAGCCCTCGGTGTGAGCACCAATCCTTCTCTCTAGTGCCATGAGAGTTGCAGCCATGGACATCTGCTCCCCAGGGCTGGGCACTTCACAGTATAATTTTCTTCAATTGTGCCTCTGTCCTCCAATGGAGCCACAACTGAGTTGCACTCTGCCTTAAGACGGAGACGCAACTGAGAGATGATAAAGAAAACCAACTGACTGGTGGCAGGTAAGTATAGATATTTACCCTGGTCTCCACAGTGAGACATGAGGCAACACAAGGTGAAGTTTAATATGAGTAACCCGAGCATGTACACTGAGGCTAAGGACAAAAATTGCCTGATCCCCCACAGCCGCCATTTGCACTGGCCTTGGTGTGAGCACCAATCCTTCTCTCTAGTGCCATGAGAAGGTGCAGCCATTGTCATCAGTAAGAAGATATTTGAAGAAGCTGGTGTTATGAATGCAAATCAAGAGAAATGATGTAGAATATTAAGAACATTGACTAAAGATATGAAAACAACCAAACTACCATATTTAAGTAAACAACACAAAAAAATATGTTAGTTAGTCAAAGAAGTACAAGAAAAATGATTCAAAAGTAATTTTTTCAAAGTGAATGTAGAGCCACATTGGATAAAAATGGTGCCTTTTATAATCATCATTTCCAATTTAATTACAATATTAGCAATTGTAAATGAAGACATTTTTATACCAGAATCCAACATTAAAGCTGGGAGGAGTGTACATAATTTGTGATATTCATATATTAAAACTTAGCTTGGTCAACACTAATAGCAAGTATTAATTGTAAATTATATGTAACCTTCAAAAAGCTCCAGATTATGAAATTAACGGTCATCTTTATCCACTAGACCACAAAAATTTCCTGAGCCGACCAAGCATAGATATGTATACAATATGGCAACCAGTAATAAGGAGTCTTGGAGAAAAACAATGAATAACAACAAAAATTGCAATATAAACTCTGGTCAAAAAAATGAAATAATATTAACAGAAAAATTGAAATATGAGCATTGGTAAAAAAAATGATGTTGAGACGTTTGGCTTATAAGCCCCCCCCCCCAATTTATACACTGATGTCCTCAAGGACACATGGCCCAGTGGATAAAGACGTTGGTTTGATCCAGTGACTAGACCCAGAGAGTTGTGAGTTTAATAACAGGCCACAGCAGTGGTGAACCAAAAACTTCCGGATGATGAAACTAAAACAATCTACCTAGGTGGATGAAATAAAGTGTTCAGTTTGAAATTCCAATCACCTGAAGAAAGTCAGAGCATACAATGGTCGAAACGTTGAGAATATGGCAATGAAGATAACAGTCTGAATAGCGTAAATAATGTAAGTAATTTACATCTTTGCTTGTAATGTTTCCAGCATAAATAGATACATTTTGATTTAAAGGTTACTGATTTTGAAATATTGTAGGAATTTTCCCAGATGTGTGCTTGGTAGTGAGAGTAGAATGAACAAAACCTAAGACTTGAAATAACTGTTTAACAGCATTTATTTGTGGTTGAAAGAGAGCAAAAGGTAGTAGTATTTGTGGGAAAAATATAGTTAGATTTCATTTCCCAAATTTCTCCACTTGTTGCCACAAGAAGAACGAGCCTGACATATGCCATTGCTTGTGGTCATGGTGCACCCATCTGACAGTGAGATGCTAGTGATGTGTCAGTGGGAAATATACCAAAGTTATTCTTCTCAGAATTCGGCAGTTATATTTGTTACCTCAGAAGATACTCTTTTTAACATAGCCCTAACTACCAAAACTTGATCAGCAAGTAGGCCTACTCTGCTTCTGCTACAGCTATTTCCTTACTATGTCCCAAATTCATAGCTTTCTCTAACCTAGTTTCAATTGTAATTTACATTGCTAATCTATCTTGGTTGAACCATCAACTAAAATCAGCAGCAAACAACTAATAACAATTTTAAGGTGACCTCACAACTTATATTCAACAACAGCACCTGTAAATTCCGATTGTAAAATTAGTAAAAACTTGTTCTAAAAATCTTTTTTATCAAACAATGATGTGTTGAATTTCCAGTAACCGGCCATGCTAAGCTTAGCCTTATCTAAGTCTACACAAACAAAGAAAAACCTATGATCTAAATAAACAATCAAGTGGTAATTTGGACAACCTAAGAGCCCTACTTCAACTCTCCTAGCTTAAATAGCTGGTACGCAATGCTGATGTTCAGTTGCTCTTATAAGTCCAAGTCCATACTACATCCCAGGGCAGCTCATTTTGGAATTTATCAAAAAGTTCCAACCTGCTGATAAATTTAGAACCTAATCTAGTACCAGTTCAATCTATATCACAATTGAAGACAGCTTTTCTGTCACTCACCAAAAATACCCAATGTGTTGTTTTCAGAAACAGATCAATCCATTGGAAAAAGTCAATTCACTCTCCAGATCCACTGGATGCATAAACCCCAATTAAACAAAATGCCTCATCCCTTAAGGTAACCTTGCCTGCCAGATAAAAAAAAACAGGCATACACACCACCTTAAATTAACAGCTTAGTAGCCAAGAAACTCCTCTCAGCTGGCCATCATAATACACTGAGTAGAGGTCAAACATCCTCAACAGTATATCATCATAGTCACTAGCATAAAAACGGCTTTCTTATAAAATACAAACATCCACACCAAGGCACTCAATGTCATAAATGTGTCTTGCCCTTCCAGACTCTGCAGACTGCCATTATCAGTTAGAAGTAGGCTTTATTATCTGGTTTGAACATGGTCAGAGTGAGTACATCAGCCACCTGTCCCAATGATCCTTGGTTCATCTCAGTTTCAGTAGTTCCATCTAAGGTGAGGTCAGCAATGTCCCAGGTGAACATTAAATTCAGTGCTCTATCTAGGGTGTGGTGACACACTCCACAAAGAATTTTTCAGTTTTTTGATCTGGCCATCATCAAGCATTGTTAGAGTCAGCAGTGGGGAGACATTTTAATTTCAGTATTTTCCTCTTTGATCAAGAACCAAATAAGGCAAATCCCAAAACTAGTCCCTACAAATGTTTTGGTCTTTGATAAATGGTATGGATTTTCTATGTCATCGTCATTGTAGTTAAATGAGGTTCTATGATCAAAATTAAACACAATGTGGGATAAGTTAAGATTTGAATCAAAGCAATCATCTCATTGATCAGTTGTGGGGATTGAATTTGCAGGTGAGATGTAGCAATTTTGAATGTGGGTAGAGTTGGTAAGGCATGGAGTTGATGCATTGGTGGGTTGGTTGACTGAGGTTATGGCAGTTATAATAAGAGAGGTCTAGAGTGGATCAGTGAATCTTGAGCAAGAAGAATTGTTGAATTCTAGTTGAAAAATGAAAACAGCAATAACCAGCCTGTGAGGAGGTGTCAAAAGATAACAACATTTTTTATATAATGCTGTAAGGGAAGTGATTTGGTGTAAGAGTGTTGTTCTTAAGGCCTTGAATTAACAGATTTGTTGGGTCAGTTGACTGAGGTCATAGTGGAAACACTGAGAGAGGCTGGGAGTAGATTAGTGAAGCTCCAATATAACTTTGCTGATGCAGAGAATGTGAGTGGAATGACTGCCTTTGAGTACGGTGTGGGTGTTTAAAGGAGGGTGGATCTCAAGTAGATATGTGTGTCAAGTTGGTTGGCCAGAATTAATGTGTTGGTTTTGAGAGTAGCTGGGTTTCAAAAAGCCCAGTCTGTTGGCCATATTTCGCATCACTCATTTATGAGCAGCTTCCTTAGAAAAAATGTAGAGCCTCCTAAGCTTATCTGGCAGCAACGTTAGTGATTGGTTTATTATATTTTTGAGAGGAATAGTTTTGTGGGCCAGATGTCATGCTCAGAGACCCTGCACAAAAGGTGACCTTTTTTTTCAGATTTTGCTATCTTAGCGATCACATCAGGCTGACATGTAGAGTGAATCAGAAAGAGATCTAATTTGCAGCAGAGTATAACACATGTTAGATGTTTAGCATCTTTATTTTAAACCCCAATGCTGTGCTAAATAAAACAAGGGAACTCAACATTAATAGTCTCTTCTGAAAATATTGAGCACAAATATTAAAACAGTTATTGAAGCAAAATGTCTCTCAGTATCTCAGAAGGAGTGTAGCGGCTCCTTATTGCTTTTTCTTGTCGTAAATTAAAACACGAGTCTCGACTGATGTTTGAGCTTGAATTTTATTTATAGCTTCAAATCACCGTGAAATACTGAAATGCAAAAAGGGTTTTAAAACATAACATAAATTATTTTTACAAAAAGGGGTCTTAATAAGTCCAGTAATTTCACGGGAAAGTTAAAGAGAACATATTTACCTGTGCACCGTAACCAGTAATAAGGGCTACTAAGTTCTAATTCTTGACAAAACAAAACTCCCTCCAATTCTTTCCACTGGTCCTTGCTTGGGCGGAAGTTGCAGTGAATTGTGGGGGTTTCTAATGGAAATTGGCCCTTACCTAATTGTTTCCCTTACACTGTCCATATTAAAAGTCTAATTATTAAAATTAAAAAATGGATAAAGAATCCATAACTAAACTATTGGCGCATCTAAAAAGGAGGGTGACAGCTACAAGGAGCTTCTGCCTTTGTATGACTGTGATCTGCTTGCAACCCCTAATCTATTCAATTTGCACTTCATTTTTTATTTTCTTAACTCTTGCCACATCAACTCCCAGCAGATGATCACTAACAAGATTTGTTAAATTCAATGTCTCTTCCTGAAACACATTGTTAGCTTTGCAAAGCACTACAGTTGGAATATTTCCTGTAACTTAGCCACTATTAAAACACCAGCATCAGCTGCTACACTTATAACAATTAATCTTCAAGTCTGGGCATTTGCCTAACTTTAGAAAAGATATGAAACCTCTACTGGATTTCAAATTTTCTGACTTATTGGCTTCAAAAAGCATTTTCACTTTGGAATGTTTCCTAGTATTACTCATTCTACAGACATCAAACAATACCTGTAGATGTGTCTGGGTAGATATCCACATCATTTGACCAGCAAGTCTTTTTAATTCAGTCCTTTCATCTTGATTCAGCTCATCATTTTTTCTCCTTTCTTTATTTATATTGGAGATATGGATGGTTTGATCTAGAGTAATTCTATTTTTGGATCGCTTAACATTCAATACCAAACATTTGAATGTTCCATTATCACAAGTATCGACTTTGAACTTTCTTTTTAATTCCAGGATCACATCTTTCTTGAAATGTTAATTTCCAAAGAATATAAAATCACTTACATGCATTACAAGAATAACAATTCATAACATTCATGCTATTTGCATCACGCCAAAGAAATAATGCATTACCATAAGCACTTACTATTCTTCTCAGTTCATTGAGTACCTGAGTTACTCTCTTGTACTATGAACAAAGAACATCATTCAACGTATTTATCATCCTGGGTAAGATGCTAAACTACATCCATGTCCTGGTTAAGACAATAAACTACATCCAGCAGCAAGGCCTCTGATCAGGTGGTTTTGAGGAGCATGGAACCACCTTTTAATTGCTGGTGTTCCCAGGTCCACCCTGATCTGGGGTGGTAGCTGTTAGGGTCCCAGTTATAGGCAAATAGTTAATTATTACCAGCAATACTTTATTGAAAGAAATTATTACCAGCAATAAACTTTTGAAGCAAAAATATTACCAGAAACAGATTTTTGACAAGACAAAATATTAGCAGCAATAAAAAATTTTGTCGGCATTATGGTTGATATGCCATAAAACAAAATAAACCAAACCAATCTAAACCAAAGAATACATATTCTATTCATACAAATCTCTCCTAATAATGTTGTCGGCATTAAATAACCATTGAGGTTAATATGCTGTAAAACAAATAAAACAAACCAAAACAAACTATTTATACATGTTTTTAATGTTCACTCTTTTAATTCTTGACATAAATCTGATGTTGGTTTAAGGAATATCACTCTTTGTAGCATATTACCCTGTAAAAATACTAATGTGAAATCAATTGTCTCATCTTGCAAACTCTTTTTGGCTGCAGGTTGGAGAGTCTGATGGAAAATATTTTTATTCATAAATTTATTAAAAATGTATGATCAAGTAAGTTTAAATAAACAGATAATGATGAGTAACTGTTATTCTAAATTAAAAATAAAAAACATTTTCAAGGCATTTCTTTCATGCAATAATTCATTGATATGGTTATAAAATTATGAATAAAAAACTTGTTCTCATAGATATTTATAAAATGATAGTGTTGGAAGGAAACATAAAGGGAGATAACTCCAAAGTATTGTAAGAGTTATCCCACTTGCTTTGGACAGCGTGACGTCAGACGTCACGTGTGGCAATACAGAGAGATCCAAGATGGCAGACTACACCGGGACACGTGTGGCAAACGTCTCTCCATATTTCACTAATTCTTTTGTAGAGTAGTATTAACTCAGTTTATCTAGTAATTAATAAAATGCTGTAAACCTAAAAACGTTCTTGGTAATTATTTCCAATCAACAAATGCATTGCTCGGTCCTCAGAAATCACGCAAACATAACAGATAGATAATAAATATTGCAATCTAAATGGTTTAAATACTTTGATAATTTTGTAATTTTTTAAAAATTTTTGAATAAAAAGATTTCTTTCATTTATTTCTTTATAAAATTGGAAATATTTTTTTTTTATAAAAGGTAAATAATAAATATCACATTGTACTTGGTTCACATATCTTTATAATCTTATAAATAATCATTGCCAAGGGAGTGAAAGTAATACAGAATAATAGTAAAGGTAAAAAAAAATGTCCTTTTTGACTCACTGTTTTATTGCAAGACCAAAAAAAAAAAACAGTGTCAAAAAGGAATTTGTGCATTTTACTGGTCAGAAATGAGGGTGATAACTGAAAAACAAAAATAATCAGAAAATAACAAATGCCTGCCTTGTTGCCCATTGTTATGAAGAAGATTTGGCACAGATTTTCATATATACTTTATGATTTTCATATTTTCTATTTCTTTATACTTTGCCTCAATCGGATCTTTTATTTGTTCTTGTTCAGACACCAGTGTAACCACGACAGGACAATGGCCTAGTGGATTAAATTATTAATTAATTATTGGTTTGAGAATTTTTTGACATAGTAATTGTGAGTTCAATCCCTGGGACAGGCATTATGTACTAGGACTCAGTGGAAATGAGGTGAGTAATAACTGAGCAGTACTAAAAATAAGAACTAGATGAGATATTGGTAGACATGGGCAGTAGAACAAGAACAGTCTGTACCTGTAGATTAAATAATGGCTTCAGTTCAGAATTCACTGTAAGTTTCCCAGCTTGATATACACCTGATGAAGGTTGGAGGGTACAACAGCCAAAATATTGTGACAAAGATGAGGACAATAGTCCAAATATAAATAGTGTAAATAACTTGTATTTGGTTTCAATGCTTACAAATCTTCAATCTTGACTGATTAGTTACCTGAACAGGAAAGTACAACTAGTGACATGGTTAGAGTAAATTTAAATGTTCTGCATGCAGCAAAGAAAAGCTTTATGGAAGAAAAAGTAAGTGAAGAAATTTGAAGATCACTATGAACAAATGTGAGCGCTTATACTTTTTACAGTTAGGAGGTCATAAAAACCATTGAACCAAATGTCTCCGGCAATTTTCAGAGAACACACCAAGATTATTAAAAGAAATTTTACAGCATTTTATCAATTATCATGGCAATCATCAATGGGACAAGAGATTTTTTTTAATTACAGGTTAAGAAGACTTATTACACTGCTTAAAGTGGTTGATATAATGTAACAAAAAAAAAAATAACACAATGTCAGATCTTATTATGCAAATCAATGTTTTCATGACAAAAATGTTATTAATCAAGGTGTTGTTGAAATTTCCAGTATATATTCATATATCCTGATCTTTAAGTTATCTATTTTAAATAAGCATTGACATAACAAAAGCAAATTATAGCAAAGTCTGACATCTTTGCATGTATATATAAATAAATTAAGAAGACATAGACCATAAAAATAAGTTTGATTAATACCCCAGGTATACAAGTAAATTATTTAATATAGGCCTCTTCATGCTCTTTAACCGTCATCAGATTTTAACACATAGATTTTGCCCATTTTCCTACTAATATTAATTAAAGCAATTATTTTATTTAATATAGGCTCTTTGACATTTTAACATTCATCATATATTCACACATGGACTTTGCCCAATTTTATACTAATATTAATTATAGCTATTATTTTATTTAATATAGGTTCCTTGACATTCTTTAACTTTCATCATACTTTCCTAGATTAATTTTGCCCAATTTTCTACTAATATTAATTAAAGTTATTATTTTATTTAATATAGGTGCTTTGACATTCTTTAACCTTCATCATACTTTCACATATAGACATTGCCCAAATTTCTACCAATATTAATTTTAGCTGTCTATTATTTAATATAGGCTATTTGATATTCTTTAACCTTCATCATACTTTCACACATTGATTTTGCCCACTTTTCTACTAATATTAATTATAGCTATTATTTTATATAATATAGGCTCCTTGACATTTTAACCTTCATCAAAGTTTCACACATAGATTTTGCCCGATTTTCTACTAATATTAATTAAAGCTATTATTTTATTTAATATAGGCTCTTTGACATTTTAACATTCATCATATATTCACACATAGACTTTGCCCAATTTTATACTAATATTAATTATAGCTATTATTTTATTTAATATAGGTTCCTTGACATTCTTTAACTTTCATCATACTTTCCTAGATTGATTTTGCCCAATTTTCTACTAATATTAATTAAAGTTATTATTTTATTTAATATAGGCTCTTTGACATTTTAACATTCATCATATATTCACGCATAGACTTTGCCCAATTTTATACTAATATTAATTATAGCTATTATTTTATTTAATATAGGTTCCTTGACATTCTTTAACTTTCATCATACTTTCACACATTGATTTTGCCCACTTTTCTACTAATATTAATTAGAGCTATTATTTTATTTATTATAGGCTCCTTGAAATTTTAACCGTAATCAAATTTACACACATAGATTTTGCCCAATTTTCTACTAATATTCATTAAAGCTATTATTTTTTTTGAATATAGGCTTTTGACATTCTTTAACCTTCATCATACTTTCACACACTGAGTTTGCCACTTTTCTCCTAATATTAATTATAGCTATTATTTTATTTAATATAGGCTAATTGACATTTATCCTTCATCATATTTTCACACATAGACTTTGCCCAATTTTCTACTAATATTAATTATAGCTATTATTTTATTTAATATAGGCTCCTTGACATTTTAACCTTCATCAAAGTTTCACACATAGATTTTGCCCCATTTTCTACTAATATTAATTATAGCTATTATCTTATTTAATATAGGCTCTTTGACATTCTTTAACCTTCATCATACTTTCACACATTGATTTTGCCCACTTTTCTACTAATATTAATTTTAGCTGTCTATTATTTAATATAGGCTATTTGATATTCTTTAACCTTCATCGGTACTTTCACACATAGATTTTGCCCCATTTTCTACTAATATTAATTAAAGCTATTATTTTATTTAATATAAGCTCTTTGACATTCTTTAACCTTCATCATACTTTCACATATAGACATTGCACAAATTTCTACCAATATTAATTTTAGCTGTCTATTATTTAATATAGGCTATTTGATATTCTTTAACCTTCATCATACTTTCACACATTGATTTTGCCCACTTTTATACTAATATTAATTATAGCTATTATTTTATTAAATATAGGTTCCTTAACATTGTAACCTTCATCAAATTTTCACACATAGATTTTTCCCAATTATCTACTAATATTAATTATAGCTATTATTATATTTAATATAGGCTCTTTGACATTCTTTAACCTTCATCATACTTTCACACATTGATTTTGCCAACTTTTCTAATAATATTAGTTATAGCTATTATTTTATATAATATAGGCTCCTTGACATTTTAACCATCATCATATTTTCACACATGGACTTCGCCCAATTTTCCACTAATATTAATTATAGCTATTATTTTATTTAATATAGGTTCCTTAACATGCATTAACCATCATCATACTTTCCCACATTGACATTGCCGAAATATCCACCAATATTAATTATAGCTGTCTATTATTTAATATAGGCTCTTTGATATTCTTTAACCTTCATCATACTTTCACACATCGATTTTGCCCAATTTTCTACTAATATTAATTATAACTATTATTTTTTTTGAATATAGGCTTTTGACATTCTTTAACCTTCATCATACTTTCACACATTGAGTTTGCCACTTTTCTCCTAATATTAATTATAGCTATTATTTTATTTAATATAGGCTAATTGACATTTATCCTTCATCATATTTTCACACATAGACTTTGCCCAAATTTCTACCAATATTAATTATTGATGTCTAATATTTAATATAGGCTCTTTGATATTCTTTAACCTTCATCATACTTTCACATATTGATTTTGCCCAATATTTTACTTATATTAATTATAGCTATTATTTATTTCATATAGGCTCCTTGACATTTTAACCTTCATCATATTTGTATTTGTAGTTGATACATGTTTGCTTTTCTCTTTTTTTACTGAAGATGAAGTGAATAAAACATACAACAGTACGAGACACTCTATTTGCATTGTCAAAGAGAAGGGAGATTTAATTTTGATACACAAATAGATGTATGTATGTGCGCACACATGTGACGCCAGTCATCAAGAAGTTGTTCTCAGCCTTACACAGCAAACAAAGTTCCCAGATATTTGATGCCAAAACTTAAACTAAGTTGGAAACCTATATTTTTAAAAAAAATGTTAAATGCATATTTTTTTGTTTGTATTTTTAAGACATCAGTTGAACATTAAAAAAAAGAAAAAGAAAAGAAAATTGAAATGAATCAAACATTTATGATGTGAAAAGTTGAAATGACAATCAAATATTTTTATCTCCTTTAAATGTGCAATTTTGATGACTTTAAAAAGATTATTGCACATGGAGCTTAGCTTATATCTGAATACTGAGATGCCAGTTCAAGATCTCTGAAACCAGACACAGTTCAGGTACAATAGATTCTTTGGAGTTGTGCATTCTTCAAAAAGATAATAATGGCATTATGACATTAGTTGGACTATAAACAGATTCTTTTTTTTTTTTCCAAATTATTTAAGATCTTGTATTATGCTTCATTTTTACCCACTTATTTACGTCAGTGTACAGTGACAGTCAAACAGAAAAGGGAAGAAAGAGGCGAGGTAGCCCTCTACCAGAAGAAAAAGGAAAACCAGGAGCAGACAACCCACAACCCTTAAAAGGGATATCTGATCCCTTCACAAATATATGGTAGAAGGGAGACAACTCCTGACAGACCGACAGCGATTGATAATTTTAACACAATCAACAATAAAAGTAAGCAGCAAGGATTTTATTTAATTGTTGTGTATAAATCTATGTAAATTTTAATCATATCCAGAGGTCAGAGGTTAAAAGAAAGTGTTAAAAATGAGTTATTTGTCTACAATGATTTTATAAAGTGAAAATATTTTCCGTCTTTAGGCTGCTTGTATAGAAAAAGAAGTTCAAAGATGAAAAAGAAATATTTTGGAAATATAAACTGATACATTATTTTCAGACATAATCCTTGGAATTTGTCAGAAGAGGGATGGCGTCTACATGTGATAATTTTTTTTATTTAAAAAAAATTAAAGCCACTAAATTTTTTTGCATTTTTTCTTTTCTTTTTTTATGTCTCTTTCTTTCTCTTTTTTTATTCTGCAACATCTTCGCTGCAATACCAAAGGGTATTTTTGAGGGGTGGAAAACATCAAAAGCCACGGTCTTTTAGGAACTGACGTGCTAAGAGTGGATGCATCGGAGCTAATAAATATCAAGTCTGTAGAACAGGATATTGGATTCTTAAGGGGATACGAGGCGAGAATTCAGCTTAAAGAAAGCAGTCAACTAACGTATTTTCAGGCCTGAAAAGTTCATATTCACATGCTAACCTTGGTGGTTGCTAAGCTGAAAAAATGTTGGAACAAGGAATATTAGAAAAAGTCAGACAGGGTGGTAGCAATTGGGATTCATCCATTGTGGTGATATGCATGCCCAACGGAGATTTAAGAATTTGTGTCAATTATAAGGTGGGGGTGAATCACCAAAATTGTTCAAATTCATTCCCATTGCCAAATATTGAAACACTGTGCCATGAGTTTGCTGGTATGAGATACTTTGCTAAAGTTGACCATAAGTCACTGTATAATCAGATAAAAATTGATAGCAAGTTTCAAGAATTCACCACAATGAACACCCCTATTGGATTAAAAAGATAGACTTGTCTGCCATTTTGAGTAAAAACATCAAGTCATATTTTCAAAAAAACTATGGAAATTTTTTTAAAAGCAATTAAAAATATAACTGTATATCAGAACGATATTGACATTAGTGCGTGCAGTAAAGAAGAGCTAAAAAATAAAATGAAGCAAATTTTAAGAAAATTAAATAGCGCTGTATGACAATTAATCATGATAAATAAGAGTTTAATTGGGGGAAAAAATTCACACTTTGGATATCAAATATTCAAAGAAGGTATATCACTGGATGATAAACTCCTTAATAAGATACGAGTGATAACTGCACCCAAAAATAAGAAAGAGTCAGAATCTTTTTCAGGATTAAACAATTTCTATAATAGATATCTACTGCGATATAGTGACCTTGTGGAACTATTTAATGAAATAAGAAAAAAGAATGCCAAATTTCCATGGACAGGAGTTTGCTTTCAAGAAATTAAAAAAGGCACTCAGAAACAATGGAGCTGTTGTTAAAATCTTTGACCCAGAGAAAGATTGTCAGTGCTATATCCACAATATTGTCACAGGTGGATCACCCTGTAATGTACTTATCTAGAAAACTAACATTGATGGAGGCAAATTATTTGAATATTGAGAAGGAGGCATTGGCGATTGTGTAGAGCATGAAAGAGCTAGAATTTTTTTTGCTGGGAAGGGCATTTCTATTAAAATCTGATCATAAACTTTTGGAATTTATATTCAACCCCAGAAGAGAGTTCCCAAATGTCACATCTGCAAGGATATTACAATGGATGATTAGGCTTATGCCGTTTGTCTATATTAAAGGAAATACATGCATTATCTTGGTTAAAGTTTGGGAATAAAAATATTGAAGTAAGAGGAAATTGTGAGGATAGGATTTTGTACTGGATAGAAACGGATGTATTACCCTTAAAAAGGCTTAGGTTGGGAACTAGGAAGGAAGCAGTGTTGAATAGAATTATGGACAGAATAAAGAGAAATACATGGAATAATTGCTCTATAGCTGAGAGACCTTGTAAAGAGTTAACACACACAAATTAACCATAGAAAATGAGTTATGTGTGTAATGGAGATATCATAGTACCTCCTCAGTCTCTGAGAAAAGAATTAATTAAAACCATGCACAATGACATACATAGAGGTACATTGGCTACACAAATGCAGTTAATATTATAAGCATATTGGCCATGCTATTTGAGAGATGCGGAAGAGTATTTTTTTAATAATGCCCAAAGTGTGCAGAATTTAGGCAAACTAAAAATTCACTCTTGGTCAAAGAAAATGTAGCCATGGACACTGGTACATATGGACCATGCCTCCATTAAAGGTATAGGACTATTTCTGATATAAGTTGACTCAAGTCATTCAAGTTGGTCTGAAGTTATTAAAGCCATGGATAGAAAAACCACTGCATTGAAGTGAGGTGTTGAGGATAATGTTTTTGAGAAATGTAGTCCCAAAAACCTCGGTCACTGACAATGCCCCTGAGTTTTGTGAAAATGTTTATGTGCATGGTTAAAATGTATTAACTGCATTCCATACAAAACACCACCTTACCACCCACAGTTTTCGAGACGAGTATAGTTACCTATATCTATATATATATATATATATATATATATATATATATATATATATATATATATATATATATGTATAAAAGTGAACATTGAAGTCAACACTTAGAGGGAACAGGTTGTTTCATGCTAGATGCAATCACCTCTAAATGTTCACTTTTATATTTACACACGCTCTATCTCTGATATTGAGCACTTTATCCCATAAATATAGCACGCCTTTAGAGTATATTTCTTCATATATATATATATATATATATATGATGAAAATGTGGAAAAGACAAAGCAAAATCCGAATATATGAGTTTACTGTTTTTATTTTGTTTTTGTTTTTGTTATTCTGTCGGCGTCAGACGTTTCGGTCAAATAGACCTTCTTCGGGACATGGTTAATGGAGACATATTTATATTAGATTTAAGTTTGATGGAGAGACGATATATACAGGACTGGTCAGAAACAGAAAAACTGAAATTCTAAAGTCAAGTATTCTTTCTTAGAGTCGGATATGCTGGCGTCGTGTGGGCGGCAACTACGAAGACCTGCGCACAGGGAAGAAGATTGTGTCCTAAGTGGAAGGTGAGGGGGACTATTTAAAACTATAGCTTATCGGTACGTTTGTCACGCATTAATCTCGCCACTGAGCTCGCGATCTGAAAGAAACCAGGTCTATTATTTACTGTATGTGAGGTGGCTATCATGCCAGCCTCATAAATCTGTCTAAGGTTCTTATTGTGGATATATTTTAAGATCTTCACAGAGTCGAAATCAAAATTGTGATCAGATTTGGCTATGTGTATAACTAAAGCACTGCTTAGATTACCGAGGCGAATGTCACGTTTATGTTCGGAAATGCGAGATTTCAATGATCTACCTGTCTCGCCTACATAACTCAGGTTGCAGTCTCTGCAGGGCACCTGATAGACGCATGCATCGGATGTAATATGTTGTCTGCTGGTATTACTCAATATGTTACGTATAGATTTAGTGGGTAATGTAGTAGTTTTAATTTTTAGCGCGTTTAGATTGTTGGAGATGTGTTCGGTCAGAGGGTTATTCGGTAGAAAGATGCGGCCAATGGGATTATCAGGGGCAGCTGAGAGTGTGCCTCTCTCCACCTTTGATGTAGTAGTAGTAGTCGGTATGTTGTTATGTACTGATGGACGAACTCTGTGGATTTTCAAGGCTTTATGTTTAGCGCCGAGTATTAGTTGTCTCGGATACGAAAGGCTGGAGAAGGTATCCTCGATATAACCAAATTCGTCATCTAAATATTTTGCTGAACAGATTCGCAGAGCTCTCAAGTAAAATTCGATAATAACACCTCTCTTAGTCCTAGTATCATTGTGAGAGTAAAAGTGTAAGTAGTCGTTTTTGCATGTGGGTTTACGATATACTTTGAATTCTAGTTTGTTATTATTTCTGGTGAGTAGTATGTCTAGAAAAGGTAGAGAATTATTCGATTCAAGTTCGTGGGTAAATTTTATAGTAGGTTCTACTCTATTTAATCTATCGGTGATTTTGTCTAGATCATGTTTCTGTGGGTAAATGAATAAAATGTCATCTATGTAACGGAAATAATGTGTATCATCAGGGATTATATATTTGAAAGGTCCAGACTCGAGAAATGCAGAGACTGCAACCTGAGTTATGTAGGCGAGACAGGTAGATCATTGAAATCTCGCATTTCCGAACATAAACGTGACATTCGCCTCGGTAATCTAAGCAGTGCTTTAGTTATACACATAGCCAAATCTGATCACAATTTTGATTTCGACTCTGTGAAGATCTTAAAATATATCCACAATAAGAACCTTAGACAGATTTATGAGGCTGGCATGATAGCCACCTCACATACAGTAAATAATAGACCTGGTTTCTTTCAGATCGCGAGCTCAGTGGCGAGATTAATGCGTGACAAACGTACCGATAAGCTATAGTTTTAAATAGTCCCCCTCACCTTCCACTTAGGACACAATCTTCTTCCCTGTGCGCAGGTCTTCGTAGTTGCCGCCCACGCGACGCCAGCATATCCGACTCTAAGAAAGAATACTTGACTTTAGAATTTCAGTTTTTCTGTTTCTGACCAGTCCTGTATATATCGTCTCTCCATCAAACTTAAATCTAATATAAATATGTCTCCATTAACCATGTCCCGAAGAAGGTCTATTTGACCGAAACGTCTGACGCCGACAGAATAACAAAAACAAAATAAAAACAGTAAACTCATATATTCGGATTTTGCTTTGTCTTTTCCACATTTTCATCATACCGTCGGATCTACATCCACACATTTGCTTACATATATATATATATATATATATATATATATATATATATATATATATAGTTGTAGAGTGGATAAATGAAATGGCCAAATATAAGCAGGCGTGTACGCGTGTGCTGGTGTGCATACACGGGCAAGCAAATAAATAATAGTTAAATTTATGCATGAGGTGTAAATATAATAGTGTTTAATGCAGTTATACAAAGCAAAATAATATATTTTCAGTGTATTTCTGAATTGTGGAGAGAATTGTTTAAATGGTAAAAAAAAAGCATTCTTTCTAGTGGGTTGTGATATATAGAGTTATTTACCCGGACTACTATTAAGTTATAGATCTATTCCACATACAGGGAGAAGACAAAGCCCATCCAAAATGATGGGAAGACAAATAAGAGCTGCAATTACTATATTTGCTACAAATGAAAGTGTGTGCTACATGAAGGACAGGGATGCAAGTCCTGAAAAAGCAAATTTTGTGGTGTAAAAGGGATTTAACACAGCTGTGTTAACAAAGAATGGACAGGAGGTACTGGCTCACAAAGACCAATTTAGAACCACAAGAGATTATGAAGTTATGGAAAAGGAAGAGGAAGAGAAAGTAGAAGAACCAACGATGCAAGGAAGGATGAATGAATCCTGTATTTAAAGTGATCAGGAAGACCACCAGAGATATAAAAGTGAAAAACATAAGAGGGAGGAGAGAATGAGTATATCCAGTAGTAGTGAGAAACAATCTGGGGATGAAAGTGACCGGAGGTATCATAATTCAAATGAGGAGAATCAGTTAAGACTTAGATCTCCTATAAGACGGATTTCGTCTTCCAGGATTGTTTGTAGGTATAAAGCTTCTTAATTTCAGGGAGGTGTCATGATATTTAAATTAAGTACTGTATATATCTCTGAGATAGAGGTTTATGTTATTCTCATCGTCATTGCCATATTGTTATAGTGAAAGACACCTAGTATATAGGTAATAGACTCTCCCATCTATTCTAAGTAGGAGTCAGTAGTAGTCGAGGGAAGGAGTAGTGTTCAGCGACCACAACTCGATTACTCTGCGTAACACTTTATTACAAGTTCCTAACGTTTCTGTACGTTTAACCCATTTAGGACGTATTTAGTCCGACTACAAGTTCTATTGTGGAAATAACTCCACAACAACTTTTGGCGACGAGAATTCGAACTCATACAGAGGCAGAAAAAAATTCGTTCGCCAATACAACTTTTGGCAGCGAAGATTTGCACTCATACGGAGGAAGAAAAAGTTCGTCCGCCACAGTGGTTTTGACGACGAAATTCGTACTCATAGGGAGGAAGAAAAATTTTGTTCGCCACAAATAACGTGGGCAACAAAGTCTTGGATTTACATTTTGAAAAAAAAATGGAGGAATGCAAAAGTCTATTCCAGGATTTTTTAAAGTTCCAATTGGAACAACAGACGAAAATATTGGAACAACAAAAAGCATTCCAGAAGCAGTTACAGGAGGAAACTTTCAATAGACAGATGCAATTCGAACAGAAAATGGAACAAATGCATGGGGAGTTTCAAAGGAAAATTCTGGAAATAACCGAGAACAGGAAAGAGAAAAGTCTACAAAATGATTCCTTCCCAGAGAATACAATATGGAATTCAATTGAAATATTCACGTACAGTCCAGATGAAGAGGTAACTTTTCAAGAATATTTCAAAAAAATATACGGGCGTGTATAACGAGGACTGCCACTCGTGGTCTGAAGGAAAGAAGGTTAGGCTTCTTTTAAGTAAATTAGGAACTGCTGAGCATAACAAATTGGTGAACTACATTTTACCGAAAAAAACTAATGACTTAACATTTACCGAGGCGGTAAATATATTAAGCGAGTTATTTAGTCAAAAGACATCTTTGTTCCACAAGAGGTGGAAATGTTTGAATTTGATAAAAGATGACGAACATGACTATATAACGTACGCAGCCAATGTGAATAAGCATTGTGAAGAATTCAAGCTAGCAGACTTAAGCGCAGACAATTTTAAGTGCTTGGTGTTTGTTCAAGGTCTGGTAGGGGAAAAAGACGCAGAGTTGAGAAAATTAGTACTGGCAAAATTGGAAAGCAATCCAAGTATTACGGTACAGAATTTGGCAGAAGACTGCACAAGATATGTTAGCGTAAAAAAGACGCAAAAAAGATAGAGCAGTCTGGCGTTTCGCATGTAAAGAAAATGCGGTACAAAAAAGAAAGTCAGTCTAACAAAAAGAATTGTAAAATTGCAGATTATCAAGCAAAAAGTAAAATACCAGTGGAAAACAAACAAAAGCGCCCGAAGCCATGTTTTGCTTGCGGTGAACTACACTGGTACAGATATTGCAATTTTAGAAATAAAAAATGTTTCAACTGTGGAAGAGTTGGGCACAAACGCATACATTGCCGTTCAAAAAATAAAGGCAGTAAAATAAGAAAACTAAAATCCAACGAGGTAAACGATGGAATAACTAGAAAATTCGTTACCGTCAAAATAAATAATAAAATTAAAAATGCAACTTGACACTGGTTCGGATCTCTCTATCATAAATTTGCATACGTGGAAGAAGTTGGGGAAACCAACTTTAATGAAGACAAAGAAAATCGCGAAGTCAGTGACGGGAGAAAAAATACAATTTGTTGGAGAACTTGTTACAAACGTCACGTTAAATAAAAAAAAACGCGAAAAGTTAAACTATTTGTCATGGAAAATACCACGAACTTACTTGGTACTAATTGGATAACAGGATTTCAATTATGGGATCTACCGATAAATTCTTTCTGCTACAAGGTAGAAAGTTTTAACTCCGAAGCCGAAAAATTAATAGAGAAACTAAAGGAAACATTTCCTACTGTTTTTTCTCCAGGCTTGGGAACGTGTATCAAGATGGAGGCAAAATTCTTTTTAAAAGAAAACGCTCAGGCGGTATTCAAAAAGAAAAGAAGTGTTCCGTTTGCCTCAATAGAACAGATTGATAAAGAATTGGACAGATTAGAGAAATCCGGTGTACTCAAAAAAGTTGACTATGGTCATTGGGCAGCTCCGACGGTATACGTGAAGAAAAAGTCTAAAGACATTCGTGTTTGTGCAGATTTTTTGACGGGGTTAAACGCGGCACTTAAAGACTATAACTATCCTCTACCAACAGCGGAAGAAATATTTGCAAAGCTTAATGGAGGCACAATATTTTCGAAAATAGACCACAGCGATGCATATCTGCAAATACCGGTAGAAGAAGAAACGTCTAAACTTTTGTGTATTAACATCGGGGTCTGTATAAATTTAACAGACTACCTTTTGGGATTAAGGTCGCCCCCGCCATTTTCCAGCAAGTAATGGATTCGATGTTGGGTGGTTTGGATTTCGCAGTAGCGTATCTAGACGACATCCTCATGAGAAGTACAAGTATTGCAGAACACGTGAAACATGTCAATGCAGTAGTTTCCAGAATACAGGAGTTTGGATTTAAACTCAAGGAAAGTAAATGCGAGTTTTTCATGGATAAAGTGAAATATCTGAGGCAGATCATCGATAAGAATGGTAGATGGCCAGACCCAGAGCGAGCAGTGGCTATAAAAGACATGCCGGCTCCGAAAGATATTACCACATTACAAAGTTTTTTGGGATTAGCTAATTATTACCAAATATACATCCCTAAAATGTATGATCTGCAGAAACCATTAAATGAACTACTGAATAAAGGAAAACCCTGGAAGTGGACTAATGAATGCCAGAAAGCATTTGAAAAGATAAAGGAAGTGTTAACCTCGGATTTATTTTTAACCCATTACAATCCGGATTTAGAAATCATAGTAGCTTGCGACGCAAGTGCGTATGGAATAGGAGCGTGTATTTTACACAAAATGACAGATGGTCAAGTAAAACCAATTGCTCATGCTTCTAGAGCACTACTTCCGGCTGAGAAGAATTACTCTCAGATAGAGAAAGAGGCGTTAGGAATAATATTTGCAGTAGCGAAATTTCACCGTTTTCTCCACGGTCGACATTTTAAGCTACAAACCTATCATAAGCCTCTAATTTCGATTTTGGATCGAAAAAGGGTTTCCCGAAGCATACAGCAAAGCGACTACAAAGATGGGCTACAATATTACTAAATTATAACTTCAGCATGGAGTACATACCACCCAATAAATTTGGCTATGCTGATGGGCTATCCAGGTTAATTCCTAAAAGAAGCGAACCATTAGAAAACACGGTAATTGCTTCAATAAAGTCAGAAGAAGAGCTGAAATTTACCGTGTGTAATGCAGTTCGGGAACTTCCGGTAACTCTAGAAAAAATAAAAGAAGAAGCCACCAGGGACGAGTATATTTTGAAAGTAAAAGAAAAAATAGCCAAGAGGGACCAGTACACAACAAATGTGTTTTCGCTTTGCGATTCAGTATTGTTATATAGAGAACGTGTGGTGATTCCATACACACTCCAGAAACAAATATTAAAAGATTTTCATACTGGTCATCCAGGTAGCACTAGGATGAAGAGCCTAATGCGAAGTTTTGTTTATTGGCCGAATATGGACAGGGACATTGAGAATGCAGTGGCAAAATGTAAAGGCTGTGCTTTGGCTGCAAAGGCACCACCAGTAAAATTTAATCCCTGGCCAAAAACAGACCTACCATGGTCTAGGTTGCATGTGGATTTTGCAGGTCCACTGAATGGATACCATTACATCATAGTAGTGGATAGTTTCTCAAAATGACCTGAGATACAAAGGATAAGAAAACCGACGACGCAAAGTACGAAAAACTTCCTGCTGGAATTGTTCGCAAGGTTTGGTGTAGTAGACAATTGTGACGGACAACGGAAGTCAATTTACGTCGAAACAATTTAAAGATTTCTGCAAGGAATACAATGTCGAACATATTACCACAGCTCCATATCACCCAAGATCAAACGGGTTAGCCGAAAAATTTGTCGACACCCTTAAAAGAGCTTTAAAGAAAGCTAGGGAAATACCTGCAGATGAAGCCCTACAGAAGTTTCTACAGGTATACAGACTTACCCCAAATAACGCAACACCAGCCTCACAATCGCCAGCCGAGGTGATGTTTGCACGTCGGGTAAGATCTGTCTTCGACAAATTATTACCGAAAAAGACAAATCCAGGTACAGAAAAATTTATTCAAGTAAAGAAATACAACCCTGGTGAAAAAGTATACTTTAAGGTATATAAACAGAATAAATTATTCTGGGAGAGTGGAAAAATAGAAAAGCGGATTGGCAACATGATGTACTTGGTGAAAAGTGAAAAATTCACGTGCAGACGGCACATTAACCAGATCAGACGACGCTCTTCAGACGTGGTTGACAGCGCTCCAGTTGAAGAAACACCTATGGAGGTGATTTTTGATACGTTTGATCTTCCAACGCCAGCAACGATGTTACATGAGATACGCCAATCCAAGAGAAAAAGAAAGGCAATGGATCATTTATAAATGGATCCAAAACGTAGGAGATACGCTACGATGTTGCTAAAAAAATGAATTTTTTTTTTGTTGTTTTTTAAAATAAAATAAAAAAAATTAAAACTTTTACTCCTACGGAGTAAAGTTTTAGGATGGGGGTGTTATAGTGAAAGACACCTAGTCTATATGTAATAGACTCTCCCATCTATTATAAGTAGGAGTCAGTAGTGGTCGAGGGAAGGAGTAGTGTTCAGCGACCACAACTCGATTACTCTGCGTAACACTTTATTACAAGTTCCTAACGTTTCTGTACGTTTAACCCATTTAGGACGCATTTAGTCTGACTACAAGTTCTATTGTGGAAATAACTCCACAACACATATTCACAACATTGTATGCTCCGGCTTTCTTCAGGTGATTGCAATTTCAAACTGAACCCATTATTTTGTCCACCGGGGTATATTGGTCTAGTTCCACATGCTATGGCTCTTCTGGATGTCTCGGTTATTTCCCTTTAATATTTCTCTTATTTCCAAGTTTTTTTTTGGGGGGGGGGTTGTTCACCACTGGTATTGAACTCACAACTCTTTTGGTCTAGTCACTGGATCTAACCAACGTTTTCATCCACTGGGACATGTGTCCTTGAGTACATCTGTGTATGAATTTTTGGGACTTATAAACCTAATATCTCAGCAACCATTTTTTTAACAGTGCTCATATTGCAATTTTTCTGTTATTATTATTAATCGTTTTTTTACCAGAGCTTATATTGCAATATTTTTGTTGGTATTCATTGCTTTTCTATAGCACTCCTTATTACTGGTTCCCATATTGTATTCATTTCTATGCTTGGTCGGCTCAGGAGATTTTTAACTTTCATGCCCAGGATGTCAAAAGGACATTTTTTTCCCTTGACACCACTATTATTTTAGATATCTTTACTCCAGAGTAATCTTGTTTCAAAAAGTGATGATTAGGATTCTAATAAAATCTTAACATATGATGAAAGTGAATGACTAAAATAATAAGCACTATTTATTTATTTATTAGATTGTTTATATACAAGAATAAATTTTCTATTTCCAACATTGAAGATGATGAGACAAGGTGGAAGATTTATTAATGACATGTTTCATCGAGAGTGTCTGCTCCCTTTGGTTTTCTCAGGTTAGAATGAAAGAAAGACAAAATTGTACACAAAGAAAAATACTTTGGGATCTCTGAGGATAAGTGGGAAACATAAATCAAATTGATTTACATTATATTATCTCCTCCCATGTCCAAACTCAAGAGATTGTCTGCATGCTTTTTTTTATCTATTTAGACCCTTCTGGTGTTTGGATTTTAAACCAGTCCATTAACACTTGAGTTATATATATATATATATATATATATATATATATATATATATGATCTTCTCCAGATACAAGTCCTAATAATATTTAACCCATAGTTGAGGAGATGGATTTATATTTGTTTGTTTGTTTGGGGTTTTATGGCATATCAACCACTATGGGTTATTTAATGCCAGATCCAGTATTTACTAGATATATCAAAAACGTATAGTTGGCAACATCATTGTTTCAAAAACGTATAGCTGGCAACATCATTGTTTCAAAAACGTATAGCTGGCAACATCATTGTTTCAAAAAAATGAATCCCTGGCAACATCAGTTTCAAAAACGTATAGTTGGCAACATCATTGTTTCAAAAACGTATAGCTGGCAACTGTTTCAAAAACGTATAGCTGGCAACATCATTGTTTCAAAAAAGGTATAGCTGGGAACATCACTGTTTCAAAAACGTATTGCTGGCAACATCATTGTTTCAAAAAAATGTATCCCTGGCAACATCATTGTTTCAAAAAAATGTATCCCTGGCAACATCATTGTTTCAAAAACGTATAGCTGGCAACTGTTTCAAAAACGTATAGCTGGCAACTGTTTCAAAAACGTATAGCTGGAAACATCATTGTTTCAAAAAAATGTATCCTTGGCAACATCATTGTTTCAAAAACGTATAGTTGGCAACATCATTGTTTCAAAAACGTATAGCTGGCAACATCATTGTTTCAAAAAATGTATCCTTGGCAACATCAGTTTCAAAAACGTATAGCTGGCAACATCATTGTTTCAAAAACGTATAGCTGGCAACATCATTGTTTCAAAAAAATGTATCCCTGGCAACATCATGGTTTCAAAAACGTATAGTTGGCAACATCATTGTTTCAAAAACGTATAGCTGGCAACATCATTGTTTCAAAAAGCTATAGCTGGCAACATCATCGTTTCAAAAACGTATAGCTGGCAACATCATCATTTCAAAAACGTATAGCTGGCAACATCATTATTTCCCATCACATTTTAGGGGTAAGGTGTTAGTATATTTAGTGTAGGGTTTGGGAGGGAAAGTTAATTGTAAGTTGTAGTTTTTTGGGGATGGTTTAGATGTGATGGGGCATGACATGACCAGCCGATTGATCAGATCGACGGCCTTTTGGTTGGACGTAGTTTATCGTCATACCCAGGACGCGGATGTAGTTTATCGTCATACCCAGGACGCGGATGTAGTTTATCTTCATACCCAGGACGTGGACACACCTTGGGATTTCACTATTTCTCATAGCTGGGACCCTAACAGGTGCTACCACCCCGGGTCAGGGTGGACCTGGGAACATCAGCAATTAAGAGGTGGTTCCACGCTCCTCAAAACCTCCTGATCAGAGGCCTTGCTGTTGGATGTAGTTTATCATCATACCCAGGACGCGGATGTAGTTTATCGTCATACCCAGGACGCAGATGTATTTATATCTATTCCAAGAATGTTTACACTCATCTCAAACTCTGCTCTCTTATTTTTAATTCTGGGCTATATCCATTACACCACTCACATATACAAGCTTACAGTACCTGGTATTCTCAAGTGGTCACCCATCTAGGTTGTGATTAAGATTGACATTTGCTTAACTTTAGTGACTAAATGAGAATTGATGTTTCAATGTTATATTGCCATAAGCCTGAGATTAACAAGAATCAGAGAACAGATTAAAGTAAAATACTGTAGAGCAGCAAAATTTTACATGGGCAGAATGCATCGCAAAAAGAAAGGATAACAGATGGAGTAATAGGTACCTTGAATGGTGTAGCAAACAGAAGATGTAATAAATGGGTTTGCCGAGAAGACATGACAAAAATAGCTCAGTCATGGTTGTCATTGAAGGATTTGGGAAAAAGACCTTCGTCCTGTGGTGGACGAGCAGTAATGATAATTATAAATAAATAAATCTACTTGTCTCACCCTTACTAAGCACGATCGTTACGCCCTGCTAAAACTACATAAATAATAGACTATTCTATTTTGATGATGAGACAAAGTGGAAAGTTTATTAATGAGGATAAGTAAATTAGATTATATTATCACCTCCAATATCCAGACTCAAGAGAGTATCTGTTTATTTTATCTATATTAGAAACATTTGTTGCTGTTGGATTTTAAATCAGTCACCGAAACTTGTGTGGTTTTTATGATATGTATACTTGCATATATATATATATATATATATATATATATATATATATATATATATATATATATATATACTTAAATAAGTTTTTTATGGTACAAAATTTAATGATAGCTAGGAATAAGCAAAATTTATATGCCATTTTAAAAAAGCTAAAAAAGAACAACCGTTATCATCCCAGTTTTTCAAGTTTATTTTCTGGGATATAAAAAATATATAAGTGTGTAAATTAAATTAATATAACGAATGGAAAAAAAAAATTATGAATTTCAAGAAAATTAGAGTCCAATAACATTCAGACCCAGTAAGCATTCCCTCTGTTTACAAAGGGAAGGCACATGGGATCTGATATACAAAGACTCTTGAACCTTGAGGTGATATGATGAGTGTGACCTAGATAAAATCGAAAAACGGTCTGCACTAAAATCAAACACACAATTCCTGCTATTTATTACATGCTCTGCAATATATATACATACACACCCACCCAGGCATATACGTATTATTAGAGACTCTTTGTATACTTGTACATACAAAAGACATTTAAAAAAGTAAAAAAATGAACCTCTTACCACCAACGGACAAAATTATAAAAATATGTCATCTCGTTACAAACCAATGTTATTTCACTTTCAACAGAAATTTTTATAGACAGAAAATTAGATTACTGACTGGCTCACTGCTCAGTAAAGTACTGGTGTACCTCTTCCTAGAATTTTTAGAATCTGGCCACTCCTTTCAGCATATTATTACAACAAATGCAATATATTTCTGATACATTGATGACACCCTATTAATATACCCACATGACACACAATTACCAGAACCTGTAGATAGACTAAACAGGGTAAAACATACAATCAATTTCACCTACAAAACAGAAAACTACACTTTACAACATCTTGACATAACAAATAAAGTATGGTATGTAAGGTGTTGTTGAGAACGAAAAGAAAAAGCGGGAAAAGTTGGGAATGATGGGGTAGTGATGGTGGTGTCAATTTGCCTTGTAAAATTATGAATTTATCTTTTCTCAGTCTGGCTAGGGGTTAATAACAGGGCAGATTGGGCTCTCTGGCTTTGATTGGCAACCAGTCTATGAGAAGGACAACTATGAATTCATAACTGGCTGGGTGTGGAGTTAGCAACTTCACACAATAGAAACTTACTTACTAAAGAAACCACAGCATATATATATATATATATATATATATATATAGTCGAACCTAATGAGCCAAAGTTCCTTTCAACCAGATGCAAGCCACTCTGATTTGCTTACTTCTACATAATTGTTCACCACAAGATTATATGAACCCTACAGAGATATTCTGCATAACAACAATCTAAACACACTGGTGGGGTTCACTCTAATACATCTGACCACATTTGACTTAAAAAAATACCAGTCTGATTAGAAGAGAATAGGATTCACTGAGAAGGAAATGCATTGAGTGTGTACTAATCTTGCCGTTCTCAACAGTAAATCTAAGACCAGGCCCATACGATATATCACTGATCATCACAAAGACAATAATAGAGGGTGTCCAATAACTTGGACCAATTTTAAATGTGAAGTAAGTGTCTAATGATTTTTTTCTTTTTCTTTCAGATTTAGTGAACATTTGGACAATATTATTTTTCACACATAATTGCCATGATTTAAATAACATGATCCAATAGAGAAATAAATAAATTTTCACCAATAACATTGATTTATTTACTGCTGACTTTGATCTGTCTTAATGAAATACTCTTATATATAATCCATCTTAATGAAACACCCTTTAGTACAATGTGGTACACAAGCTGGTGGAGAAAAAGACAAAGATCTACTTACAGTCAGCTGATTTAAAAATCTACAAACCCCAGTGGCTCTAATATATGTGTGTGTACGTGAATATGTATGTGTAAACAAACAAGCAAACAAACCAGGCATCCCAATGTGACCTATAATATCAGGGAAAAAGAGTGCACCTAAAAAAAATAAAAAAATTGGCTCTAATATATATATGTGTATGTGTGTATACAGGTATATATGTGGGGGCACATACACATGTATATGTGTGTACAGGTATATATATCAGAAATAATTCTACAAGTATACATAAAAAAGGCTCTATAATGTGTGTGTGTGCGTGTGTGTGTGTGTGTGTGTGTGTGTGTGTGTATCCAGATACGATGAAAACAAATAGAATACACTCCAATGTTTGTAACATTTAATTTAAAAGAGTGCTCAATACATAGTAGAGCAATATTATTTATTTTATGATATTACAACAAAAACATGTAAGGATCACTACACAATTGCAGTCATGTTTCAACACATAATGATGTAGACCAATCACCTGAGGAGACACATTGTTATGTGTCGAAACACGACTGTAATTGTGTAGCAATCCTTACATGTTTTTGTTGTAATATGATAAAATAAATAAATATATATACATATATATGCACAGACATATATATATATATATATATATATATATATATATATATATATATATATGCACATTTCATTAAAAACGACTGACAAGGTGCTTTTATTTAGTTTTTTATATAATTTCTCGTGCGATCTAATAATGTTTTTCTTTTCAGATGATAAATTATATAAAAACTCTGTCTATATTTCTGAGATGAGGTATTATGTACAGTATTTACATTAGTAATATTACAATACATATTTGTATTGTCGTGACAAATATGGCGACAAAGATGAGGACAATAGTCCGACTAATGTAAATACTGTATATAAAAACTGTCCGAATGTTCTTTTTATCTGAGCGCTTTCAGCTATACATTTAGCCATTTTCAAGGATTATATTTCAACTGTTAGAATTAGAAATAGTTTGTTATATGTATGTTTTATAAAATGATTCATTTTTTTGTTTAAAAACACGGTCAAGATATTATGTCCATGTTCAAAGTTAATATTATTAAGTGTTGGTTTGTTTGTTTTTATTAATAAGGCTTCCATTATTTTTAGCCTTTTATTTCTAACAGTTGAAATATAATCCTTGCAAATGGCTAAATGTATAGCCAAAAGCGCTCGGATAAGAGGAACATTTGGACAGTTTTTATATAATTTATCATCTGAAAAGAAAAACATTATTAGATCACACGAGAAATTATATAAAAAACTAAATAAAAGCACCTTGTCAGTCGTTTTTAATGAAATGTGCATGAAAGAAGGATTGTTGCCTAAATACACAAATATATATATATACATATATATGCACAAATATATATATATATATATATATATATATATATATATGAGTGGGTATGCATATGTATGTACAATTATATAAAAAATAATCTCTAATGTATGTATATGCCTTTATGTGTATGTCTGTAAATGTATCGGAAAGTATATACATATACAAAAAAACACTGATTGGACTGATTTAAAATCCAACAACACCAAACGGTTCTAATATAGATAAACAGACAGGTAGGCAAACATTCTCTTGAGTCTGGACATTGAAGGTGATCAGGTAATCTAATTTGATTTCTGGTCACCATTTATTCTCAGAAATCCCAAAGTACTTTTCCTCACATAGTTTTTTCTTTCTTTCAGTCTAACCAGAGGAAGGCAAAGAGCGCAGACACTCTTGGCAAAACGTGTCATTAATAAATTTTCCATTTTGTCTCATCATCACTTTTGTTCTGGATGCTATTATACTTCCTACAAACACACATTTACAACTTTCTAAAAACTAATACAACTGTACTAAGACTAATACAATGCAATATTTATCATTTACCAATTTATAAAAAAATAAATATGAAAACAATTTTTTATTCATAAATTTATAAACATTTACTAATTTATTAAAAAATGTGAACAAACTATAAGGCAGTCCTTATTATTTACCATTTTATAAAGTTTGAATTGTTTGGTAGTTAACCAATGTTTTACCAACCATTCCAATAATAAACAATATAATAGTGTTTATTATATTTTTCATCAATTCAAAACCATAACAGGCTGTATACAAAATAACTTAGTTTGTCTATAATAAGCTTCACAGATTACTTGCAGAGTTCAAGAAGGTTTGTCATTCTTATGACAACCAGAAACATTGATCAAACCTGTCAGTGATAATCATACTTCTTTAATGAGTCAACAACAATCATATATATATATATATATACATACATACATACATACATATATATATATATATATATATATATATATATATATATATATATATATATATATATATATATGTATACATACATACATACATACTATATATATATATATATATATATATATATATATATATATATATGTATACATACATACATACATATATATATATATATATATATATATATATATATATATATACATACATACATACATACATATATATATATATATATACATACATACATACATACATATATATATATATATATACATACATACATACATACATATATATATATATATACATACATACATACATACATACATATATATATATATATATATATATATATATATATATATATATATATACATACATACATACATACATACATACATATATATATATCCAAATATAAAAGAATGAAGAATAAAATTTCAACATTCAAAACATTATTAATTTAAAACAGTGCTCAATACAAAAGTAGAGCAATAAATATTTATTATACATGTTCTCATGTAACAGTATATTATATATATATATATATATATATATATATATATATATATATATATATATATATATATATAAAGAAGAGAGAAACTGCAAACGTTTTGGGTTATAATATGGATTTTTTTTATGGAAAATAAAGCATAATATTTTTTTTAAAAATCCACATTATAACCAAAAACGTTTTCAGTTTCTTTCTTCTTTTTAATATACACATTTTTCTCTCGGAACTATTATAACCACTTCCCTTTATATATATATATATATATATATATATATATATATATATATATATATATATATATATATATATATATATATATATATATATGGTGTATCAAAAATACTTTTACAAACTTTGGGAGCAAGTTCCTCAC